>VWZK01008457.1:33997-118493 GCA_013396935.1 Baryphthengus martii | reverse complement strand
AAAAACCAAAAAAAAAAAAAAAACCCAAACAAACACAAAACCAACAAAAACCAAACCAAAAAATGAAACAAACAAAAAAAAACTAAAACAACACAGGCAGCTGAAGTGGGAGTTAGGCTTTATTCAGATGTTGAAATGCAGAGTGTGGAATATTCCATAAAAGGAAACACCATTACCACCATCACTTTCTCTTATTTTGTCTATTTTTAGCAACAGTTATCAAAAAAAAATATCCCTGGTACCCAGAAACAACATACCTGGAGTGCCTTTCAAACATACCCATAGTAACTAGCTTAGCAGCTGAGCTATTTAGGTATGCGTCTCCCCATTTTCACGTGCACAGTGTGTATTGTAATTTAGCCTTTTTCATTCCCCAGCTACCCATAAAGAAGCTCCATACCGTTTCACTCAAGTACCATTGTTGCTCTTGCTCTGAATCTTTGTACCTCTAGTTCTCCACCGGTGAAATGAGGTTAATAGGAGTGCCCTAGTAGAACGGCAGCTGTGAGTGACTGCATTCAAGACTGTGGAGTGCTCAAACAGTACAATACTGAGTGCTCTCTAGTGTCTTCACAGTGTCCAAGCGTCTTACGATCTTGAATGTACTTAAAAATAAAGCATGTAAGCAAAACAAAATACCTTTGACTTCTTACTTAGTGAAACCTGTGGTATAAAAAGATTGCACAATCCCAGAGGCCAGCCAAATCCTAGTCTCATTCCAGATTACCTCAGCAGGTACCAGCAGTGCCAGAGATAGCTGTCTCTTGCTTTGGCTTGGTTTGTGTTCATAACTTTCTCCATCCTGCAGGCTCACTGTGAATGGACTGAGCTGCATTCCAGTTTTTCACAGTCAGAAGTCCAAGGAGAGGCAAAGGGACAGAGATGCAGCTGCACAGAACAGCACTGCTTTGTCTCTTCAACAGTGGAATGTAGAAGGGAGCGCTGATTGCATTTGAGATCCAGGAGGACAGCCAAAATGGGACTGTATTGCAAACCTGCTTGGCAGAAGGCAGAATTTCCCAGTACAACATGGGAGATGGGTATGATAATAGAACTGGAGTATCTAATATACTGCTTTTTACTTGTTCGATTGTTATTATTGTCAGACAGCAAAATACCAAATCTGTTTAAATTTTCTACTGCCTTTAGGGAAAATGCTTATCTGCTCCCAGAACTCCGGTGTTCACAGAGCCCACTGAAGAGTCCAGCACACAGATACTCTCATTGATCTTTGTGTGCTGAGGTTGAACAGCTTTGAGCTTTTGACTATAACAATCCCAATACCCTTACAATACAGTGATGGTTTAACCCATGATGTCATTTACAAATCTAGATCTGTTATAATAGACAGTAAAGCCAAGGGGCTGGAAAAGATGCAGCAAGGCATCATTCTGCATTAAACAAAGATGCACGAGTGTTGCTGCATTAAATAAAGATGCAGGAAAGGATAGTTGTGACATATACCATCTCTATTTGATACTTGAACTTAAAAATCAGGTTTCTGGTTTTTTTTTAAATCCACATCCATGTGCTGGATATCACTGTTTTGTTAGGATGGCTCTTCCTTGACACAGAGCACCAGGTCTCTGCAATCACGTGAGGTTCTGATTGTTCAACTCTTAAGCTTCCATATGATTTTTGAAACTGAAATGCCTTAAAATAATTAACTTTCATGCAAGAATGTTTGCAGCCTTAGACTTGTAGCTGTGAACGGTTACATTTGAGGTGCCAATTCTGCAGTGAGCTTTCTACTTGCTTCTGGAAGAAAGATAAATGCTGTTTGTGAGAGACAGAGCTTCGGGTTTCTCAAGTAAGAGCCAGCATTAACAGGTAGGTGTAGAACAGAATGACCTCATCAGCCATACCAGTAGTCCCAGCAAAGCCCAATATTAGCTAATTTATCCTTGGTCACACTCAACCACAACTCACCTGGCAACCAAACACTTTTGGCCATCCTCAATATAGTGGAAGGTGGAGAAGTGGGCATTTAACTTCTCAGTCAAGATTCTCCTAAGATTTTTAGGAGTGAAGTAAACAACTACATTTTATTAGTTGTCATGTACCTCACAGTGATGGTAGTAATAAAATAATTAATGAAGCAGGACTTTTACCTGCTCTGGATTTGTCTTCAGAGTTCCCCATGTGAGCGAACCTTGAAATAAATGATTTTCACTCTGCCAAGCTCTTTGTTTAAAACAAAAGTGAAACCAGTGAAGGAAATAGTCCAACTTCTAACTCTTTTTGGGAGGGAGGAAAGCAGTAAATAATGTTGCCTCAGAGCAATTTCTCCCCTGTCATCCCTTTTCCTTGCAGTTTGCTGTCACTAATCACTGTGAGCCAGACTGTGCACGTCGAAGAATCCTTCAGATGGAGTCAGTGGGGCTGCTCATGTGAGTAATTTGCAATGCACGCAGATGGGGCCATCAGGCCCTATGCTATTAGACTCACTTCAGCTATAAATTCTCTGGGCAAGGACTTATATTTCTTGTCAGTAAAACACTGGGTGTGATTCTGGTGCTGTGTTTTCTTTTTTTTTTTTTGTTTTTTGGTTTTTTTTTTCCTTCTCATTTAACTTCTCATTTTCCCTCACCTTTTTCTTCATGCATACAAAGAGCATTATGAGAATGAGAGCAGCAGCAGCTCTGACAAGCAATGTTAACACGCCTTGTTCCTCTGAGGAACAACTTCGGACAACTTAGCGATGTTGCTCTGGCTCTCTGTTCATTTTGAGTTAAAAGCATCATCGCTGATAGCAGGTTGGGAAAGGGAGAGCACAGTTGCAAAGGCAGGAAAAAAGTTGCATCAGTGTCTGGCAGCAACAGGAGAGTCTGGTATTGCTGGTGAGTCAGCTGAACCACTTGCTCCACTTGCTGATTCTAGCCACATACAGGCATGTGCAGGCAGGGAAAATTCCTAGCTTTGATTGCATGTGTGGAAAGGACCTGTTTATGCCGCCACAGAAAACTGTTCACTCAGAATAAAATCTCATTTGTGTAATTGCCAAAATCCTGGTATGAAATACTTCTCCTTAATCCCTGACATGTCTTGCTCTTTTCTCTGGGAGAAATGTAGTTATTTATGGGTGATTTTTTTCCCCAAGTTTAATTACTAGCTTTTATGTGTCTATAATGGGAATAATGACAGAGAGTACAAGGTCTTCTGTCTGCACTGCTACCTATACGCTTGCATATAAATAGCACTTTTGTTTCACAGATTGGAATAATGGCTGAAGAGATGTAGCAACAGTGCCGCAGCTCTTTTCCTTTGTACTGGATCTAATAAGCCTGCAGTACAAAAATTACTACTTAGGCTTTGCTTTTAGGCTGAAACTCAGTCTGTGCAGAGGTCTAGCCCAGGGCAGAGGCCCCATTTAAATCTTTCTAAGCCCTCAGATAGGCCTTCCAGATTCCCCTACACTAGGCCCAGAGATCCAGAGAGTTTTACATTCTGTTCATGGATAAATGCATGTAAATAATATCCTTATGACTCAGGTATGTCTTGAAATATGCAATTTGATGGTAGACAATTCTACTTTATTGTGCAGATACTTGTTCTGAACCACATGCCTGGTAAATCATGAAATATTAATGGTCATGCAAATCTTCTCTGTATCACAAGCTTTTATGTGTTCCTGACCCCTGACTTCCTTTAATTATCTCCTGGGTGTGTAGTCTGTTACTATTCTGAGATATCTTGTGAACAGGGGCAAATTAATTACTTGATCCCTGCCTGCTGCAAGAATCTTTTCTTTTTTCTTTTTTCTTTTTTTTTTTTTTTTTCAAAAAGATAACTTCAGAGATGCTTCCTCCTTGCATTAAAATCAGCCCTACCTGCTTGCTTCACAAGATTTCTCTTCTGGTGCCCTCAATGCACACCTACAGTGTTTGGTTTTATTTTCATAACTGTAAGAAGCAGCCTTCTTGGATCTCCTAAGTCATCACCTGCTCCTCCATAGATTAAATAAAATTTCTAGTCTGATGTTTTCTCCCCACCTCTCTCTCTCCTACTATTTTTGCTTAAGGCATCCTTATAAATAACCTACAACTTCAACCACCAGATGTTTTATTGTGATTTGTTACAGGAAGGCCGAAAGATCTTTCAACCAGCAGCTGTAGTGCTTGTTAGTTACAGGGTTATCTTAGCTGTCTCCCTAATAATTAGAGGCTGACTTAATGCTTGAAACATGAAGTTTTTTGAGAACTGGGGTATATATTTTTTTGCAGAAATCTTTCCTTTCTCTACCTATTCTCTGACATCTCATATAATTGTGGGGAATTATAGATGTGCTTCCTAGCTTCCTGCCAAACATAGGAGAGGTTAGTGGTTTGGTGCCATGTGGGTCTGACAACCAAAGGAGAAACAGCTGTACAAGCAATCCAGCCGTAGAGAGAGAACCAATCATGCAAGAGCGTTTGCCATACGGGAGCTATTTTAGTAAGCCGGCATGATGAAAGTATAGACATGAGTAGGTATTTTTACAAGTGAACTTGTAGTGACTGCCAAGAGCATAGTGTAACGCAAGGGCAATAATGACCACAAGAGTTTAATACAAGGTTATTAAATGTTGACCTGCAAGTAGTTTCTGTTTTCTGGAGCAATTTTGTCCAAGTGCAGAAGTCAGCAATGCAACACCAAACCTAGTGCTTTTGAAATGTGGTTTCATATAGATAAGAAGGTGGGGGAGACTGGCTGAGGTCAAAATGTTCATTAGCAGAGCAGAGAAAAAGGAACTAGGATACCTCAGGTGTTTGTAGTATCCTACATTCTAATACCTGGGATGAAACAGAAGAACCTTTCTGGGCTCTGCCATTCAATCCTCAGGCCATTTCCGAGCATCAGGTGCCAGCTTGGAAGGAATCTACACCCTGAGTTTTCAAGGTGTGAAGGTATCTACCTCACCCTTGATTTCAGTCAGCAGTTAGGTGCCTACATGTCTTTAAGGGCATATGTGTCTGTCAGCCACCACTTTTCAGACTTGTGTAATTTGTATTTTTCCAGTCCTTGCCTTTCACCTCTGCTTTCTAACTGTCCAAGCTTGTTCTTCATTATTTTTCTTCCTTTTCTTGGAGGTTTTTTCTCCTGAAATGACTTTGGTGACTTCTGGGTCCTGCGAGACAGGCAGACCCACAGCTTGGCTCACACAACTGACAGTTGTGAAGCAACATCATTTGGGCTTAAAAAATGGCAGCCTCTGACCCAGGGACCACCCACGACTTGATTGTGTCCTGTGTAGAGAGCAGGATCTCCTTACCCTGTGTGGTGGAAAGCTGATGTGCCACCAGTCGGTCAGTGCTGTGTGAGCCATCGAGAAAGCAAACGGAGCAGAGAAGCCAGAGTGTCCCTCCCAGCCGCTCTGCAGCACTGTAGTTTCTCACCACAGGATGACTTACACATATCTAAATGATGATAATGAGTCCAGCTGCAGGTGTGGCCCTCCCTTAGCTTGCAAAGGTGACAAACTAACTCTGATTTGGGAAAGAAATGAGGTCTGATAAACTGAAGGGAGATCACTCTCTTGCCATGAACACACAAACCTGGCCAGCTAGAGCTGGTTGGGCTGTTGTGCAGCAAACGAGCAGAGAAGTGCATGGGATTGTCTCCTGGGAAGCCTGTGGCCCTGTGGTTCCTGTGGTTCCTGGGTACAGCACACAGCTGTACCCCAGCCCCCTTGGTCCTCCCTGCTTTCCGCTACGCCCACACTGCAGGGCAGGACAGTGCCCATCCTACCACTTCAAAGGCCACTCTGCCACCTTCCACTCCCCTGAGTGCCATGTCCTCAATGTCCTCACTTGGTTTTAAGCTCCACCCGTGGTATCAGCATGCTGGGGATTATGAAAGTTATTTGTCTCTGATCTGAATGCAAGGCATGGTCTGGCTTGGTTGTATGCAGAAAACTGTGCCACTGGATGTATTTAGCAGCTTCCCCTGCATGCACAGTGCTATTTAAAGTGAAAGCACTTTGATTTGGAAAAGATGAGGATAAAGGGGAACGCTAATAATGGAAGTCTATAAATGCAGCTGACATTCTAGCATTCCATGTCTTTTATGCCATCCTTCATTTACTCTCCTGGCACTCTCTCCTCTTCAAATGCTCTGTTGTTTTTCCCCCCCGTGAGCATAGTGCTGCTGAGAGTAACTGGGGTAGCTGTTTGATCGATTTCTGTGCCTATGGGTAGAGTGTGGGCTGTTATTTTAACCCTGCAAGTGAAATGATCCATGAAACCTCCACACTGAACTGTGCAAGGGACAGCCTTTCATAATCTGTGGATTATACTGAAAATAGTTTCAGATGTTAAGAACTTCGAGCTCTTATAGCTCATAGCTATTGGAAAAAAATACCAAGCTCTTATAGTTAAGAGCTTTTAATAGAGACCCATCGACATAACACTCCTATGTGGATGGGTGTTGTTGGCACCAGTAGTACAACACCTGACTCTAGACCTAGCCTGGACTTCTCAGCTGCAGGACATGGGTAGCTCTAAGGGCAGTTCAGCCTAAATTAGGAGAAAAATCCAATACAAACAGGCGGAATTGTTCTCTTTTGTTACCCACCTGGACTGCCCATGTAGTTGACTTGGCTGGACGAAAGCCCTTCAGACGGTAAAACCTCTGTGAGGTGAATACGACTCAGGCTAAACCTCTTTTGAAGCCCATGGGAGGTGAGTTAGACAATGAGACGACTGTCCTGTACCACAGCCTTGAAATGGGACTATTCCTTCTCTTCTGTCTCCAAAACTTCTCTGTCCCTTCTACCTCTGGTTTGCAGAGTGGAAGTCCATCTGGCAGGTGTACAAGAGTGTGCACATAAAAGTAGCTGATTTCAGCCGAAGCCTCAAGTATTTGTAAAGCTGACCTTTCCTGATGAGGCTCACTCATTGCCCTTCAGGTCCCTAGGGATTTCTTACCTCGCAGAAACAGGGGAAACTCCTGTGCCCCAAAATCCTCATCGAAAAACACTTGTTCAGAGGTAGGGGAAGACAAAACCGTGCAAGTTCTGCAGCTGAACTCATATTAGAGGAATTATTTCAAGCAGTCTGTACATTCCTTCTACTTATAATTTATTATTAACAGTCTGAGAGGGAGAAAAATAATTCATTAAACAATCAGCAAGGCATTCATAAGACATTATTGAGATCAAGTCTCAGGGAGACTCATGAGGCTTCACAAATATATTGTTTTATCTACCCAGTTAAGTCATTTTACATAGAAAAGTGAAACTTAATCCAGCTGCTCTGTCTTTGTAGCAGCTGCTCAAGGGGAAATGAATTCAGATCCACCATAATCTGAGTAATAGGTTCAACACTAGCTACCGCTTATCAGAGGGAAAGGAGCAGTTTCATCTCATAGTTTCTGCAGTTTGCCCCATGCTTAGCTGGAAAGTAAAATGGGACCCTTCTCCCTTCCTCTTTGCTGCAGGCAGTTTGTGAGCACTTTCTTTCCCAGGTGGGAGTTACCTGTACCCAGACTTGAGAAAAACATTTGAAAAAGTGGAATTTCTCCCTTAGACCAAATCTATATTCTTACTTTAGCCAGCAATGAGTCAGTAAGGCACTGTTCAGTCAAACTTGCCCCTCAAGAAGCACCCACTCTCTCACCAATATTGGGCATCTGGCATACTTGCCTCCTAGCTGAGCTACTACGTGGTGAGAGGATTTGGTTTTGTTGAGAAGTTGAAGCTCACCAACAGCCTCACTTCTTATCCTCATACTTTACTTTCTGAACCCCTACCATTTGCCTGTGGTATGCAGTGATGATCCTGTATGGGAAACGACTTGAAAAACATCATAAAGACGTTTCTGGGAGCAGTGGAGTCTTCAAAGGAAAATTCTTAGGAAGCTGGAAATATGGTGGGAGGGAAAATATAATCTTTCTCTCATTTCAGATGAACTTCTGCCTTCCTTGAAATTCCTGTGAATTTCAAAGCCTTTGATAGTCATGAAACATCAGAGCAGCCTTTATGCTAAGCAAAAACCTGTGTGAAAGCAGTGCTGCTTCTGATCCCACCAGAGGCAGCTGCATACCCCGTTCCTCATCTTTATGTTTGTCATCCCCTGAGCCGATGCAGTCAATCTGCATTTATTTGAATGGTCATGGCTGTACCCTTACTGTGCTGTGCAAGATGGTGCTGGAGCAAAACCCGTTACAAGACTCACCTGCATGATCAGTGGGCCACCCTAGCTGCTCTCCTGTGGGCTGACTGCACTCTGTGCCCTGGGATGCCTTGCCTGCAGAAGAGTGCATGGCACAGCTTGCTTTTAGCCCAGTCTCCCTTACAGGGTCAACATCAGGCAGAGAGACCATGGCAAGGGGCTTTCCTGGGAGAGCTCAGATGGCATCAGGCACAGGTGGCAGACTTACAGGCAGCCACAAATCACTGTGAATGTAGGTTACTGGAAAAGACAGCACAACCACCATGAGCTAGGACAGTTATTCCCTGGAATAGGTACAGCCTGCATACAGCTGGTGTGAAAGTGTGAGGAATTTCTTCCCCATAGCACAACCAGCAACAGCACACTGTAGGGAATGCCGTAAAAATTGCAAGGGCTGCAGGGTTGGGAAAACATCCCTTCAGGCCCCTCCTGAAGGGAGTTGCTGATCCGTGTCTACATTCCTCCCTCTTCCTATGCCTTTCTTCCCAGCTGCTTCCAGCAGCACTTGTGGGTGTCCTACCACAAACTCCTTCCAGAACTGTTACTTTCACAGAACAGCATCTGGTCGAGAAAAGGGGCAGAGAGAAGAACCAATAGCAGAAGTCCCAAGGGGATATTTTCTACCTGGACAATGGCTATCCTGTGAAGATTGATGCATTCCTGTCTTCTTCATTCAATGGAAGAGACTGCCGAGGTGGCTGGGCAGTGGCATGGCCAGGCTAGTCCTGGGCGGAGGGCAGCTCCTACTCTGGCAGGCTGTGATGTGCCTCTGCCTCTGCTTCCCTTCCCTGTGTGCCACCCAAGTGGAGAAGCTGCAACCTAATAGGGCAGGCCACGGCGTGGGCACCTCTCAGAGAAAAAGTCTACAAAAGCCAAGCAAACAGCATCAGGGCCCTTGCTGGGAGAAGGCAATAAGAGCTCTGAAGAGCCTTCCTGCCACCACAAGCAGACAGCAGGTAAACCACAGTCGGCAGCATGAAATGCTGTCGGTCTGAAATAGTCATTGTCTAATCATTGTGGTGTCATTGCCAGTTTAGACTTAACTCATCTGTTACGAATGCAAACTTATTTATATTTGGTCCACCCATCTAATTCATTCACATTCTGATCTTTTTTAGAGCCTGTACAAAGACTATCCATGCTTCTTTCTTGCCCTTCACCACATCTGTTCCCTTGCACTCCCCAGTCTTCTCATCCCAATGTATTTCCCCTGTCCCCTCCTGCTTGCTTTGCACTGTGTTTCTCAGGAGCCGGTATGTCTTCTGCCTTGCTCCAGCGTGCCTCCTGCCTGTAGCTATAGCTTTTCTTTCCCACAGGTAGCTCGATTGTTCTTAAACAAGCTGATGAAGTATCAGATTATTTTTAGAGCGATGCACTCTCACAGAAAGTGAAGCTTATGCTTTTTACTGGAGCTATGTTGAAAAGTAAATTCCTCTTGATGTGAACCAAATGTAGCTTTTGAACATGTGATTGGCACAAAGTATACAGAGAGTGACATTCTGCAAGGATAAGCTGAACTAAAGAGTGGAATAAGTTGAACCATTCTCTTTTTTTGTTTCTTTTTTTTTTTTTTTTAAGCTACATTGACTGAGTTGCGGTCTTTGAATAAGGGCGTTGAGATCTCAGGCAGGTGTGGTACACCGCTGTATGGGGATGTAGGCAGAGCTGTGCAGCACAGCAAGAGTGACCAAAGACCTTAATGACTTTTTGTTAGGACAATGTTATGACTGCAGTTATATGGGCCAAGGTCAATATATAAATTTGCAACTGAGGCAGAGGCTTTAAAGTAAAGCAACAGCATTGCCCAGTTCTTGACATGACTAATGAAACATCACTTGATAATGCTGATTGTCACTGCCAAACACAAATTTAAGCACAGCTCCCGTTCCCACCCTGCAGTGTTTATGAAGCTGGTCCCCTCCAAAACGGACTCGTTCTGCAGAGCCAGCAGAAATTACTTATTGATTAGCCAAAGGCCATGTAGCAGAGGAAAGAAGAGTATAGTCTCAAACTATACCCCACCCCTTCTATGGGCAACATGCAATTTTTTTTGACTGCACTGTGTTTGAAACATGGTGCACTGGTCTCAACCCAGGGGACAGAAACAGTACCGCTACCTAACACAGGTGCAATTACAGCAGTAATTCACATCATGCCACTTGTTACTGAAAGTTCTGAGACATAAGATTTTTAAAGAGTAGGATAAAAGCATTCAATGTTTGAGGCAAGTGTGGCAAGGGGAGAGGAAGGGAAATCATGCTGAAATCTGGCACTGTGACAGGGTGGTTTGGAAAACAAATTCTCTAGAAGACAGAAAGTAATTCAGGAAAGCTTTATTTTAGGCGAAGAAATGAAGATCTGTGGGCTCACCAGAAAGCCTCCAAATGATCTGATTTGAATGTAAGGCAAAGGAGGCTTTTGCAGCAATAAGCAGCAAGGCAAGGAGGAAAACCCAACATAATAAAGTGACAAAGTCCAATACCTGATTTAAGCCCATCTTCTGTTTTTTTTTCCAGAAAAAAAAAGAAATCCAATCTAAGCAAAGCTAAGAGGAAGGAAAATTAGATACAAAATGTAAAAATCTAGCCACCTTCCCATTTGAATTGTGCAAGAGCTAGCAGTTGCAGAGGTAAGAGGAGCTAGCCAGAAAGTATATATCAGAGAGGCTTTCCTCAGATGAGACAATGGATGCAGGTTATCTCTCCCCTCCTGTGTCCTCAAACAAAATTTTATCAAAAATAATCTAACTGATTTCCACTACAGCCAGAAAGCGGCAGGTGATGGAAAAGCCTTCCCTTTGCTGAAAACTTCAGTGACTTCATATCAGTCAGGAAACAAAATGATTCCAGCTCTAGATTTAAAGACAATGGTCAAATCTGGTAGGTGATATTTGGAGGAAATGTGGGGAAAACAGGCTGGTTGAGTTTTGACTGTTTTTTAAATCCCTGTATAATATTCATCATGTATATGCTTCATAATCCCATAGTAAATAGCCATAATTTTCCCATTTCACAAAGTCAAATGCTCATGTGCCCACTTGCACACAGAAAAGTTGATTCAGGTGCAGCCTTCAGTTTAGAAAGATCATTTTCAAGACTGGGGAGAGATTGAGGGTGTTGCTGTTAATCGAAGAAGGGATGTTTAACATCTTTCTGATAATAAACGATGCAAATAACATCAGTTCCACTGTGATCTCTCTGGCCTAGAAGTGCTACTAAGACAATTCTTGTACTTAATATAAATATTAACCACTGCACTGTTCTCTGTTATCCTGGCTGAGTTGTGCAATGTTTAGTGGAGCAAAATTTCTGCCAGTGCTAGGGATCACACTACTGCTGCAAGTATTGCCTTTTTTTTGCACTCACTCTTCTTGCGTCTGAAGACAGCTGCAGTTACTGCAGGCAGGCAGTCCCACCTTCTTGTTCCCCCACCCTGACTCTGCCTGTGTTTTTGAGCAAGCTCAAATTACCTACAGACTCACAATCTATCTCCCTGCCCACTGTCCTGTAAAATCAACAAACATCCCCACCATCCCCATCCCCATTTCCTTTCTTTGAATGCTTAAGGATCTGGCAACTCAGCACTGCTGGTGGGATTTCAAAACCCAGCTCAGGCTCAAGTGCCAGATTCGGGCTAAACAGCTGCTGTGTGCTGTCAGATCGACACACTACAATGATTTGTACAGCCCACTGCTGAACCAGCTAGAGCCATTTGTTTGAAAAATAAAGAGACAAATAAATTCAACTCTTCCTCTTCTCCTAGCAAGCTGATATCATGTGCCTGTCTTAAAAACGGCTTGCTCCAGAATGCATTAGAGCTAAATTGTCATTTATGTTTGTCACAGGGATTGCTAATGCGTAATGAGATTTTAGAGTTAATGTTTTGTACAAAGCACTTAGCGGAGCTGGGATGAAATTGGTTCAGGATTCTGATGTGGTGTTTTAATTAAAGATATTTTCCAATCAGGGCCGAGCAAATGACTTGTCAGAAGATTCTGTACCTATCAGCCAATATACCAATGCAATGTGGTTTCTGGTTTTGGGTTTTCTTCAGGGAGTTAGAGGTGAAAGACACTCCAAATCTTGTGCAGAAGAGCCTTTCTTAGCTGCAACTCTTACAGGAGAGGAAACATGAATTTGATCTTCTGAAACTTTCACCTGTCAATGGTCTGGTTCAGTGCAGCGTGATGCCAGCCTTACACTGCTTTGATTTTGTTAAACTTGCAACTGCAGATTGGTGCAATGCGTGCACACAGACTGAAAGCAATGGCAAGCCAGGTCCTGCGAGGTGAGGCCTGAGCTCATGTCTGCCAGAGCAGGTTTCTGAACTCTGACTGCCAGCTCTTCTTCCTTCTCCTGCTCTGCCATTGGACACAGGAGCCAGGGAGAAGTCAGGGAAATAGGTGATGTAGATAAAAAATAAGAGAGGAAGGATTTCAAAAAACTGTACCTGGCAAAATGAGCACAATGATGACCTATTTGTCTCTGGCTTAAACAAACAGGCTTCAGTTGCATAATTCAACGCAAACATCAAATGCATGTTAATAGGCACAGCTTTTATGAATTGCTGGATAATAAGGGTCGTTGTTACCAAACTAACACATTATTTTCTTAGCTACCTCTGGTCCATGCAGCAACCTTGAATCAACATCAGGTCTTAAGGTGGGTTATCTGCTATAAAAAAACCGCAAAGCTATACTAAGCATGAAGTGCTCCGCACAGGGTTGGTTTCTGGTACAGGCAATGCAAGACTGTCAGAAGAACAACTGCTATCCTCATAATTTGCTTTGCCCGCCCCACAGCCCTGAGAAGCCAAGGTGGGTAGAGCTGTCAAGGAAAAGCAGGGGAGATACAGGGAAGTGACTCCTGCTGAGAAGGGACAAGAGCGACACACTTAACCTTCTTCACCCTACCTCTCCCACCTCTTTAGCCATCAGAGCTATGACTAAGGCCTCCCTTTGCCCCCCATCCCCTGTATTTTCCCCCCACCTCCCTAGGCAGAGAAGGTCACTGGCCCCTCAGCCTTGGGCAGCTTCAGCTCCAAGGCAGCTTCAGCTCCAAGGATACAAAACAGCACTGCCGGAGACCCACCCAGGATGGGTGTGCAGCTGTGTCACAGTAGCATCGTTAACTTGGATAATGAGACTGAGCCATGGCAAACCACCCTGGATTTGTATAGCTCCATGTTTGGTTTTCCAGTATTTCTAATATAAACCCCCATTTGAGCTGCATGGTTGTGAACCTTTTCAGTATTATGCATTGCATCCTACTTGCTATGATAATAGAAACAAATCCTTCTTTATATGCTCATGATTTCAAATAAGCTTGGTTGGTTGGTTTGGTTTTCAAAGAAGAGCAAGGAGAAAGCTTTCATTTTATAGACAATTTTGATGTTTTCATATATGTATATGAGTTTTTTCTTATATTTTTCTTTTACAGGATTGCCCATCAACAAGTTCCATGACTATTTGGAAACAGATGAGCAGTAAGTAGAGATTTTAATCCTAAAAGTAAACTGTAACATAAGTTGTTCATTTGTTCTCAGTTTAGAAATTCATCTGAGATTCACCTGAACTGTGTAAAAGAATGCTACTCACTAGAACAGAGAGGTGAAGGTGAATTTTTCAGAAATAAATCTCACATTTATGCCTCTACTATGTGGTGGATACATGTATATGCTGGACATTGTAGCATTTTCTTTGCATAAACCTTGTCTGACACCACCAGATCTCAGGAAATTATAAAGATAGAAGGAGACCAAACTGCCTATTCAGGTCAGCCCCTCAGTGAAATAGTATCCTACTCCATAAAACATTATACATGCCGCAACTTCATTGTGCATCTCTTGTCTGGCTGTGTGGGTGCTTTATCCGCAAGAGCATTGACTCACCACTTAGTGAGTGGTGTTGACCTTTTCAGAGACAGCAAGGTGCAAACATGCATATGGGGCATTTTTTGCTGCCAACCCCAAACATTCCAAAATCGTGAGTCAGATTTCCCCAACTTGTAAATTATCAGACTAGATGGAAAAACTGTTAAAGAAAATGTCAAACAAATGTGTTAGTGTTCTTCTCTGCCATGCATTTTATTGAGTCTATGGTTTTGAACCCTCAGAGGCCATTCAGGTTTTTGTTCTATGCAAGCAATAGAAAATGCTGTCAATGTTCTCATCCATTCAATTTGAGGACTCAGAGAAACTGGGGAATTACACTGAACTCTTAGAGAGGCATCTTCATGGTGCTTCTGAAGCCTATCTCTGCCAACATATGCCAAAATGTATTAATTAAATTCTACATGAGGGATTGCTGGGCAAAAAGCATTAGGAAATTCCAGAGAGATGGGTTTGTATCCACAGGGACAGCGCTAAAGCTTCCGAGTTTCCTGCTCGCTGCTGCCAGGACACTGAACCAATTAATAGGTTTAGATCCCTGTGGTCAGAGATCCCCTGCCTGTAGGGACTATGGACTACAGAGGAAGAGAAAGTCTGGGATGGTGGAGAGCCAGGATAGTGAGCCTCTGAGGGACTCCCCATCCTTGGTGTGATTGGCACCTGGGAGGAAAGACAAACTAATGGAGAGGCTGAGGGCTTATTTACGGGATCCTTTTGGTAATGCAAGTAATGTGTGCCAAACACCCACACCTGCCTCACTCTTGAGGGTGAAAAAGCCAGATTTTTGCATATGGCAATGGCACCAGCAGGTACTCTGTGGTACTGAGCAATGGAACAGGGGCTTAGGCACATATCTCTGTGTTGTAAGCACCACCTTCACTCTGGCTTTAAGCACAAGCATCATGAAAACAGATTAAAGTCTTCTGCAGCAGTCCCAGCATGCATATGCTCAGATTTGGTGTTTGTGAGAGGAATGATTTAGCACCAACATGGGTGGGGTTTTTTCACTTTTACATTCACACTTTCATCCAGCCTCTGTTACTGAAAGGTCAGTTCTCGTCCTCCTCTGTCATCTGCTCCTGAGAGACTTGTCCCTGCCAACATGCCCTTGACATCACTGGTAGCCCCGGCATAAATGCAGCAGTAGCAGCAGCAGGAAGGTGAAATAAAGCAGCTGGTTCTGGTGAACCTGAACTTTGAGCACAGCCATCCCACCACCTGCAGTGGTGTCCCAGTACCTTTTGCAGTGTTGGAGGAGAAAAGGTTGAGAAGGAGGTAGCTGGAAGAGCTGGATGCAGGGATCATGCACAGGAAAGGCTGAACACGAGGACGCATTCCGGGCCATGTGTGTGCACATGGACCTTGAGTTGTGACTCCTGAGAAGGTGGTTTCAGATTGCTGCTTAAAGTGGGTATTTTAGACACTTATTAGACATGAAATATGGACTAAATTTTCAGTGGGAACCTCTTAGGTTCTCAGCACTGCTTGAAATTAAACCATTCCTTAAGCTAAGTCTAGCCAGTACCATCCACGCTGCTGGATTGTGGCTCTGCCAAACCCATTCAGGCAAGGAGATTCAACCATGTGCCCTCTTCTGGCCTCCCATATCCCATGATGCCTATACTTCCAAGAGCTCGTGTCTACATTTTGGCCTCTAGTTCAAAGTCTTCATTTGCTGGTTTCTCCTGTAAAGTAATTATTTCCCCCCTCTGCACTGGCTCTTTTGTTCCAGAAAGCTTTGGTAGCTTCGGTTTGAGATGTGCCTCCACCCTAGAGCCAGGGCTTTTGGACCCTGCAAGTGTCTGGCCTTGAATCCTTCTGCGTGTTGGGATGTCAGAGCTGTTCTGGAGGCTGTGGCTATCAACTCCTCAGTGTTCGACTGCTTTAGCACATCTGGCTGCACCCTTTGGCAGCCTTCACTTAGTGCCTTGACACCAGCGTTTTGATACTAAAAGTGGTGTTTCCTTTGAGCATTGCTTTGATTCTTCTCACACTGCTGAAAAACTTCCTATTCTACAAAAAGGTGCATTTCCCAAGTCTCTATAGTAGGAGTCATCTTGCTCCAGCCACAGATTCATGGGCAGAAGATGCCAGTGGGATACCCTGGTTGCAGCAGCTGCTTCTAACTGTTTCTGTTTAGCAAGCGCAGATGGAAAATGCTGTTATTTTCCCCTCATTGATCACTGTCCAAAGCATCTGAGGTTCCAACAGAAGAGAAAAGCCACAGGGGAGCAAAGTTGCTGTTACCACAGCTTTGGTATTTCCTACCACATCTCGATTTCTTTAGAAGTTATCACTTCAGGCTAGGCATTGTAGTTGTGTTGGCCCCTCACGACAGGCCTGTTCTGGCATAGGGGCACCTGCAACAGCCAGTTTGTCTCAGGTGTAGGGGGACACAGGTTTCTTCAAGCCTAGAGGCCTGTTTGTTCTTTAACTATGGCTTTTAAAAAAATTTCTTTCTTTCCCGGTTGCTGGTGCAGGTGGCTGGAGTACTCTACACAGTACTTCTGTTTCAGGCAGATAAAGGCATCTTTAACCGTCAATATCTACCAGCCCTGTCCCTCTGCCATTTTTCTTTTGTTGTTTTACACAGACTTTTACAAGTGGCTCCTTCTCAAATTTCCGGTGAAATGAATAATGTCAGCTGAGCCTGTAAATCTGTTTCCCTCTGAAAGGGGAGGCACAGAAACACCACTGGAGAGGCTGAGGAGGACACAATTGAAATTAGGCTGAACAATTTTGTCAGCTTTCTGCAATTCCTCCTCTGCTTCCTTGGCTGCCCATGCAACCTTCCCGAAGGGGATTTCCTTCAATGCGTCATTCTTTCCAAATGCAGCAAGTCGCTAGTGAAGAGTGGCCCCCAGCCTGAGGGTCCCCGTAGATCCCCTGGCACCTCATCAGCTCAGGATCTTGTCACTTCATTCATTTTTTTTCCCAGGTAATGTTTCCCTCCCCCTTTTCTGCTTTTGCCCATGCTAAAGTATCATTGCCTGGAGAGATGTCAAGGTGCTGCTTGCTCTGACAGCAGCTTCAGCTGGAACTGGAACATCTCTCTTATGAGGAAAGGCTGAGACACCTAGGGCTGTTCATTCTGGAGAAGACTGAAAGGGAAATCTTATTAATGCTTAAAAAGGTGGGTGTCAAGAGGATGGAGCCGGTCTCTTTTCAGTGGTACCCTGTGATAGGACAAAGTGTAATGGTCACAAACTGGAACACAGGAAGTTCCACCTCAACGCGAGGAAAATTTCCTTTGCTGTGAGGGTAATGGAGCACTGGAACAGACTGCTCAGAGAGGTTGTGGAGTCTCCTCCTCTAGAGACTTTCAAAACCTGCTTGGATATCTTCCTGTGTGGTCTGCCTTAGATGATCCTGCTCTGGCGGGGCAGTTGGGCTCGATGATCTCCAGACATCCCTTCTGACCCCTACCATCCTGTGATTCTAGGATTCAGTTTCATTGGTTGAAGGGGGTATTGCTGCCGGCCAGCCCCCCTCACCCCTCGGTCACAGCTTGGAATGCTGGAGCAAGCTGCCACCCTCTCCAGAGACTCAGCTATGTTGGATGGTGACCCCATGCTGAGGGCCCTGCTGTGTCTGTGGGATGTTGGAGGCAGCTGGGTGCAGGGTCGGCTCTCCTGCTGCTGCTGGCTTCTGTGTAGGAGCTAACAACCTCTCATTTATGGACACCTTCCCTTGGAAATTGCCCCTGAAACCTGGTCCCGTGTCAGCTGCTGCCCTGACAAGTTGCCATGATTGGACTGTCACAGCTCTCTGTTTAAACAGACACTGCAGCACAGCAGACGGCTTCTTCTTTCCAGGGCGGTCCCTTTGCACCTGTGCCTAATCACATCTGCAAGCAGGAACACTGAACAGGAGGATGTACTTGAACGGCTAGACCGTGCTCTCAGAAAGCTGCTTAAATTGTTAGTTTGATCTCTATCACTCCTCAGAAACCTTCTCTTTGTTTAAAGGCAGCTAAGACTTAGATAAGTAAATCCAGCAGGTGCTTTGACATTCCTTGCTGCCTATAGGTAACTGACTTTTAGTACTATTCCCTGCCTGCAACAGACTTGCTACTGGGAACTTACCACATGGGATGCCGTGGAAGGCCGCACCAAAACCTCCCAGTTTCCACTCTCCTTCTCCTCCGCCCTGCTGTACTTGCCCTGACATGAGCTCTTATTACAGGAGATGCAGGTTTTCTCTTGTGTGCAAAGCTTTCCAAAACCCATAAACTCACAACTGCTCACGTGGTGAGGCCCAGCCTGGCTGTGCAGCCAGGAGTGGTTTATTATGAGAAATGGTCTGTCTGCTGCTGCAGGCTCGCAGTAACATAAACGTGTTGTCTGCAGAAACAACAGAGAAGCGAGGGGGAGGCAGGGAGAGATTAGCTGTGAGTGGGAGAGTGAAGATAGGGAGAGTGGAGGTCAGAGGAAGTATGGGTTTGGAAACAAGATTAGAATGTAATGTCATTGCTCTGGGATGTTTTGTTAAGTAAAGAGGCAGATAAAACTGGCAGGTTTTAACATGGGCAAGTGTTCAGAAACTCCTTCCAATGCTAGTAACTTATCTGTATCAGTTCTGCCATCCACCTCCCATCAGTACTGCTCAGTGGGGCATTGGGTGCTGTGGTAGCAGTGGGTCACTTGTTTCCCAGCTGTCAGCTCATGAATAGAGGTTGCTATTTTCTGAGACTTGAAGTAAATTGGAGAAAAATCAGTGGGTATTTGTCTGGCTGCTGATCAAATCAAAGTCTCGCTTCAGTGTGGGAAGCCTCAGAAAGGATTTTAAGTGCGGAATATTTGTCACTGACTTTGCAGGCTCCATTGCTCTTACCCCTAATCTTCCTCACTTGCTCATGCTGTGCATGCAGAGGCAGGGAGGGATGATAATGGGCTTGCAGTTGTACTTGCTGTTCCCATAACAAACGGCAGGATCCTCACATAAATTGTTTGAACATGTAACACTGCTCTTATTTCTTAATGATAAGGGCTTAGGAGCTGCCCTTTTCCAAAATGAAAGAAATGAACTAAATGTTATCTCTTTGTTTTAAAAAATGATCCCTGCAACTACAACAACAAAAAGCCATTATGATGATCTTTAAAGGTCTTGCAAGCTTTTATGGGAGGGATTTTCCACTCACCAAGTCTGACTTTACTCCTATTCCCTCTCCCTCTTCCCAGCCCACATGACTTAAGCTTTCTAGGGCAGCTTGAGCTCCCAGATACAACTGAACTGAATATGCTTGCTCTGGAGGACCAGAGGTCAGACCTCAAGGGAGAAGTAACTCCTTTGGATACTGTGTCTAAAGCCAGGTACTCTAGATCTTATCACAGTCCCAAGTGCAACCATCATCAATTATATATCTATACTCAGTGTTTACACAGGTTTCTTGTTTATCATAAAATATTTACTTCAAGGCTCTGCATCTGCCGTTAAGCCCAACAGTAGTGTCTATTTTTAATGTCGAGGAAATAAAATTTCACTGTAACCTTTTGGTTCTATGGCAGAGATCTATTAGATGGCTGGTGCTAGGCTCCTGCCAACCCATGGTGAGCTGCCTGCTGACTCTTGCCTGGATCAGTAACGGTATGCTTATATTTGAAAATGTCTAAGTCTAAAGAAATAAACCCCTCCTTTATCATTATACTGGATCAGTCTGAAAGTGAGTAGAGCAGCCCTCATAGTGCTGCTTATACTGAGAGCTAGAAAGGTGTTGATAACACATCTGTGTTGTGGCTACGGCTGAGAAGGGCTCACACAACACCAGGGCTGTTTTTTCAACATTCCCCCCTGCTCAGTGGGATGGGGTGGACAAGATCTTGGGAGGGGACACAACTGGGACAGCTGACCCAAACTGACCAAAGGGTTATTCCTACCATATGATGTCAGCTCAACTATAAATGCTGGGAAAAGGAGGAGAAAGGGAGGGAGTGATAGAGCTGCTTAGTGGGCACCTGGCTCCCAGCCAAGGTCAAACCACCACAATAATGAATTTAATAAATCCATATTTCTTGAGGTAGTAGGGAGAAATTTTTAAAAACCCAGAAAACAGTTTAAGCAGTACACACACACACACACACACACACACACACACACGTATGCACACATGCATACAGGTTTGCACTGATGGGTCTGAGACAAAATATGTGGTGATGTGAAGTCACTTTATTGCCATCTCAAGACAGAGCTCAAGCTTTTGGAACTGCTCTCATGATCTCTGGAACAGAAGGCCTGGAAACTTAACCCATTTGATTTCTGCACAGCCTTTCTAGCTTAAACATGCTTATGTAGGTTAATGCACGCACCCATTAACTTTTCTACTGTCAACTGCTGTTAGTGTAGCTGCTTAACACCCTGCTGGGAGAGAGATGGATGGGCTCCTCCAGATGCCTACTTGATGCTGCTTTTTTTAGTTCAGCCCCAGGGGATACAGATCCTAGATGGCTCTCCTGGAGCTGTGTGTGGCCATGCAAAGCAGCCTATAGACATACTCTTTCACCTTAGATTTCCAATTTAACAAGACTCCAGACTATTCTTAGGTATATTAAGTGACAACAATGTCTTTTGCAAAGTAGATAAGCATAGCTGCTTCCCAGGTGGGGAAAAAGAGCCACTGATGGCTTCAGTGATAGGGGCTGAGGCCGGCTGCAGAGGTGTGAATTGTCTCCCCAGTTATAAAACCTGCAAGGCAATCCTGTGTCCAATCCACTAAACCATGGATGAAACCTGGAGTGGGGATGAGGAGGTGCCAGGAGCAGAGAAGGAGACAAGGGTAAATGAAGAAGGCAATGCATGAATGAGAAGAAGTAGGCATGTGAAGGTAAAATCTTCGTCTGTGTCTGGAGGCCTTAAGAGCTAACCAATTGCTTCTCATAAGAGCAACTTCCTTCAATATGTTCTGTATCAGATATTTAGCATGACCATGTCTTGGCGATGTGTTTCCCCACACAGGACTGTAAGGACATGGTCAGCATCAGTATGCTCCATGTGGTAAAAAGCAGGTGTATTTACTTAGCTCTTTGGGTGGAAAAAAAAATTTATATTGTCCAGGCGGGAGTTAATGTATGTTTCACTGTCTTCCATATAATAGATCATAAAATTGGTCTGTGCAAAGAAGTAACGGGGGAGGAGAGAAGAGGAGAGAGAGACATCTAGAGCCAGTCCAGTCAGAAGGCATGGCTGAGTGATGAAGAATGAAAGATGTTGACCAGGCTCAGACCACACATGAAGGTTTGGCTGCCCTTCCTGACCCTCCGTAGCCGTGGAGAATGACAGACCTCAATAGGGCTGTGGCTGGAAGGGAGCATGCTCTTTTCCACTTAATGTCCGTGCGCAAGTACCATGAAACTGCAGGGTCAGTGCCCCCTTCCAGAAGAAATCTCCTGTTGGCAAGGAAGAGAAGTGGGTTTTATTTGGTCCCGTGTAGAGTTGCTGAGAGTGCTGTGTTCCCACTGCTAAACTAGATAGTTGGGTGGAAAGTTTTGCAGCTGCTGGACACCCACTGCTGGAGCAGCTCCACCTCCCCTTCTCGAGAAACTCTTGTCTTGGAGGTACAACCCATGAGTGGGCTGAAAGTGCTCCCAAAACCAAATTCTGCTGTGATGAGGTGTTGCGGCTATGTACAATTAATTTCTGAGCTCTTATTGACGACTATCCTAAATTAAATTGAATAGGCCACTCGTTGCAACACAGGGTTGTTCAGTACAGCCAAGGGTGTTTCTGTGGTGAATGTGGGAGAGGAAGGGAGTGTGTTCTGATCCAGACCTCACTCTTGCTGCTTATCCTGGGTCTGTAGTGGAGAGAGGGGAGAGAAGTACTGTCCTCCAATGCTGCTCTGAATGTCTTCAGGGTCTCAGTACAGCTCTGCCCTGTACCTAGCACTTGTGCAGCCCTGGAAAGCGCTTGCCACAGCATGAGGACATACACCCGTGCTGGCCTGAGCGGACAAGATGGCTTCTCAATGTGCTCAATCTGGATCTAAACTCTTCAAAGCAGCTGCAGTGGGATGGAGGATCTAGCTGTGCTGGCCTGGCCCCGGGGTGGTGCTGGCCTGCTGTGCCTTATTTTCATGCACACACAGCCTTGACTGTGCTCTGGGGCTGGCTAGTTTTGGCAGGCAGGTGACACAGGGAGGAGGGAAGCCCAGTAAGTCTGCCTGAGTGGGTCTCTCTTGCCTGCACTGACTCACAGGGCTCTGTACTGGATGTCTGGCAGGGAGCCTGCTGCCATTTAGGAGGGAGGTAGTCATCCTCATGCACCCATACATCCCTGGTGTTTGCACCACCCTCTCCCCAGACAGGGGCAGGTGAAGGCTGGACAAATGTGCTTGATTGGAGCTGTGGCTTCCCAAGCTCAGGGCTGTGCTCCCAGGGAAGCTGCTCTGTGCTGTCCTATTTAGGAGCTTTCCATCGCCTAATTGGAGTTGCTGGGAATTGCATGTGTCATCCAGCAGAGCATGAAGTGACGTGATGACAACCGTCGCGTGACTCTGGTCTTTCCTTTTCTCCATGAAAGAAGTCTGTAGAGAAGAGTACCTGTGTTTGTCATCCCACAGAAAACCATGTGCAGACATGTGTGTGTGCGCGCTCATGATGGAGCATCCCCAGGGGACAAGCAAACAGAGCCGTGCCCTTTGTGTGCAGCTGGGAAGGGGCAGGCCTAAAGCAGCCCCTTTCTACAGGCTGAGCTTAGGCTTGGAGGCAGCTCTGACCCCATCCGATTCCCTTGTGCTCTGCAGCCAGTGAGCACAAACACAGGAGGTATGATGACACCCAGCACAGGCCAGTGTTTATTTGGTTTGCCTGGTGGATTTTGCTGTTTTCCGAGCGCAGGAATGCCGCCTGCTCGTTCACCTCCTCTAGTGCAGCTGCACCTCTCTGTCCCAGCCCCAGCTGCCACGGCTTAGCTTTGCCTCAAAACACATTCTTGTGCTGGGTGCAGTGCCTCTGTGCTTTTGGATGGAGATTGGCTTTTAGCTGCCTCTGCCTGCATGGCATCTGCTTCCCTCTGCCTCTTTAATCCTCTGCATTTTCCATAACCTAAAATAAACCAGTAACAAATCTGGGATGCGCTTCTCCAGCCAAGGGGACAGATCTGGGGCTGTGGCATTTTGCACCTACTGTGATTTCTGCAGCAGTCTCTTTCTTTTTCTCTTCTCTTTTATTTTTTCTTTTTTTTTTGTTACACAGAAGACTCTTGAGAAATGTATTCTTATGTCAGTAACATTCAAAGGCAAAAAGAAAACCTGCCAGAAGAGAGCCTTAAAAGTCTGACATATTATCATTCAGAGGAGAATTTTCAGTAGACTTATGCTGGAATTTTTCCAATAAATAAATTCTACAGACTTTTAAGGGAGAGCTTTTAGATTAATGGAAATATTACTTAAATTAAAATTCAACCCATTAAGCCATCAATTCTATTGTCATTGCAGCATCATGTGTTTAATGTTAATGACATGCACAAATAAAAAGGAAGAAACCTATTTGTTTCATTGTGCAAAAAGCTGAGTATGATCTTTTGTGGAGATTAAATACAAGCCAGAGTGGGCACAAGGCAGGATCAACAGACATATGGTTAAAATGCACTTGAAAAAAGGTGTATTGCAGAGTACAGCGTATGGAAATGCTAAGAAATATGTAAGGGCTTGTGTTTTCAATGAACTGCTTTTTTTTTTTTTTTTTGTAGTGAATTCAGAAGGAAGCATTCTGCAGCTCACAGGTTCTGTCCTTTTGGTTTTGGAACCTCACATAGAGGAGAGTGGAACCCACACTCCAGCTGGGACACATCCTATCCTCTCTCCTATGCCAAGGAATCAGTGGGTAGCTTAGAGAGGAGCTGCCAAATTCAGACCATGTCTTGAGCTTTCTGCACTTCTAAGGTGAGCTCTCACAAAACTAAGTTTCATGTCACCTATATTAGGACCTTCTTCCAGCCAGATTGGACAACCCGAGCGACAGCCCTCTGGGTCTTTTGGAGCCTCTGCTTCCCATCCTGGTGAAAAGATGTGAGTGGAGGGACAGGTGAGTGAGCAAAAGGGAGAAGCTAATTGACTTCTACCTCTTCTGTATGATTTATGCTGGATTGGAAGGATGGAAGGCAGCAGAGAAGGTATCTACGTTTTCTGATGTGTCACTTGTCAGCAGGTGACAGGGTTCTTGCTTGGGATGAATGTGAGCTTGGCTGATCTACTGTAGGGATTTTTCAGCTTGAGCCACCCACTGTGAGTGCAGTTATGTGTCCTTGGGTGTCACCCCAAGTGTTGAGTCTGCTGCTGGTACCCTGGGCTGTGGTTGCCATTTGCCACACTCACAACCACAAGCCTGCTTATAGGCCTGTGTTGGTACACACGGGCTGTTTCTCATTTGAGAAATGGACATGGCGATTCTTGTATCTCTCCTAGGGACATTCTGAAGAAAATATGTTAAATTATCCTAGCCTCTGCTCTGTATGATTACTGCATGTCGACCAGGTAGATGTATGTAACGAGACAGTGTAGGTTGTTAAGATGCCATTCCTAGCTATGAGACAACTTATCATCAACAAATACTAGGTAGTCACTTTGAAAGAAGGGTCAAACTTTGCACTTTCCCAGCTCACCAGGGAGCTTGAGAGGAGGAAAGTATCTTCTGGGACTCATGCAGCAGTGTGAGGCCAATGTCCTGTGGAAGAAGAGCTCAGACTCCATCCCGTACATCTAAGCAGCAGTCACTTCTAATCATTGCTAATTCAGTGAGAGTAATAAGTAGGTATGGAGTACCGAATGGATTTATTGGTCTGAGGGGATACCGCTGGCAGAGATAAAGCAAGAGACAATATTTACCAGAAATAAATTTTGACATTTATGGAAACCTAGAGCGGGTATTCACATCTGTTTTCAATGTTTCCATGAGAGCTACCTGGAAGCCTCAATTACACATATATTTCCTAAAGGGTAATAAGTTTTTCTTTTAAGTTAATATTTTAAAGGGATAGATTAAATTAAAGGTTCGTTTAAAAACTGTTTCTTTTCTCCTGGAAGGTGAATAGTATTTTTCACTTACACTGCTGCAGTCCATCATAATGTGTTTATTTGCATGTGTAATTTGGTTATCTGGCATTATTTCAAACTCAGTATTACTCATTTCTGATAAGTAAAGAACAATTTGGGTCCTAGTCCTTTGCATTAATCTCATAAATAAATCCTACTGGATAAAATCTTGCTCCCTTTGATGTTAACAACAAAAATTCCATGGATGTCACTGGGGCCAGGGTTTCACCTGCTACTCATATGCTTAAACACACTCCTGAGGGTTTGCAGAGCCCATATTTTACTGACCTTCTGTGTGTCAGGGGCTCTCCTTCTGTTTAGCCAGCAACTTCTATCCTCCAATAGTGATGTGAAGACCTCAGGGGAACAAGTCTGTTGAAGAAATTCAAAGTCATGTTGCAAAAATCCTGACCTGCTTTTCATCTTCCACGAGTTGAACAGGTTGAAGAAGTGGAATCTAGGTTGTCCACGCTGTTTGCACGTGGTGGTTACTCAGGGTCAGTGTTTCCCTGTGCAGTCAGGCAGGGACTGATTTCTGTTTATATAGGTCTATTTCGCAGCAACAGAGAAAGATGTTATGAACATAGGGAAATCTGATATGGAAAAGCTGGCAAGGAAAACTGTTCAGTCTTTTAGGACTAAAATATAAGCATGCATTTACTGAATGGTATGTTATGTAGCCCAGAAAATGTGTATTGAAACATATCGGGATTGTGAAACAAAATATTGGGCTATGGATGGATGATGTTTCCCAACTGAATGAATATCCTTTGTGGTTGGCTTGGATTTCCTTTATCTCTTTATTTTTCACTCGCACTGTTCAGTAGGGGGGTTTTGGATTTCCTGGACTCTGAAGAGGATCAGTCATTTTCTCCCTGTGGCATTCTCAGCAGAACATCTCCATCCTGTGCATATTCACAGCTGACTGAGTGCACTGAAGTGCTCTTATTCTTTTTGTTTCCTGAAAAACTTAGTTGTCGAGAGGAAAATCAAAGAAGAGGGTTAGTTAACTGGGCAGGTCCCTGTAGGGAATTCAAGGACCTTACTTTTGTTGAAATTGCTTGGAGCTTCCTGATGTTAATCTTTTCCACCTGATAAGTTAGCCTGATAGAAGAGGTCATGGTTAGTTTTTACTGAAAGGAGAAAACGGTAGGTTAGGGTTTTGTTGTTGTTTTAATGCAGGAGAGGCTTCTTTATAAAAACATACAAATCCTGACCACAGCCAGAACCAAAGTGCAAATGACAATGTTTTTGCACCTAGCTTTCTGCCAGCACTAACACAAAATGGCTGTTTTTGTGTCTGTCCTGGGCATAAATTCCCAATTCTTGTCTCTCTTTTTTTTTATGTGGACTATAGACACTGCTACAGACACAAAGCAATAACTAAATAAACTCACCCCTTTGCACCTGCATTTACTTGCCTGCATTTAGGGTGGAAGCAGGAAAGTGTCCTTTGCAAGGGATGTGTATGAAGGACAGCAACTGCATCCAAATGGCAAGAGTCTCCGTGTGCGAAGCAGAGATTGTCTTCCTTCCACTTCCAATAGCAGCTGCCTACTCTGCAAATCAACCTTTGGATGCCTGAAGATGGGCACCCGGAAAATGAACTACAGACAGTGTCAGGGTGTGACAAACTTAGATTAGGAGCAATTTGTCACAGCCAGGAATGATATCCATTTCTGAACTCATGGACAAGAAATACTCCTTGACATTAGTGGGAGCACAATGGGGGCTTGGCTTGCCCACAGTTACTATATTAAATGACCTGTAACTCAAAAAGTCTTGGATGAAATTTATTATTCTGCACCCAGCACATCCGTTTGCAGTGACATTTAGCTGAAGACAAGCTCTGAAGACGTAATAAGCTAGTGTAAGGCAGGGAAGGAAAAAAAAAAAAAAAGAATAAATTAAAGCTAGGTAATTTTATTGATTTTTTTTTTTAGTTTAAATACCTGTGGACAATTTTGTTCTAATTCCACAAAACCAGACCTCTTTTGCAGAAGGAATTGCAGATCCTGCAGAGTTTCCAAAACAAGCCAGGTACTAGGAAGATTTTATCACAAAAACTGTTTTCATTGTTAGGTAAGGAGAAAATCCCTCTTATTTCTCATCATTGATATAGGTCTATAGCTGACCTACCAGAGTTTCCTAGTAGTCTGTTGATCTGTTGATGGTGCTAATCAAGAATATTTTCCTCTCTGCTATCTTCAGATACGTCACTGTGTTGACTGCTTGAAAGAGTCCAGCCCAGAGCCTCAAAGATGATTAAGAGAGTGGAACATCTCCCTTATGAGGAAAGACTGAGGGAGCTGGATCTCTTCAGCCTGGAGAAGAGGAGACTGAGGGGTGATCTCATTAATGTTCATAAATATGTCAGGAGGGTGGAGCCAGGCTCTTCTCAGTGATGTCCAATGATAAGATGAGGGGCAATGGGTGCAAGCTGGAGCATAGGAGGTTCCATGTTAACTTAAGGAAAAACTTTTTTATGGTTAGGGTGCCAGAGCACAGGAACAGGCTGACCAGAGAGGTTGTGGAGTCTCCTCTGGAGACATTCAAACTCTACCTGGATGTGTGTTCCTGTGTGACCTAATCTAGGTGATCCTCTCTGGCAGGGGGATCGGACTCAATGATCTTTTGAGGTCCCTTCCAACCCCTGGCATTCTGTGATTCTATGTAACATATATGTGAAATAGTTATTCAAACATTTGTTCTATTGATTTTTCAGTTGGGGAATTAAAATGGAAAGAACATTCACTCTTTAATATAGAAAGAAAAATGGAAATGTTACTTCAAAACATTTAAAGTGATTGAAGTAGCAATTAGCATGAAGTAACTTTGGTCCATTTTTTGAAAACAATCCCTCAATGGGACGTGAATTTACCAGCCGTCATACTTAGGTCCAGTTTCCTTTCACGTTTTGATGAGATTTCATGTCTCTTTCATTCATTTATGGTAATACATCAAATTATACTTCAAGAAAGTTAGAAATCAAGACAGGAGATGCTGCTTGTTTAAAAGGATTTTGCATAAATGCAGTGACTTTTAATTTTGCGTTATGCTTGAGCTTGATAACGCAGTCTAGAAGTGAATAAAATACTGGCATATCCTCTGCAAGCTTTTCTTCCATTGATAAATGTCCTTGCTGCCACAGATATGTGCATCTTTGTCCAGGTTTGTCCAGCTATGTGCTGCAGTACAGAGCCGTCATTTTATTCTTTGGGCAGATAAAAGTCCTGAATATACAGGCCAGTGATTTATTATACTTAGTGGTCTGATAAAGATTTCTGAATGTTACATTGACATAACAGGATAGGGCAGAGAGATTTGGATAGTCTGATGATGAAAATCAACATATCAACACGTGTAGGAGCATTTATTGTGCAGCATTTCGGTGTTCTCTCTAGCCTGAATCTAGCTAATGCTTCAGCCATGTATATACGTGATAACTAAGACATGTTTTCAGAGCTGCAAATGGCAGCCCTGCAAGGATTGCACTTCACTTTTGGCAAATGATGTTTTCTCCAAAAACAGGTGTTTAGAAGAACCATGAATTATTTAACTTATTCTTCTACAAACAGAAAACACTAATATTATTTTCTCTTCTCTTTTTGGTGTTTTGTTTAGAGCCCAGATTCTATGACATTCTTCCTTAAACAACAACACTCAGTTTGATGTGTTACAATACCCTCTATATGACAAATCTTCTGCAATACCCTTTATAGAGATGATGGCTAAAAGGAGTCTGGGAAAGTACTCAGGGCTGTGAGAGTGTTTCTCTTATTTGCTGAGCCTGCTTATCATGAGGAATCAGAGCAACAAGGGAGGTTTCCCTTCCCTAGCCCCTCTCTGCTCACAGGTATTTCAAGGGTACAGACAGAAATGCCAGGGAGGTAGTATAAAACCCCATTACACTAAGACTAAATCTATCCATTCCCATGTGAAGACATGGCCTCAAATGCTTTAGGTCAATTTTCTGAGAGGAGGGTGGGTTAGAGGGATTGTAGAGGAGTAGGGGGTAAGATAACAACTCAGCATGAGCCCAGGTCTGTAGAGGTCTCACACTGTCTGGTGGTCTGGGAGGTGCACACTCCCAGAGCCCCCCAGAAAATAGACCCATCTATGTGGATTGGGAAGTTGGGTGATCAGCATTCCTGGAGATTGAGGGATCGACAGTCAAGCGCTGCCGGTGGTGAAATCCTGCAGTATCTTGAGGTCAGACAGCGACCTATTAACCAAGAATAAACTGAAGGTCTTGAAGGATCATAGTAGGGGATCAAAGTGCGTGTTACCGATTAGAAGCAAGTATTGCTTGGTAGTAGCACGTAAATATAACACTTGGCATCTTGTCCCCTCCTGGCAGACCTAGATACTGGGCAGTTTTAACTCTGTTTTACTACTGCTATGTCTATGACTGAAGTAATAATATTTATGCAGAGTAGTTTTTCAAGAAGCTTAGTAGATATGAAAACAGGTTCCTCTTTCATGGAAGCAAGCTGAAGGTCAGATTTACAATGTTTCAAGCTACATTCTGTGCTCATTTACACAGCTGTAATCTTGAGTTATGCCACCGAGGACAAGCAATTGCTTCAGACTTACAGGAATATAACTGACAGTAGTATTTAACTTGAAGTTGCCAAAGCTCAACAGAAAAGGAGCTGTGAGGGTGGAATTTGGTGTTCGTGAAATAGCTTGTGTATATTCAAGGGATGCAAGAACACAAAGATTTATTAGTAGTGTTTCAGAGCATTATTGAAATTAGGCTTAATTATCTGTGTAATTTGCTGGAACCAGCACTTTAGCATTTTTGATCAAGTATACGCCATTAATTTGAAAGAGAGATGTACCAGGCCACTCTCAAAAAGTGAAAGAAAAAGATTTAAAAAGAAAGCCTGTGATTTCTAAACTGCATGTTTCAAAAGCTTCAAAGGTTGTTGTTGGTTGAGTCTCTCTCCCCCCTTCACAAATAAACAGTCCGTTCACAGTTTGTTCATATGGAAGAAAGTTCACATCACCCCAGAGGGTTATTACAGCAAGCAGGGAAAGGAAACATCTCCTCGTTCCCAGGCTTGCTGAGCTCTGCCATCCCTATCCTTGCTCCAGCACCACGAATATTGCCTGGAAACGATGCTGGCTGCCCTTGGAGGAAGGAGCAGAACACATAGAGCCGTGAGCAATAACCCACTCATTCTTCTGCAGTGATGAAAGTACAAAAGGCTCTTATTCACACTTGTACCCCATTCTTTCCATTCAGATACACTCCACAGGTACCACTGAGTTTGGAGGTATTGGCTCCATGCTTAACCTCTGTTTCTACACTGTCTTCTCACCAGCCCTTGCTGCTGTAAACAGCAGCCATGTCAACGCGTAGTGGACTTGGCTTTTCTGTTGTTTTTTTTGTGGAAACTTTAGAGAATACCCTTAGCCACTGTATTTGTCATACATTAAATAGCAATAATGATGCTTCTATATTTCTGAAGGAGTGTTTTGAGGATACAATCATTAATATGTATGAATGGCTTGAAGCTTACATGAACACTGTAATGTTGAGGGCTAGAGGACTGCTAACACAACCAGGGTATTAGCTGTTGTTTTACCAAACCTCTGCCCAAGCAAGCCTTTGTTTTCAGAACAGCTGCTGAGTAGTGGTTTTCTGTGGCCAGCAATTTTCTGGTTCAGATTTTCACTTCTGTTTTTTTTTCCCTTTATATCTTCTCACCCCCTGCCTCCATGTAGGTCTCTAGTGGTACTACATGGAGGTCAGCACATCATTTTGGGAGGCAATCAGTAAATATAAAGGAGGGGATGGTCTTACTGAAATGTTCAGTGTCCTGGCTCAAATGACAGAGAAGCATTAGCTCACACTTTCCCGGTAAATGATTAACTTTTGTTTGCGCAGAAGAGAGAGCCATGGTAAGATGCAATTAATTCTGCTGGCAGCCCAGCCAAGCCAGCAGTCAGCGGTGCTCTCACTTGCAGCTCCTGGCTCTGCAGGTCTGATTTGAGAGTAACTAATTAAATGCAGGTGCAGACTAGAAGACTTGTTGAATTAATGCATAGTGTCTTTTTTCCTGTGTTTCCAGGCATTTGTAGCTCACAAGCAGGCACTTGATGCTGCAAATAATAATAGAGTGCTGATGACGGAGGTAATTAATCCTTTATTATTCTAGTGTGATAGGCTGCTGCTAGGGCTGTCATTCAAGTACTTCTCATGCAAAAATGTGTCTCTAAGGTGAAAGAATACAGAGTAGGTGAAAGACTGAATAGCGTTTTAATGGATTTTCTGCTGTTATGGGCACAGATACATCTTCAGGTTTTCGGCAAGATTGTCAAGACCTGGTAGTTAAACTCAAGACCAGACATGCACTGCACTATGTTCTGGGCTCTGTCAGGCAATTTTAGTAGGCAGCAGCATAAAATTAAAATTAAAATTCAAACTGGTTCAAATGACACGTGGACATAGGAGCGAAATGCAAGGCCATAACTGTGGCTTACTGTGGGCTTTCTTTGCTCTTTTCCTGCTTTCTGGACATCCTCAGTCAGCCACTGTCAGTAGGAGACTACCAGCTGCAGTGGAATTCAGGTTAGTCCCAGTGATGTTCCTCCTGCTGGTGCAGAAGGTTATAGTCTTGCTGTAAGGGAGACTGGCTTTGAGTGGAGATAACACAGATGTCTATGGAACTGCAAAAATAGCAAATACTATTTTGGCTTATTTATTACCAATAACAAATACTGCAAAATGGTATTAGTTGTTGGTAGCTTTCTGTCTCTGAAATAGAGATCTTTACTGGTTCAAATTAAACTCAAATGTCTTTTTCCAGTTAAAATTAAGGGTGAATTATTAAAATGTTGGCCTTCTGCTCTCTCTATTGCCATTTACTTGCTCGTAATACCCCTTCCTCCCAGACACAGGAATTTTGTGATTTTACAAGATGGTAAGGAAGAAATAACCTTCTGCACTAGAAACCCCATGGAGTACCAAGAGTTAGGAGACTCAATACAAGGAGAAAAAAACCCAAAACATAATGTATGTGTTTATTTTAAAGACAGCAGTGAATTCATGCTCCCCTTGTTACTTCATGATGAAAATGGTACAAAGCTAATATGAATGTTTATAGTGACAAACTAATGCCAAGTCTAATAAATGGATTGGGTAGGACAGATCATATTTTCTTCAGTGTGGGAACCAAACACGGCCATATTGTACAGATTTGCTGATCTGGAAGAATTGTACTTGCCTTATGGAATGCAGCTTAGAAGACGAGCCTACGAATATGACACTTTTCTAGTTTTTAATGCAGAGAATTTTAAGAGAAACATTGTTTGAAGAGTTTTCTAAGGAATTCTGACCAACTTATATAAGTCCAGGAAGTCGGCAATGATTTATTATCCTGACATATTTTCCCAGTGGCTTTTGTTTTCCTTGTATCACAATTCTTAATCCATTACAGGCAAATTGTATTCAAGTATTTATATGAGGTTTGTACTCTTCTGCACATTTTAATGTTTACTTCATGTTAGGGGAATAGCTGAGGGCAATTCTTAGGATGAGGATGGTTTTTGAGTCTTTTCCTTTTTGCTAGTTACCTGTGATGCTGTGGGAAATTTTACATGGTGGAGTATTTGCCCTCATGATATGCGTAAAAAATTTGAAAACAGTTTGTATTTTACAACAGCAAGAATCTTCACTGATCCACTCCTGTCTGTGGATCCTGATGGGAGAGAGCTTGGGAAGGGTAGGGTCCTAAATTACTGCTCAGCTCATACGAAATTTAGTTGTCATGTGTGTGTGCATAAGCACATTTTGCCTGTAACAAGTATGATTTTTTGTTTTCTGAATACCACACTTCTGATATTTCCACGAAGCTGCTTTTTGCTGCTGACTGTTGCTACAGAGGTGACAGCAGCAGTGAGACAATTTTTGTTCATGTCTTCCTGTCTTTATTAATTTCCAGTGTGTCATTTCAGCTGAAAATATGCGGTAGCTGTTAATGCATTCAAAAGCATGACGTTGGCTAGGCGGCTATTTTGTCACAGTAAATGTTTGATGAGGAGGTGTGTTATTTTCAGCCACAATAACAACATATTATTGGGATTTATAGGCCTGAAATGTGTCATCCAACACATGATCATTTGTTACTTTTTTACAGTTTCCTGAGGGTCTTTTCCATTTTCCTATGTAATGTGAACGGGAAAGGTGGTGATTCAGAGAGTGTTGGTATGAATGGTTGCACATATGCTGCATAGTAGGGGGAAAAGTCAAGCTTCAAATCACGGGTCCCATGCTGATGGGGGATGCTGCAGTCACTGAAGCAATAAACCCAGAAAGGCTGTGCAAATATGTGAATGTACAAATGGATCTCAAAGCCGTGATTTTCATATTCCAGCAATCACTGCCGTAGGAGTGCATAACTGACAGCACAAAGGACTTACATTTACTGTAGAGAGATGTAAATTGATAAGCCAGAAGACACCCATCATTCTTCCTTTATTCTCTCTCTGTATCCCATGTCTTTCTCTGCTGGCATAATCAAAGCTGACACAGTGCATGCTGTACCAAGTTATATTTTTCGTAATTACAAGACAGTACATGAGATCTGAGGGTGTTATTCAGGAAATGGCACAAAGCTCGCTTGAAATACAGGTTTTCAGAGTGATCCTCTGATAATATTGTTTTTCACATAGATTCTTGATACTCAGATTCTACATCTATGTCTTTAAGCTGTCTTTAAGGAGGGATGAGGACAGTGGAAAAACTGAGGGAGCTTTTCCTTTTTGCAGAAGAAAATGTACAAATTGTGAGATACTAGTTTTCCCTTACCCTCAGTTGAATCTGAAGCATTTTGCTGCACCATACATGTTTCCAAAAAAGTGGCGAAGGGGGCCCAACTGTGAGGGAAGAGGTAAAAGAAGTCAGGAAACCAAAACATAGAGATCATCCAGAATGACCTGAAAAAGCAATCGGCCTTCCCCTTAGCACTGACTGGTGTGGCATATCTCTCGTGTCTTCAGACCAAAGAGTCTTTTACACTGAGTGATCCTACTAGGGTTAGCTGCCTCTGACTTGAACTGCAAAGTACAGCACGAGTGTATAGGCTACAGGCCCATAAAGAGAGTAAGTAGGATGAGCTGTGTACTTTGCACATAAAATTTGGTAGTGTAGTCTTATATTTAGCCCAAATGCAGTTCAAGCTCTTCCTCCTGCCTTTACTAAACCTAAGCTGTCTTCTGTGCTTGTTTCAGTCTCCTCTGCAGAGGTGGGCATAATCTCCCTTCATGACAATGTGGGTTAACTTATTGCTGTGAAGGATGCTGTAGAGTCATTAATAGATAGATACCAAAGCAGAACAATTCCTTGGTTTTCACACAAAGACTCCGATATTTCCTTTGACCTACAGCTCTCTGCCCCTTTGCCTAAAGTGGGCTCTCACAGGCTACACCATTGGCTTTGCTCACGAGGGTCCAGTCTCATGATATCTCAAGTCTTGCTTTGCTTCATCTCCTTGCATATGCAATGACTGTAAGGTGGAAAACAAGATATATATCTCCTTTTCATCATTAAAACAGGGAATGGCTTACATCCAGTAGCTAACAAGTAGTTTCAAAGAGGCAGAATTGATTAATCTTTATTTTTCTTTAAGCAATTAACTCAGGTGCCAGAATTAGGAGCCTGTTTGTGCTAAATTGCCTCTGTAGTTGATGGAGAAATAGAAGTGCTTCTGAAAGGAGATTTAGATCTTAGGTGCCCTTTGGAAGTGCCTGCTTCCTGATGTAGATGGTACCTGATTTGAACATCTCAATTTTAAATGCTTCCTATTAAACAGGATGGACTTTACACTCTTCATGGTGTTGGGAGCTTGCTGAGAAGATGTAAAGAAAGGCACTGCTGACCATGCACCCCTATCAAAAGACAGCTCCCTGTCTTACAATTGATGGAGTTATGAAAGAAGGTAAAGAGTCCAAATGTTTTTGGGTAGAACTAGTGAATAAAGCAGCATGTTGAACTACTAATAAATTAAGTGAGAATTATTATCTGAAATATTCTTGGGGTTCAAGCCCAGGAGATTCCCAGCAGTCCAAGTGCTGTTTAAATCTATCACTTGCATGAATTGATGCGTTGTTGCCCCTGTCACTGTAGACCTCTTTACCGGAAAACAGCTTTTTGGGTGATTATAGAGAGTACTCTGGAAAAGGACAGAAATTTCTCTATAATTCTTGCAGTGCATACACAGGTCCATAAGAGCTTTCCAGACACTGCCAAATGATTTTGCATAAGCCACTGAAAAACTCTTTGGAATAGCTGTGCTGACTAGCTTTGAGCACAGATTAGTTTCAAACGAAGGAAGAAAAGATGTAAAATCTTATTACCAATTTCCTAGGCCATCCAATTCACAGGACACTCATGCCAAAAATGTGTTTACTGGACTATTTTCGTAACAGGATCATTATGTTTTCTTCAAGGTAATTCTTAAAGAAGGGGTTTATTTCTTCTTGCTTTTTCTTGTCTGCTTCTCTGGCAGGAATAGCCCTTTGGGAACTTCTTAGGAGTAAAAAAGTAAGGAAACCATCTTCCAGAATGTGTGCTGCGTGTTTGTTGCTGCATGTTCCTTCAGAATTTGCTTTTAAAATGCATATTGGTTACAAAATAAACCTGAATGAGCCATTATACTCCGGTGTGTAATTACGTATTTAAGACACATACAACATACAGCTTTAAAAGAAATCTGTATGTAAACAAATTGCATTACATTTGCAATAGCTGAAGGTAGTTGAACAGCAACACCTCAAGCCTTTCAAAACACTGAAGTAATTTACAGCATTTTCTGAAACAATCATCTCCCAAGCCTCAGATTCCCATTTCAATGCCTTTGCTGCATAGGAGTTGTAGAGGTCTCAATATAGCACGAAAGACCTGGGCTTGGCTGTATAAAAGCCTTAATGTAGATTTAGTGCTCCTGTGTGATGGAGCAGGACTGCTGGCCTTTGGGAGGGAGCGTTATGTGGGTCTAACACTCTGCACTGAGAGTGAAGACATGTGCCAAGGAGTGAGGCACCCCCAGGTGCAAAGGTGACGCCCAACTTTCTGTCTTTCCAAAGATTAGTGAGGAGCAGAGATTTCAGTCTTGGATGAACAGTTCTGGAATTTACCTGAGAGATGGGTGTACCATTAAGACTGGCCTAGAAGAATTGGAAGATCTCTGGCTTCTTGTTTCAGGGATTCAAACTGCAACTAGATAAGTGCAGTGCATCTCCCTAGCTTTGACAGTGTCATACCACATATTCTTCCTCTTTAACTGGTATTTGGCAAGGTAGTGGCCTCTCGGGGAGCTGATGCTTGGGAATAACAGTGTGCAACAGGCACCCACAAGGAAGCTGTGTGCCTGTCTGGATCAATGGTATGAAGCCATATCAAGTGTGCTTCCCTGCCTTGAGACTGTAGTTCCCGCATTACAACTACAAAATGGCTTTCCTGGCACAGTACAGTTGGAGATGTTAAGAGTCATGCTTATTAGCACTGGAACATATAAAGCAGAGCTGCAGTAAATGAGTTAAGTGTCCTGAGGATTTGAGGGCTATGGTGGTGTTGTTTCCTATTCTGGAGCTGAGCACTCAAGAGACTTTCGTTAAACCTGGAACTCTGCAGATCCTCCTGCTGATTCTGCCACTTATTTATTGTTTGGCCTCAGGATAGTCACTTAACCTCTTGACGCTCTAATTTCCCCATCTGGAAAATTATATTTACTCACTTCTCTTGAGGATTTCACAGGGTTTAATGAATGCCTGTAAGGGATTTGGAGATCCTCAGATCTGAGATGATACCGGACTGCCAAAGATTCACTGTATGTGAAAGGGGGAGGGAGTGGGTGCCCAGGCAGGAGAGCCTGCTTGCGTTCTAGGCCTGGAACAGAGTCTGAAAGTGTAATCAGCAGGGGAGGGTTGTACTGCCTGGTTTTAGATGAACTCCTTTTCTTTGTGGCCTTTTCAGATTTGCTGGAAGAAAAAGGAGGCAAGTGACTGAACGGAGAGGAGAGCGGCTGAGGTTAACTGCTTTCTCCTGTTGGTCCCCTGGATCTTCTTGTCAGTGTGATAACAGCTGGATCTCCCAGGAAGGTAATGATCTTCCCAAATATTCCGTCTTGCTGCAGGCTATTAGCGAAGCCAGGCAGCCCCTTTGCTGCCCATTTCTTTAGCAGGGAAAAATTAATCTGTGACCAAAAAAAAAATAAATATTCCTCCATATAATTAAGCAGCATTAGAATGAGGCCTGTGCCTTTGCTGATGAACTTCAGTGAAAGCAGATGGTCACAATGGTATTAAAAACTAAAGACTTCAGTCAAGCTTTTAATTGAAAACAATTGGACCCTGCTGGATGGTAATTACCTTGGCTGCTTGCAAATAATATCACAGCACTGCTACCTATGAAGGAAGAGCAGAAACTGAGTTAATAAGAACTGCTTGATCTGCATATAATAAACAAGGAGCATCCAAAACTATTTTCTCTGGTAGCTTCTCCCCTGCAAGATGCTTTCAAGTGGTTAGCAGTGTGAAAAGGAACACAGAGTGGCAGAAATTGAAATGTGTGAAGCATTTGCTGGCTTCATAAAATAACTTGAAAAGCCTGTCTTCTCCCATCTCCCTCTTTTTTTCAACAGCTGAAATCCCAGACAGGTCTGAGAAAAACAGCAAAACAAAATAAAGTGGAAAAGCTCTAGATTATACAACATTCCTCCTCTCCTGAATGGTAACAATAACAGCAGGCTACCTTTATCTTCTTTTATCCACTGTCTCCTTCCCTTGCTTTAAAAGGCTGGGGCCTTTTAAGCACCCACAGTGCTTTTCCCCCTCATTCTTATCTGGATTTTACTGATTGTTAACTCAACATGCCTCAGTCTCTTATGAAGCAAATCTAGTATGTGGCACATTTTGCGGTACTTCTGAAAATGGTCTGACAATTTCCTTACTCCTCTGCCTTTTCTGATCTCTGATCAGGTGAGGTTTCAAGGGCTAGCCCACCTAAAGGGTTCCTAAATCCTGGTGTGCTATGCATTTGTTGACACAACACAACATTAATACCATTTCACAGTGTTTTTCCTGCTGGGGAAAATTATCTGTATTGCTGTGGATGACTGGGTGGAAGAAACAGTCCCAATGTCTCTTTCAAACACAGGTCCTGGCTGTGTATAGAATGAACCAAATCTTGTCATCTTCCATGTAAACATGATTTTTCATATGGGAGTACTCTTGGGCATTGTGGTTTTGTCCCCTTATAAGCAGACAAGACACTTTCCTGCTCCAGAAGACCTCAGAGAGTAGCAGCTGCTGCAATTTTGCAAAATTAATGAGTAGCTGTGAACTGCAATGATTTTCCATAACATATCATTTTAGAAGCAATGACTTTACTCGCTCTTTCTTTTCCTATCCAAATATTTGTCTTTTCAAGGCATCCACCAAGAGTTTGCCTTGTCTTGTCTGGCAGTATGATAAAATGGACTTTTCCAGTGTGTTTCATCTTGATTTGGCGACTTTATTCCTGGAGTTCAACTTTCATTCACTTAACTCACCATGATTAACGCATGGAGTGAGGTCCTGGACTCATGAAATTCAGTAGAAGTTTTCACACTGTCTTTGGTAGGATTTTGCTTATTTTTGTGTAGTTAAAATATACTTAAAGCTTTATTGATGTAATGCTTCTGAAACTTCTGGCTGAGTGCAGTCACAAGACATAAGTGTATCTCACAGTCATTAAAATTGATGTTTTTAGTTGCATTTCAGTCTAAGTTGAGGTATTCTCATTTTTGCTTAGGACTTCCTGACAACCTTACCCTTGACTTTTCCTCTACTGCTGGGCATTCGGAAGACAGATCTGTGGTTGATGGGGCAGGTGTTCTGCTCTGTCTCGTGGTTTCTATGTTAAAGCTGATGGTAAGTTCTAAACAGAATTTTGATCACAGACTTTTCAGTCCCTACTCTATTAAAAAAAAAAACTTGGGACAAATTTGCAGCTAAGAAAGGCTGCCTTTCAAAAGTGTCTATGTTAGTGGCTGCAGTGATTTTATCAGTTTTGTAACACCTACTTACTTTTAACTCTACAGAGTATGATCACTTATTGTAATTACTGCTTGCATCTTCAAGGGAGCTGATTTAGAGCATGCTATTTTAAACATACAAGTAAGGTATGAGCTCTATTGATCTTAAGTATTCTGAGCGATAAACAGCTGCTAGGTTTGATTAAAGCTGAAGGGAAGCTGAAGCATTTAATCAATCTCCAAAGCTACTCTGAGTATATTACAAAGCAATTGTGATTATTTCTATTATAGGACAAGCTATAGCATTAAAAAAGAAAGAGATATCATTTTTTTTCTTGGAAGCATTTAGAGGTGATATGTTGCTTCTTCTCAGACTGCCTGATATTGTCACCTCTGAAACTCAGATAAGTGACAGAGTACGTTGGCTCAAGCAGAGTAATCCTGAAGAGAAAATGCAAGACCAGGGCCTTTCAGCTCCACAGAGTGTCCCTTCCCTGTGCCTAACTATGGCTGACAGCAAACGCTCAGGGAAGTAGCAGAAGAAATAGGACAATTGTACAACAATGTTGGCCATGTTATAACTCTCTCTGATCTCGGCAACCTGCACAGCTTGGGATGTTCTGAGCTGTGGAATATGTTTGTGCCTAACAGCCCTGAAGGGACCTTTCTTCCATTGCTTCATTTAATCACTTAAACTTTTGGACAGTCTTGAGCCTCACAACATGCTATGGTGATGTGTCGCACAATGCTGTCATGTGGCTTTGTAAAATAGTACTATTTTGTTCTTATTTTTAAGCTTTCCACTTGATTTCTTTCAGTACCTTCTTACTCTTGTGTTCAGAAAAGCAGTGGATAATGGTTATCTGCTCACCCTTTCTATTTAGTAAACACGGAGATATGTGCCTCACTCTTCTCTATTGTCTCCTTCTTTACCAAATTTTGGTATCTTCTTTGCTGAAGCAGACCCATTTCTCTGACCAGCCTTGTCCTCTCTGTTTCTGTCCCTCATTTTGCTGCATGCTTCTTGAGAGGGAGTAACCAGAATTTCATATACTACTTTAAGATGTGGGCTTTTCTGAGTTTATTATTTCCTCCTTTTTCAGGTGTTCGGTGATCTCTACTTATTACATAGCTTATAAGCAACTTGTGTCTTATAGTTTTGAAGGCATGGTTATAAGAAGGATTTCTGAAAACTAACGAGCTGTATAAAATAATCTCAGGTTTAAAATTTCTCTTACATTGCATTAAGATATAAAAATGGAATGTCTACAAACACAGTAGGACTTTCCCCCCTAGAAAATTTAATATGAAAATATATTGTTGGAGAATTTTATTAAATTTTGCCCTTGCTGTATCTGCAACAAAGAAGTTACAGCTCTTAAGCCTGGAGAGGATAGCATTTGCTGAGAATTTCTTATGCCAGGCCTTTCATTAGTTTCTTCAGTCTTACTCCACTGAATATAGAGAAAGATGAACTTCTGTGGGCCATAATTGAATTGTCTCTCAAAATCAGAAAGTAAAAAAATAAAACTTAAATGATTCATTGATCTTTATTATTCACCTGGACAGAAATACCAAAAGAAAATAGAGTTTACATAGTATAAATTAATTAGGGAATTAGGCATAGATAAAATAGAATGACATCAAAAAGTTGTGTTTTTCTACCTATGTTAATTTAGAATTGACATTGTTTTTATGTGTTTTATTTCCTTTTGGGAGAAGGTTACTTGTACTGAATCCCTCTGGTCAAATGCAGTTTGCTAGTCAGCCCAAATTGCCAGCTGTTAGTGGAAATGAACTCCTTTGAGTTAACTCTTCGAACTAATTTTGGAAAAGCAAGGGTGGAAGGACAGGTCTCCTGCCATCTTCCGTTTCTCAGTCTGTCTTGCTTTCAGTCCTGCCTTCAGTGTGGTTCATGCTGTGCGGAGGGACCTCCAAAGACACGCTGTTGCAAGTTATGCTTTTGTTAAATGAATCACGTACATTCAAGTAAGATCACTTTGAGTTAGCAGGCAAATACAATATATCCCTGCCTTTTTTTAATCTATTATGCTATCTCTTTTGAAACTTGAAAACATTTGAAGCTTCTCATGACCTTCACGTGAAACCCTGCACATGGTCCTCGTGTGCTGAAGGCTGAGCCTTATGCAGTTATCTTTGTTGCATAAGATTCCTACTGCAACAACCATTAAATTTTCTTTATAGTGGTTTCACATGAGAGTCACAAGTCTTCTGGGGAACTTAACCCATGTTTCACATTGTAATTCTATGAGAGTCTTGTGAGTCTTGTGAATGCAGGTTTTTAAGTGAGAGCTTAAACCAGTAAATACGATTTCAATTTGGAAATCTCGAGGTCCTCCACAGACGGCTAGAGCTGGAACACTTGCCCTGTAGGACCTGGGCATCTTCTGCCTGAAGAAGACATAGCTGTGGGGAAGCATAACAGCAGCCCAAGCCCTTGACTTAGCTTGAACATCAGTAGTTTCAGTGTGGTTGGACAGGTGAAACTACAGACCTAGCTAACAGATGTTTCCCATTGAAAAGTGGACTATAGCAGTCTACTGACAAGAGCACTGCTTTCCTTAGGGTACAAATTTGAGGAACATTTCCCTTGCATTCCTATGTTGTTACTCAGTGGGGGCAGCAAAGGCTTGGTGTGGATACATGGCAGATCATCAGAGGAACAGTTCAGGTTGAAAGTAATCCTTTTTTTGGTTGGTTTTTACCTGTTTTTAAGTTGATTGCTTCTATGGTTCCATGAAAATTCATCTTGGTGCAACTGAGGCATACTGCAACAGTAGGAACAAACAGCGGGGAGTGCTTCAGCTGGTCCTGGGTGTCAAAGAGATGCTTTTCAGACTGTGGTCAGTTGAAGAGGAACATGTATGAAACTGCATTTCAAGACAAGTTCGTAGCAAAAATAGACTGCAAATAATGATGAAACCCAACATTCAGTTAAGCTGTTTTGCAATTTTTTGGGTTGCACTCTAACTATTTGTTAATTGGCTTCAACATGCATTGCTACTGTGAGCTAAGATTCATGGTAGGTCTATGAGACAATCAATCAGTGTCTCCTGAGCTGTTCCAGATGGGACCTTGCAGCTTTTCAGATCCCGTTACTGTTTTGTACCAACTACTCTAAGCCTGGCTAGCAGAGCTGCCATCCTTTATCCAATTGCCTCAACCTGCTTGCTCTTTTGTAACCACAGACTGTGTCTAAGAACAAGGACGGGAATGCACCACCCACTTTCAAGAAAATCTGTTTGTATTGAGGCGGACAGGATCTTCAGAAGCTGGGACTGTCAACTAACCTCACCTGAGAACAAAGCATGGTGCTTTATGTGAAGTGGGCCTGATCCTGCACCCTAGCACTCAACCTTGGCATTGCTTCTGCTGGGATCAAAGTGAATCCTGGCCAAATTAAGACCACTTCTGTTTATCTCCCTTTTTAAAATTAATCTCTCTTATGATTTTGCATATTTCCACCTTTGTGCTAGTGAAAGTACTGGATTGTTCCAGAGGATCACATGGGAAATATCTGTGAGCTTTGGCCATGTCTCTGAAATACTACAGTTGATTGGATGTTTGCTTTGGTGCGTTGCTGTGAAAGACTGTAGAGTGTGTGTTTATACGCGTATAGGGTGAGAGGGCTCCTGCTCATTGTGCCTTTGTGAGGCAGCCAGACTGTCTGGCCCCCTCTATTCTACTGTAAGTGAAAAGGCCTCACAAGTGCTCACTGTGCACTTGGATTGGGGCTTCACTAGGCACTGCACTTGGAAGCAGTTCTGTCAGCTTGAAAAATCGTCTTTCTGCCTGAACGTTGTTCACTCTCCATTGTTACAAGTAACATGTGAGATTACTTGTCAGTGGAGAAATTTTTCTATTTTCCCTTTATTTCCTCTTTGTACTGAGCAACCTTGCACACAGTGCATTTTGGTGGCCCTCCAGTACCAGACAGACAGTTTCCCTTTGGGAGGTACTTCCATACAGCAGAAAAGAGAAATAATGTGAAAATCGGCAGTAAGTTGCAGCCCTGGTTGACAGACCTGGACTTATTTTCCTAGGGTAGCCCATGGCTTTCTGACAAAGGATGAAACCAAGGTCTTCAGGTGGAAAGGCATCTCTGTCCAAACTAGCATTTCTTTGTTCTATGTAGAGAGATAGCATTCAGCTGAAAGCTCCCACAATAGCCTTTGAGGAGATGAAGGATGACTCCAGGTTCCTGCCTATGAGAAAGCTTGTCCTCACAAGAATATCTGTGAGCTTCTGCTGAAAAGTCACGGGCCACGGGACCTGCACTTGACTAGTAATTATAAAAAGCTTTGTTATTGAACTTGGAGTCTGAACAGCAGTTTGTAGCACTCAGGTCTCCTTTCCTTTTTCTAGCGGCAACAAGCATTTATCCCACACTTCCTCTTCTGGAAGGAATAGTTGGAAAACAAATGTGCATTGATGGGAATTGCCAAGTACCTGGATCTGATCTGTAAACCATCTGGCTTTGAATCCTGTCTGTAGTCACATCGAGTATTTACAAATATTGCAAAGATGCAGATATTGCTGGAATGGATGATTGCAAATAACCTGTGAACAAACTTGTCCACTGCTTCCTTCAGAGCTCTGTCTCAGCTTTTGTTTCAAGCAGTTGCTCTGTTAATTTCAGTAGGAGAGGTACAGTAACTGATGATAAATTTTTTTTGTTTCTCCTGTCAAGCTTTGCTGGCCAATTTTGCTTTACAAAATATGCAAGTAGGGAACATTGGTGTTTTCTTTTGTACTGGAAACACGAAAGAATTAAAAGATTCAAGATTGTAAAGCCCTCATGAATAATTTAGGTTCTCTTTCCAAAAAATATTCGCTTTGCTACATGTGCACTAATAACTGGGCTCAGACATTTATAGTATCAGCAACAGTGAGTCAAAAAGAAAAAGGCTTTTATTTAGTGTCAGCCATCAATCTGTTTCCAACCTTAAGGACATACTCTTGTCAATCAGGGGCTTCCACTTGAGAAACCTGGCCTGTTATCTTGTGACAGAAACAGACAGGCCCAGGCACCTTACCTTTACAACATTCCCTACGATATGTTGTACAGCCGAGCCAGTCTCACTCTTCTTAGTGCTCTGCTTCATGTTGCTTTTGCGAATAAATATTGCTGTAAATACTTAGGCCAACATACACAGTCACTCAATGTTTCCTGTTAAAATGATTTAACTACCTGAGACAGAAATGGCAAGAGTCTTCTCAAGCAAATCAGCCAATGAGTTTCTCTGAGTCTTAGCCTGATGGTTTTGAGGCATGTTCTTGGAGTAAGTATTAATGAAAGACTGGAAATTTATAGTTGAAAGCTAGCCTGCATTAGGTTCTCTTAGTCCTGCCACTGATGCAATGTGAGACCTCTAGGCATGGATTTTCCCTATAACAGCCTTTTAGGGTTTTTTGAATTGTTTTTTTTCTGTTGGTTGATTTTGTGTTTTGTTTTTTTTTTAGTGTTTGGAAATACTGAAGGCAAACACACTGCTTTTGTGACAGGGTAAGCAGACTTGATTCATCAAGAAAGCACCTTATGAAAGTTCTGCTAGTACAAATGGATCCTCTTACTCAAGTGCTGTTTTGTACTCCGTGCTTCAAAATATTGACCATCCAGCTAGCATCAACAACCAACAAGGTGAAGAATGACCAGCAGGACCCTGTTTTTCACTGATGCCAGGATTAAACGTTTGTTTCCACGTTTGAAGGTTCAAAATGGCACTGAAACTGCACGTGTCCCCTCTGCCAGGGCACAGGCACATGCTTCTGTAAAACTTGTCTGAGGGAAGCAGCTGCTGTGAGCTACACAGCATCGACTATAGCCCTATGCATTCGTTGAGATAAATGAATTGAGAGGAAAAGTACTTTTACTCTGATGCTACTATTTCAATGTGAAAGTGAGACCCTGAAATGCTCTGTTCTGCTTCAGTAGCTCTAAGAGGATTCTTTCTTCAGAGGTCTCCAGTACTCAGATTAATTGAAATAACTCCAAAGGGCTCTTTTACATCTAATTCCCTCCCCCGTGTTTGCAGGGTCCTCTTTTTTTTTCCCTCTTGTCTACACCCTCTCGTGAACAAGAACCTTTAAAATGCTTTTCTGGAAAGGACTTGAATGTAATTCAGGTGAAGTTAATGTGAAGTCAAGGATGATCAGTCATCTCCCTGAAACCACTGGCAGTGACTGAGTGCCAGAGAAGTGTAAGGCAGGAGTCCAAACATAACTGGGAAACTCGTGAGCAAATGGAACAAAGAGCAGCCTGGAGGCTTCCCCTCCTCCCGATGTGACTTTCTCAGCTCATGCTGAATCTTTTGATCGCTGTCCAGTGCAGGGTTATGTGGCAGCCTGGACTGGGGCCAGAGATGTATACATGGGTGGAGGATGCTGTAATCTGTGTACGCTCTTGATCCACCCTGTATCCTTCTTTCCACAAACACTGCTGCATATCACAGTAGGGTGCATTGCTGCCGGTGCTCTTTCAGCTGAAATGCGGGACTGTCAATGCCAAGCATAGCTCCCTTTCCCAGAAACCCCTCCGATAACAATACTTCGAACAAGTGTGCTTGTACTTTGTAACCATTACTCTATTTTTTGCTGGGTGCATTTCTGTTTGATGCTGAAATCTAAGACTGTGAGTACTATAGTGCTATTCAGTGCACAGAGTTCATGTCTTTCAGAAGCAGTTGCTCCGGCAGGGCTGCATGGCTGAGCATGCCTAGCTTGCAAAGGTCCTGCTCATGGCAAGAGCACTGCCAGGATTTCACCTCAGGAAACACATCCTCTAGACCACCTGCTTTAGGGCAGTATTTTAGCTCCGTATTCCTCTAATAGAGATTTTAGTTCTGGGCTTAGTGGCTTTTGAGAACTCTTGAGTCCAAGAGGAGTTCTTACATACGTGCTACCATTATCATTCATACTTAAATGTTGACATGGTAACGTGCAAACTGAGCTGAAACTCTTGAAGACAAAGGCTAGTTTGCTCTAAGGTGAAGTACATGAGAATCAGTGGTGGAGCCACAAGCTGTGGTCCCTTGTGCTTTTCAGTGGCATTTATTTGCGGCTATTTCTCCAGCAACAGGTGAGAAGAGGGACCTGGTTCCTCCTGTCTGCCTCTGCTGTTGTGTCTTCTGATAAGTTGCCTCCAGCACAGTGGCACAAGTAGACTTCTTGTGACTGGAGACTGAACAATAGGCTGCATGTCAGCTCTTACGGAAACCTCTGTTTTCTATTAAATCCTAGAGCAAATCTGATATGGGTTCCACTTTATTGTTTCTATGGGATGGCCATTCCTAGAGGAATTATACCATTCCCTATCAAATTCTCTCTGGCTGTCTCCCACAGTACAGTCTTGCATTGCTCTCTTACTAAATGACACCAGGTTTTCCTAGATGGTAGCTCCACTATTGCTAGCAGGTTTACAAAAGGTTGTAAATATTATTCTAGTGCAAATGCAAAAACTGATTGAAGAGCGTTTAGAAATCTTCCATTCTCTCTTCAGTTCCCCCTTCCATATTACTTTAAAGATTGATGGAATAAATTCTGCCCAGACAAATGAAAAACAGCATCACAGTGTCTCCTCATTCCTGCAGGTTTCTGCACAACAGGGCTGAAACAATACATGCGCAAGTGCCTGGAGCAGGACACTGCAACACCACATGAGCCTCCTGGTGCTGCAGCTAAGAGTCCAGCTGGTGTCACCTGGAGGAGACCAAGACATGTCAGGTCAATTGCCTATAGCTTGGCATGGGTAGCGGCATGTGTTGTGTGGTGTTGGCAATGCAGAAAAGCAGATCTGACTTGGTGACAGGGCTCCTGCCTGGCACCCCATGGAACCTCTTCTCTCCTTCCCTGCTGTCTGTGGCAGGGTGACAACTGAGTGGGCTCAGGCCCTGCCCTGGGACAGCAGTGATCAGCACCAGCTGCTCTGCTGGAACATCCCTTATTGTTTTACTCTGATGCAGCTTGGTAGTTGCAGCAACAAAAATCCTATGTTGTAGATGAAGATAATCTATCTGATGCTCAATCAGGAAATAATCAATCTCTTTGTATACTGTAGAAGATGAAGCTGTAGGAGCATGGGATGTCTTTATGCCTATTTACTTATTACTGTATCCACACTGAGAGTTGTGGTGCCTCTGAGGAACATTACGAGACAGGACAAATGCCCAGAGCTGCTCCCTATGGAGTACCCTGGTGCTTGACGTCACCCCTGGCAAAGCAACTACCATCAGCCCCAAAGATGTGGACAAGGATGTGACCCTTATCCTGAGCTTGAACTGTAAGATTGACCTGAGGTGAGGTGTTGCATGAGGTACTGCTTGAGGGGAAAATGGATCTGGTTTAGGAGAGCTACCTGTCTTTAAAATAATTTTAAATGTTCACATTTTTTATGCAGCATTTTGGAATGTTTCAGCTACTCCAATTTGGTATTCAATTCCTCTCCCTGTTAATCAATAGCAGGCCTTAACAAAACAGTATCTCACAGGACACACAAGCACACAGTGCTGAACAAAGCAAAACAGTCACTGGCTTACAGCAACAATTGCTGCTACACAATGGGTTTTCAAAGCTCAGTATATATTTTGTCCCTAGTGGGAAAACCATAACAAGACTGAATTAGTGGCTAGGCTTGCCAAAGGGTGAAATTAAAGTGTGATGGCTTGTCTGACACCTTGAAGTACCTTTATTTATTTTGGAGGAGAGGGCAGCATGAGGAAATACGATGCCTATTAGGGGAAACTATTTTCTGTTGCTTTTCAAAGCATGCGGTGGTTCTGCATGCCTGAGGGCTTGGTCCAGGTTGAGGATCAGCAGTACTTTCTGATGAAAGAGTTCGTGATAGGCACTGGCAAGCATGAGGGTGCTGCCTGTGGAACTGGAGAGGTGCAAGGGTGGAGGTAGGAGTGTGGCTTTCAAGGGGAAGATGGGCTGGGAGTCCCTTGCTGCTTCCAAGGGAAGCCCAGGGCTGGTTTTCAAGTGGCTGTTTGGTGAGGGAGAGAGAAAAGGGAGAGACTGTGTGAAAGCAAAGCAAATTCCCTTCCCTGCACGTGGTCACCTCTGAGCTTGCAAACTTAACCGCTCATCTGTGGATCTTGACAGCTCCTTGCTATGGCACTAATGGGCTTCAGGAGCTCCCAGTGAGCTGCAATCACCTTGGTTCAGGGCTCAGCTTGCACCTTTACAAGAACCTTCACCCCTTGCTGTTAACCTGTGGTCTCCTTTATTCAGCAGCTGAGCTTGTAAATTCATGTAACCAAATAGCTGTGCTGTTAACTGCCTGCACAAAAGTGAACAACACATCCATCTTCCAGTGCCCAGCCAGCAGCCTAATGACACTCCTCACCATGCTCACAGGTACCTTTTCAGGCATAACTAGCATTGGCACTGCAAAAACAATTGTTTCAGTGCTTGCACAGGCCACACAAATTGTCTGGGAAGAGGAGGGAGGTTGCCCAAGCAGAAGGCTTCTCACCAGTGGCCCGTGCCTTCATTACTCCATGCCACAGTCTGATGGCTGGTGAGGGAGACCTTCACCCTGCTGACGAGCTGCTCCTCACATGCCGGAGCAGGAGTACAATTGTAGTGGCTTTATTTTGGCTTGTGACCAATGTTTGACAAGTTTCTTGGAAAGCCGTGCCTCAGTTTCTCTGTCCATGAATTGAATGTAATTTCCTGAAGTAAAACACCGCTGGGAGGACAGCTGCTAATGAAACACTAAAAGGTGCTGAGTTTTTCTGGCCTCTAGTTCTTGCCAAAGTCTGTTGCTTAAATCCTCTAGCCTTGAAATTAATCACGACAAGAAGGTCGTCTGAACGCAGACCACATTTTCTGCAAAATGAGACTTGTGTGATTGCTTTGTGTGCATGCATGAGCAGATGTGTCAGATCCCTTCCAAGTTGTCCCCGTGAGCTAATTTTAGCCCGGCAAGGCAGAGAGGTACAGCTCTCATGGACATCCTAGAAGCTCTGGGAAATCATCAGCACAAGCTCTTTCTCGTGCTTCCACTGTGGAGGAGGCTGGGCTGCAAGTTCACCCTTTGCTAGAGACCCCACACAGGAGCTCAGCTGGTGACATTGCTCATGGGAAGGAAGGCTTCACTGCTTCTGCTCTTGCTTGTGTTACTACTACTTGTTATCAAAGGAGAAAAAGTGAAGCTTTCTGCCAGCAAATAGCTTAGACTGGCCACTGGCAGAGATCTGCTATGTTCCCTACCTCACCACAAAACAAGCACAAGCAATCAAAGCTGCGATCACGTGAGTTGGCAGGAGTTGAATGGACATTGCTTTTCTGTATTTGCTAGCTGCTTACCTGGTGCAACAGGCAGTCCAAGAGAATTTAATTAACCAGACTCTGTCCTGGGTGGCACAAAACGGGCGTGATGAAAGTGTAGTAATTGCACTTTGGCTTGGGAAAGGTGTAGTTGTATTATAAGGAAACAGTCTTGGAGGAGGGAAGAGAAGGAGTCTGAGCCCTGGTCTCCAGTCTAAAACTTGTTTGTTGTCTTTATGTTAAACAAACATTGCTGGACCTAACCTCAGTGGAAAGTGGGTGGAGGGTTAATTTGAGCTGCCTTTGAAAACAGTTTTGAGCACTACACAGCAAGATCTCAGGGAAACAATGTTTATCATCTATATCCTGCCTCAAACTGCATAGGCACCACACTCCTACCCTACTGTCAAAATTAGCTTTAGTCGTCAGGAAGTAGCTGGTGACCCAAGCATGAGCCCTTGTGTTCAGCCATTGCTCAGTAGCTTTTATACAATTATAGAGTGTTTCCTGGTTATTGAGCATCACCTGCTCTTCACCTTTGCAGAAACAGCAAGAAACTTCTCATACATGGAGCTTGATCCAGTGCCTGTAATCACGCACAGTTCCCACTGATTTTAGCAAGAGGTTTGCTTCATGGTGCGTAGTAGAAATGCGTCCCTCAAGAAGAGGACTGTCTCCTGTCCTCCTTGAATGTGGGTGGGGAATCCACTTCTCTGCCACATATCTGCCTGTACGTCATCAAAAGCCTACAGGCTATAATATACAGTCCTTAGATTTAAATAGGAATATTGGGTATTTTGCCAAGCTAGGTAATACAGAGCTGGAAGACTTTGTTGATGAGCCTTCCCATCCATTAAATTCATGGCTGCTTTCAGCTTTTAATTCATTTTACACAAATTAGTGCACCCTTTTCCTTAGCCTTCTGGAAAATTAGTAGTTCCTTCTACCTCCAACGTGTACTTGAGAATATTTGAAAAGTGACAATGCATCAGTTTCTGCCTCAGAGACACTTTGCAGGAGAAATAGTTCTTTAAGTTGTTCATTTGCCACAATCCATTTGAAAGCGTTGGTGTCCGGGTTTTTTGTAATTATTTAAAATATTAAATAATGCAAACAGAAACAAGGGAAATATACATTTTATGGGGGAGGGGGAATTCCTCTGCTGTCCCTCTGCTCTTGGAGGTTTTATTCTGACAGACCAGCTTTGCATTCCCCAAGGTAGAGACTTTTATCCTGCCTTTGTGACTTTTTTACTATCTTTTTCTCTGGTGGGGGAAGGGAGGAAATGAATAATTTCTGCTTTCCTTCTGTTTCTTCTTCTCTGATGGCTTCCTCACCGGGAAAGAGGAGATGAACAATACCAGGACTCTGCTCATTCTTTATTGTTTTCCCTTTTCTTTCTCATCACCAAAAGACGGAAGAGGGAAATGACGGCAAGCGCTCAATATCCACTCATCTTTTCAATCCAACTCTTTAACAGCTTTTGTTATCCAGTGGCATGATGGACTTTGGCTCGTTATTTACTGACTGTTTAATTTAAATGTATCCCCATCAGGGAACCAAAAGATCTAGTCTTAGAGCTCTTTCACGTGGTTTGTCTAACCACTCTCTAAATTATTTATCATGGCTCTGAACCACCTGGATATTTTTTTAATTTTTTTTTTTTTTCCTTTTAAGCACTATTATTTGATCCAAAACATCTGTAAAAAATCATAACTGACCTCTCATCTGGGAAACAACTCAGCTCTGTCCTGCAGCTGGGTAGTGTCAAGTGCGTGAGCTCTGTTTCAAAAGCCTAAAATTCCTGACATGGTGAAATTCTTTTCATACATGTTTGTTGACAGAAGGTGGGCAGGGAAGGGAAGCGAAGATCAAGATGCTGCGCCACTGGGCCAGAAATGAGTAGAACATCTTGTTACGGAAATGACCTCGAAAACTCTCCTCCCTGCATTAGAAAATTAGGTATTTAAAACAGGACCAATTGCCAGTCCTCTTTGACGCTGTGGTCATTTGGATGTGGCGCGTGTAAATAATATTTCCTCATGAAATAAAACTTCCAGTGATGAGAGAGCTCCTCTGGACACGTCCTGTCCCAAAGGAGAGGAATCAGCTCATCCCTGGAATGGCATCTCCCTCTGAAAAGAAAGCCCAGAATGTGTTTAGGCTTTTTGTGCTTTTTTTTTTGTTTTGGTGATTTTTTTTCCTCTAAAACATTAAATGAGTGAATTTTGATCCCCAAATGTCATCAGAGTGGCACAAATGGGGTACTAATTCTATGATGCTTTTGAGCACTGGAATTACACAGGACAGCAGTCATACGAAAGTAAAAATGGAGAGAATGAAAAAAACTTTGTGATTTTAGAGCACAACCCACTTTCCTCAAAGATCTGTATAATCAAAATGGCAATACAGGCTCTAAAGCAGTTCTTCAAAACAGATTGCTTTACCTCTAACAATGTCAGTGAGCAAAAATTCATTTATGCTCAGCTAATCACAGTTTCTGACTCCTCAGGGGATGGGGTCACACCTTTCAAAAAAATGGAGTTATCAAACACACAGAGATGCAGACTTGGCCCTCTATGTTTTATTAACTATGTTCTGCTTATGTTTTTCCCTTTTCTCCTTCTTCATTTTCGATTCTCTGGGGAGATTAACCTATGCCTGGTTTAAGCACTCACAAACTTCCCTCAAGTTGAGATGCACATCTGGATCCCAGCTCTACAGCTTGAGTCCATTGCTGTTTGTTATTGTTTGCATTGCTTCAGGCCCTGCTCAGGGATTGTACAAAGTGTTCTTTTTAAAAAAATAAATATTGAAGTGTCCATACAGTATTTGAGAGAGGCACTTTCCTCTGCAAGGTGCTGTCGCCTGCTTGTTACAGAAACATGGAAAAGAAGGCCCTGGGACTTTGGAAAAAAATGTTTTTATAATATTAGGGGCTTGAAGTCATCCCCATTCCCATGTAAGCTCTCGTACCAATGAAGGGTTTGTACCAGGCCTTTGAGGATCTTTCAGATGTCCTATGTAAGAGAACTTAAAGACCTTACTTGGCACAGGGATTGGATGTGATTTAGGCCAGCTGAGCCTGGCTGTTAGAGGCAGGGATCTCTTATCATGCTGACTGATGAGTCCTAGCAGAGAAAGAGCTGTTGAGCAACCCTGTTTTTGAGCCCTGAAGGCTGTGGAGCTGTGGCAGAGCTACTGGAGGTATGGATTATCTTCTTGTTCCTGCTGTATTTATCCCATTGCCCCTAACCCCCCCTTTTTCTTTTATTGGGATTTTCTTCAGATGAACCCTATTAAACGCATCACTAGCATTGAAATTTGCTGATGCCAATAAACCCATCTGTTTTATTAACTAACCACAGTCTCTGGAGTGTTTCTCAGCGGCTGAGACACGAGCAGCCCTTGCAGCCTTCTCCAGCGCTGTGTGTCAGCTCCCTGAACAATGGGAGGGGACCCAGGAGGTCGCTGGCAGGAAGCACCGCTTCCCCTGGATAATTAACCGGCTGGGAGACTGAGGAATGAAGATAGCACATGAGACACACACAGTACAAACTGCTGAAACAATAAACAAACAAACCAACGACCGAACTTCCTTTTCTTATATTGTTAAGGCTGCTTCCTTAACTCAGGTTGCCCCAAACCAACCCCTCAAAAAACAGCCTTTTAGGCTCACTGATTCTTAACCTCTTCCCTACCAGTTCTTGCTGAAGGTGTAAGCAAATGTTTGCCGATGTGATGGCCAGCACAGGGCCTACTGCTCTTCTCTGTGGCTTGCTGGAGAAACAGGAGATTCCAATTTATTAAAGTGATAAAAGCACTTTTACCAAAAATTTAGTGAAGGGAGACTTAGTTTGGCCATAAGGCTGCATGGCTGTAACATCCCAGTACCGGGACTGCACCTCACGTTAAGAACCAGCATCCAGACCAGTGGGTGACTCAGTTTAGCTCTTAATGTGTTGTTTTCCAGAGAAACTGGCCTCAGAGACAAGACCTGGAGGAAACACAGATCAGAGATTTGTGGCTCAAACCTAGCTCCTGTATCACCCCTGCAGCCACCTTCTAATGTGCTGTTGTTTCATTGTGTCTGTTAGAGGGGGATCAGCTGCATCAATAGTGCTCTCTGTCCTCCGCACCAGTGAGTATCCAACTGCACACCTCAACCAAGATCCTCTCCTCTGACTCCAGGATGGACTTCTGGCCACCATCATCTCCTTCATCCAAACTGCTCTTTGAACAGGTAATTGTTTTGTTGCTTCTGACCTGTTAATGCCAGAGTTATGAAAACAGAGATCAGGTAGCAGCAACCCCCTCCACTTCCAGCTAATTTTTGCAGATGCCTCATTGAAGAGTGGCCATGAATTGTCTTTGGTTTTGTGCACAGAGCATCGTGTGTGTATTTTATCCCACAGAGGATGGTGCACCTGAGAGGTGGGGATGATGACATAGCACTGCATCCATCACACACTGATACCAGTTGGTGGATCTTACTCCACCATGTCCTCAGCAAAACACTGCCAGCGAGAAGGTGCAGCCAGGGACGGCTGGGGAGAATTAAGCTGACCATGCTGGGGTTGGGGAATTGCTTGTCAAAAGAGGTGCTGAATGCTTTTTCCCACCAGCCTGAAAATTCCAAGCAAGGCAGGAGCAAGGGTGTCCAGGGAGGGGGCCCGTGGCCTGTCCCTGAACTGAACCGCTCAGCAGTACTGTCAAAAGCTGTCCTGGGGCAGGTTCTGCCTGTTACTGAACACTGTCATCTGACAGCTTATTTCTTATTACTTTAAATACCCACTGTTTTTGTTAAGCACAGCAAGAGGTCTAGTAACCCAAAATGGTGGCATTTTAAAAATAAAATCTCTTAAGTAGATGTTTAATCTTTCTAAAAAGGAACTTTTCTGTAAACTACCAAGTTTAACAGCTATGTAGTAAGTCCATTCTTCTATCCCACAGACTAAGGTGCAGTGCTGGGAATGTTGTCAGTAAGGCAGTTAAGTCCAGCTGCACCTGTGGCTACATTGTGGCTGCAAGCATGGAGGTGGCTTTGTGCATGAGTGTGCTGCTCACAGACCCTTCAGCCTGGGTTGGGGCCTCCATTCTCCCTTCTTCCCTGCCCTTCCTGACAGAGGACCTGTGGCTGCAATCATCCTGCCTTCCCCCCCTCCAAAGTCCTCCCTGGTGGCTTTGTCCCCTCACTGGGCCATGGTTACAAAATTTGCTGCACCAAGCTACAGACTGACTGCTGCCAGCTCCAGCATGTCTGAAGTTCCAGCCAAAGTGGGGCCCACCTTTGTCACCTTGTGAGCTGTCCATCACTTTTTTTAAAAGAAGGTCACATTTGAAAGAGTAGACAAAGGTCTTAGTCCTGGATTGGGGTTTTGGGGAAGTCTGGGCATGGTGCAAAATGGAAGAATGTTAGTATACAGTCAGAGAAAGTCCAAGCCTTAGCAAGGACATAGGGAACAGGCACAGGAGAATGAAATAAACTGAGACAAAGTCTGAGGGGCTGTCTGAGCAATTACATAGGCAAAGTAAGGCATACAGTGGAAATCTTCAATGCTTCCTGTACCTCTAGGTGAATAAAAGAAGTCGGACATGGGATACCACATGGAAGAATCATGAAAACCAGTTAGAGGGATTAGGTAGTGTTATAGGAAACCTGCCACAATTGTGCATTATCACAGAAATGAAAAGGATCCACTCTCTTCTGTCACAGACTTTGCTGGATGCCCTTTAGCTCTGTACGGAGCTGGGGCTCCAGCAGCAGTCTGCAGTGCCATCAGCCATGATGGACCACACCAGCTCAGGTCCTCTGCCACCATGCAGAACGAGGCACCTGGAGAAATGGTGGGTGATGTGAAAGGGATGAGGGACAATGGATCCTACTGCTCTACCATGACACATCTCCTGTGTGTTCGTGACAAGATTTCTTGAGAAGGGTGGGAGTGGGTTGTTGGAGAATAGTGCTCCCTCTGTCTCTTGGGGAGGTCATCCTCCCTCTAACCGAGAAATGCTTTACCCTGGCAGATTTCCACCCTTACTGCCTGGTATATTTTGGCACATTTCAGGGCTCAGTGAAGTGGTTTTGAAGCTTTTTCTTTTCTACTGCCAGAATCCTTCTGTGTCACAGTGTGTGTCTCCACAGTGTGAAGTCAAGCAGAGACATGATGGATTTGCACATCCAATCTTCAGTGGAAAGGAAGAGATGTGGAACAAACTCTTCCTGAGCACAAGTCCTTTGATTCCAAGGGGCTTCTAACACCCAGAGTCACTTGTATGGTGCCACTCCCCTGAAATCTGCAAAGTGTGTTCAAGCAACTGCTGAAACCCTAAGAGGAGGAGCGCTGCTGTGAGAACAGCTTCAAAAGGAGCTGGGAATGGGCAGATGTGCTGGTATGCCAGGAAGGTACTGTAAAAAAAAAAAAACAGTTCTTGTTTTCATGTCATGGATCAACACTTCCACATAAATCTCCTTGCTAACTGATTCATTACTATATGTAATGCTAACAGCAGGCTTCTGCTATATGCCTCTTTTCACAGCGTTAAACAAAAAGCTGAGTTTTACAGTTCAAACAAAATATCTTTATTTCTTGTGGAAAAGATAGTATGCATGCTCTTTAAGACTTTACATATGGCATAGATGAATCATGCAGGAGATGATGGAAACTGTTTTTAGGCAGCAGCAGTCTTCCTTTACCCTCTTTGTAAATGCTCAGTGATTCCGTACAGTGAAGATGTTCAGAGAGCCTTAGGGAACAGCGCAAATAGATATGGAAACCAGCTCCCTGTTCTCAGAAGACCAAAACACTATCGTTGCCTGGCTGTGGCATCATCAGGAGCCCCTAGATTCTCAAAACACTCTGTAGGCTGTGCTTGAAAGACTTCTAAAAGTAAAGAAACCTTATTTATTGTCACTGGATTGAAAAGGCAGGTGTTTTCCTTCCTTCCCCTCTCTGTTGTGTAGTCCTTGTCAGTTTAGTTAACATCTTGAGTCCGTGTGAGACAAGAAATGACTCTCGGGGAATCACCAGAATAAGGGTAGGACACAAGTTTTGCTGCCAGTTTTTCCAGCCTTACACCTCTTATTGAAGAGTGGGAAAGGCACCAAACTTTGTATATCAAAGGACAGGTTGGGCCAGTGGGGAGCTTGGCTTGCACGCCAGCTTTGACCGTAAACCTAATTCGATCGCTGAACAGGAAGGAAGAATGCAAATTGGAAAATACAGCCAGGAGAAATATGTGGTGACTTGCCTCCTTTCCAGTTCTGCTCAATGAGACTGTCCTGAGTGCTCCAACTTTGCCTTGTACTGAATGAAAGCCATGTGAGTGTCCTGATTTCACTTTCAAAGAGACCAGATCTCTAAGTGGGTGAATTGCAGGGCACTGAATCCTACTAGAAAATATTTGGGAGTACTGTAAAGTTCCAGACACTTTAAAGTTAAATGTCGACTCACGTGTGACATGTCAGAGTATTTTGAGATAGGCAGAACATTGTAACATACTTCTTGATTTATCTACTTTGTTTAAGGCCAATCTGGCCTTTTAATTACCCATCTGCAAAAGCAGAAACTCATTAATAAATGGAGAAACAATATTGTCCTGGACAACAATAAGTCTGATGGAGGTGTGGTAAACTTAGAGGAAAAAAAAAAATCCTATTCTAACTGATGTGACTTTCCTTCTCCAGAAGAGATTAACTTCCTTTTGTGCAAGATCTAGCTTAAAGAAGACATTGTGCATAAAATGGTTCCAAACTAAATTTTGCTAATCACCATGCCTTGCACAGCTGCATTTTGTGGAGTCAGGCAAAAAAAGGACCTGGCTTTGCAGCCACTGATATGGAGAAACATTCAGGACTGGTACTCAGATCCTATATTGAATTACATGTAGCTCAGTAGTAAGGATTCTTGTCTCAAAATGCAGAACAGCAGCTAAACACCAGTGGAAAGGATGTACTGCAGTGTGCCAGTGGTGGATGGAGGCAGTGCTGCTCCCAACTCTTCGCTGTAGCTGCACCAGCATAATGCCAGGGATGTACAAGAGATTTTGCAGCTCTTGGACCTTTGCCCTTTCCATTCTTTCTCCATGGCAGGGTTTGCAGTGCTGGATGGGCAACAGGGGTTTGTGTTTGTAGGTGTTGAACAGCTGCTACATGATTGCCCTGTCTGCAAGGGATTGGCCTGGAGGAACCTGGAGATGCCTCCTGCGTTCCAGTGACAGTGAGCGCTAAGACCAGGATGTTCATGCCAGGCCTGGGGCATAGGGAATAACGAAGTGAGTGTGGCATGTGGGGGCTGGTACTCCTGAGAAAAACGATTGTGCTCCTGGCCCCTCCCTAAACTGTGAGAGTGGTCTGCTGAAGACCTCTGAAGCAACTATGACACTGACCTAAGGACAATATGTATTCAGAGAAATATATAGACTCATGGAGAATTTGCCAGAGCTGGTACATCTGCAGATGGGGATGCAGGAGAGCTGTCAGAGCTGTGTGTGCTGGAGGATGATTTCAGCTGCTTTCTGCAGTGTATGTGACTGCAGCATGGTGGTGGGCAGCAGAGAAAGGCGATAGAGGCAGGAGATGAGGGCTGCTGCATCTTTCTAGTGTTCTCTCCTGTGAAGACACAGCTTGATTCAACTAATGGCAGTAATTAGGGATAATACTTTAGCAAGGGTTCCAGATTCCCTTTATAATTAACCCCAGGGAGCTTATATTTTTTCTACCTGAAATAAGCTGTCATATATGTGGTGAGAATTTCTCGTCTTATTCTTCAGTTTGCTTTTTTTTTTCATTTCTCTTGGCCTCCTAATGCCAAGACAAAATTTGCCTTTATCCATTCATAGATAAATAGGACATTGCTGATTGAAATAGCTCCCTTCCCACCTCTTATATCTGTGAGCTGATAAAAAGGAAGGGTGTTTTGGGATCCTGGCCAGGAGTGGTATCTATAAAGTTACTGTTAATAGCTTCTGTTCTAAAAGCGTAGGCCAAAAGTGGCACGAATGTGTTAAGTGGCTTGGTGATACTGCTGCTAGAATTAGAAACACTCCAGGGGCTTGATGTGGTTAGTCTTCAAAACACACCTGAGAAGAAAGTTTTTCTAGTTCCTGTTTTCCTATTAGGGAGATTAGAGAGGACTGCTAAAGCAGAATTTGGGTTTAGATTTGGGCATCTATGCCTATTAACCATTTGCTCGGATTGCTTACCTGAACAAATAATACATCCAAAGCTGAAATGAAACACAGTCAGGGCTCTTCTCCTCTTCTCCCATCTGTCTCTGGCCCAAACCAGTTCACACCAGCCATGTCCAGTGAGAAGGATATATAGATTGTTAGCAGATGTAGGTGGATGTCTGCTCAGTGGCTATGTCTGTCCTTCTCCCACGATATTGGAAGGACACGGGTTTGAAGGATGGACCACTTGGTGTATAAGGAATTGGCTAGATGGCCACTCTTAATAAGTTGTGATCAATGGCTCAATGCGTCCCCATCTAGAGGGACCTTAACAGGCTGGAGAGGTGGACCCATACCAATCTCATGAAGTCCAGCAAGGCCAAGTACAAGGTTCTTCACTTGGGGCAGGGCAATCCCAAGCACAAATACAGGCTGGATGATGAGTGGATTGAGAGCAGCCCTGCAGACTAGGAGACTTAGAGGTGCTGGTTGATCAAGCGCTGAATATGAGCCAGCAATGTGTGCTGGCAGCCCAAAAAGCTAGCTATATCCTGGGCTGCATCAAAAGATGCGTGGCCAGCAGGTCAAGGGAGATGATTCTGCCCCTCTATTCTGCTCTTGTGAGACCCCACCTGAAGTACCATGTCCTGCTCTGTATCCCTCAACATAAGAAGGACATGGATCTGTTGGAGAGAGTCCAGAGGAAGGCCAAAAGATGACCAGAGGGCTGGAGCACCTCTTCTGTGAGGACAGGAGTACCTCCCCTATGGTTTTGGTCTTTGCACTATCCAGTGGCAACGAGTTCCACAGTTTAACTTGGTGCTTTGTGAAAATGTACTTCTTTTGCTTCTTTTTACCTTGCAGATTGATGATTTCTGTGACAACCCCCACCTTTTGCATTGCAAAGAATAGCGAGTAATATTCCCTGCTGAGTTTTTAAAAGCACTTCTGATAATCATTCTTGACATCCTGCGTGATTTTCTTCAATCACGTATCTATTTTTTCAAGCTAAGAAGCTCTACACTGTTCTTTTCTCATATGCCAGCTATATTGCTCATGATATTTCCATAGTTAGTAAAAAACCCAGATAACATCAAGAATTAATAAATTGCCCAAAGAGAAGACTTTTGTTTTCCAACCTTGTCCCCCAGAAGCTGCATTCAAGATAGAAGGAGATACAGTGCCAAATGTAACTGAAATTTCTCTGAGAAATTATTGCCTTAGCATAATATAATGTATTGCACTTCTTAAAAAACAGTTTTCACTACCAATTCAACAGCACAGAAACCAGAGCAATTGCCCTAAAGTTATTATCCAAATTAAAAATTTTTGGCCATTAACCTTTTAGTGGTAAGATCTGAAAAGAAAATCAGTATTTTTCAAGTGTTTCATATGATATATGCTCATGAGAACAAAATATACTTGTTATACCTACAAATACCCATAGTCATGTATTTTTAATTTAACTTAGATACTGATGTCAGTAACTAGAAGACAACACAGATGCTTTGGGTCTCAGCCCCAGATGTTTTGGTCTCTGTGACAACACCTATGCTGACTCTGTTGGCAGCACTGGCATCTCCAACACAACTACTGTTGCTGCATAGCCCTCAGAGGAGCAAACAAGCCTGGTCCTTCCACAGCAGGGGCCTGGTCAGCAGCCTGAGTGGGATACAGGGGGTTTTCTCCATTGCAAATTTACCTCAGAAGCTCAAGGGAAAGCATGAGTGAAGTTGCAAATATTTTACTACCTTTGTTTTCTGAAGAGCAAAGGGAAGGACACAGCTTGCTATTGTTTACAACAAAGCAGGTGGGCTTTTTTGGCTTTGGACTTTTTATCTGTTACTTTGGAATTTGGAACATGGGAAGGGTCAGAGATGGGGGCGTCCCAGGCAGGCACCTGTGCGAATCAGGGAAGAAATGGCAATGACTCAAAAGTTTTGGCAACCAGAGATACAGAGAATTTATCTAAACTATAACTTAATGAGTGGGCTCTTTTGTGTAACTGAATCTTTCACAGGGTCACTGGAGTGATTTAATCTCAGTGGTTGCATTTCACACACTTGTTAGTAAGGTTAATGAGTTAGTCTTTTTTCAATGGCTTTGCAAGTATACCCTAAGAAAGGCAGGATGAAGGTGGAGAAGCACTTGAAATACACTAGTTACAGACCACTTCTTTTTATTCGTGGGTTAGTAAACATTTTATTTCAATCTCAATGCGTTATATCTGCATGAACACAGGTGCCAGGCAGTGCTGTTCATATATACTTTGCAAAGAGGAGCAGTGCTTGATAATCTGGCGAGACATCAGTACTTTGTTAAAATTCTCCAGGTATAACTGGGGACTTTCCTGTACTCAAATGAGTAGGTAGAGGATACAGGGTTTTGTTTACAGGAGTTCTTTTCCATAGACAGGTTGTTATTACTGCTGAGAAGATGGGAGTTATGATGCAAATGACAAAAACTAGATGATGGCTGCATTACCAAGAAGCAGAAAATGCAATCAAATGGAAAAGAGAAGTACTAGGACAAGGTCAAATCACATTGCCAAAGGAGCTGTGTGGTCAGTATGATGCATCACACTCAACCCAATTAACAAGGCTATTTAAATTTGAAAAATTCTTGGTTCAGTCAAAATTTGACTGAAAGCTTTTGAAGAAAGGTGGCCATTAAAGATTAGCAACAGAGAGCAGGAAGGAATATGTATATATATTTTCCTTGTCAGTAAAGTATTTTCCAGTCATAAGAATGTCTTATGCTGCTTGCTGATCTCACAGATGGTGCAGTAAATCAGGGCTAACTCGGAAAGTGTCAGTGGAATTATCTTTGTGTAAATGGCATCCGAATTAGTCCCTAGCTGTGAAAGACAGGGATTGCCTTGGGGCGTAAGCTGAGATAGGAGAACTGAAGTGGGGTTTTTTTTTATTATTTTTATTTTTTTTTCTGCCTTGGAGTCTGACTCACTTTGTGGCTTTGAGCATTTTGCATAATTGTTTTGCCTTGGTTTCCTCCCTGCAAAGTCAACTGATAGTTCCAGAGGAGCTCTTGAATGAAGAACTTTGATTATGGAAATTGCTGTGGAAATATTTATTTATTACCATTAGTGGAATTAATATAATACATTAGAAAATTTTATCTCAACCAAGAGACTTAGAGGAAAAAGGTGCTACAGATTCACCAGTAGCTTTTTTAAAGTACTAGCTATTATTCCATGTGATGAAGAGAACTTTCAGCTTTAAGGGTAAGATATCACCCAAGAGTGAAGCAAAGAATACAATCCTGTGACTGCATGGGTCAGACTTCAAAACAAGCTCCTCGTGACTTGCATGTGAATTCAATGTCAGGCAGTAGTGACCACAAACCTGTCTTCTTTGATGTTTGTTTGGCTTGTATTAAGTTTGAGGGTGTTCTGCAATATCTCTGTAGAGGCATAGGATTTGAAGGTCTTCTCTCCTAGGGTAAGACTATAGTCTTATACAGTCCATTGCACTCTTTCGCTCATTCCTCTTTCAAAAGACACACCTAAATTTTGGATAAAGATTGTAGGGAGTGGAATCTGTATTGGTTGTCTGTACAGTGTTGGGAGTATTCATTAAAGCATGTGGGCATGTTATCACAATAATCTTGTTTGGAGGCAGGGGATTCTCACATTTAAAAAATCCTACCTGTGTGCTTGATAGAGGCTGACATGCTACCAGAAGGGAGCAAGCTGGAAGCCTAGTAGCAGTGATAGATCAAAGACAGAGTGATGTTTTCCTAATGTCTCAAATAAATAATCAAGGACTGAGTAAGGAAAAGAGAGCTGCTGAATTTACACAGTTTCTGTAAAGAAAAATTCAGAAGCCTGCTCAATATGAATACATCATTTGGCTTTCTAATAGAGGAGGCTGAGGTGTGCCAACAGCTTAAGATTCCTGGCCTTTATTATGATTCTGGACATGGAAGATGGAGTCAATTTTGCCTAAATGTGACCAGCTGTCTGGCCTTCTTCCACAGTCAGTGGAGAAAAAGGTGATTTATCCAACCCCTTTCTGTTTGTAGGCTGTAGAGGGAACCTAGTTAGACCAGATACTAACTTATAGACAGCTAAAATTAGCAAGATGAATTGCCCTTTTACTGCTTCATATGTTTAACAAGTTACATATTTTCCTCACAATTCTGTATAAGGTCTCAGTTTTACAGAGAGAGAAGAGTGAGGCTGAGATGAACTGACTTCCCCAAAACCAGTTAGCAACAGAACTGAGATTTGAAAACATATCGGACCATGTATCCAACTCCAACCCTTCTCCTTATACCACCACCCCCCCATTTCAGATTATACTGCTGCCCAAGGACAATAAATAATTAGTTTCTGCACAGGAAACCATTTCTACTTCTCATGGGCATAAAGGAGAGCAAAAAAAAAATATGACTGAGTGGACTAACACACCCAGCTCCATCAGGCAGGTTCTGAGATTTAGAGTGGCTTGTGGGACATCCAGGACTTGTTATCAAACTCTACTAATTTGACTTTCCTAAAACTCGGTGGCAAACATCAGAAAATTTAGCTTATGAAGAAATATGCAGTGATTTACCTGCCTTGCCTGACAACAGTTTTGTATTGTTGCTGTTCTCTCTTTACTGAACATATGGAAGCTGAGTACTCCCTGGCTAGTATCCAGACATCCAAAAGTTAAATTGATGGGAATTGCCATGAGGGTTCTAGTTAATGGGAGACATAAAGAATAAAGACTGTTTTATTTTTTCTTGTTTATTTTCTTATGAGAGTTTTCTTCACAGAAAAAAACTAGATACAACTGCATGCAGCATATTTCTTCTGTGTCTGCCCCCTGGGGATGACTTATACCAAGTTGTGATCTGTTTTGCTGTTCCAGCCCATTGGGCTCATCAGTTTATTCAACTCACTTTTTAAATGACCCTATTTTTCCTGACTTTGGAGAAAGTGGCAAGAATTTAATTGCACTTGTGGGCAAGGGGTGTAACGTCAAGGTGGCGGGATGAAGGGAGGGGAGGGGATAACTCTGCTTCTGAGAAGGAGAAGAGCTTGCAGGGCAAACCTATTGGGGTGACTTAGGTGATTTGCACACCAGTCATCAATATACAGGATACACTTTAAGCCACATAGCTGGTGTCTGCACAATCCAGTGCAGCATCCTTAGTGGTTTCTTATCTGCAGGGACAGATGTTACAGAGAAGCTTAGATATGCACCTGTAGTTAAACATTCGGAGGCCTGTCTTCTTCAAGGAGTTAGAGCTTGGGGTCCTTCTTCACAGACTGCTGTATATGCACTCTCTGGACCAAACTGGAGATTAATAGCTCCACAGAGGGAGAATTTTTTTTTTTTTCCTAAATCACAGTTGTTTCATTTTATATTGCTTGCTAGATTAAATTTTAGAGCTCTCTGAGGTTTTTTTTTAATGCAAAATGAGACCAGAAATTTTTACTGTTGTACAGTTTTGAAAGCTTTTTTTTCCTTTTTGCCGGAGGCAAAACTCAGGAAATCAAAGGTGATTCATCTTTAAGCAGCAAGTGATTTAAACCAAACAATGCCTTTTGATTTACGATAATGAAAAGATTGCAGAGTGATGACAGGTCAGATGAAAACTCACACTGCGGTGATTTTTTTGGTAAGTATCCTTATATTCATGCACTCAACTAATTCTTCACTATCAGTTTTATTTGTGGGTTTTATTTATTTAAAAAGTTTTTTATTTAGGGAATTTATTGTCAAGGTATGATTGACAGCCTCAGAAAAAGAAGTCTGCTACCCAGAGAATGAATATAAAATTTCCTCATGCAGCTCTGCCAGTATACCTCAGCTCATCAAGACCACAACAAAAGAGTAAAAGAATGTGAAAGCATCTTTCTGTGATCAGATTAAAAGTCTGGCCTGGCATCCTGTCTTCAACAATGACCCATAAAAGCTGCCTGAGAGGTACCATGAAAGAAGAGGAAAAGCAAGGTGATACTTTCTGCTAAATATTCCCCCAGTCACCAACAATTTGTGGCTCGGAGAGTTCCCGGATCAGAGGCTCATACATGTAGGCACACTCATAGCACTGCCACGCACATGCAAGATCCACAGCATTCTGTGGCAACACGTTTCTGCTTTCTTTATTGTATTTTTTTTATGACAACAAAACATTTCTGGCTGTTGAGCTTTTCTGTTTGTTTGGGGTTTTTTGTTGTTTTATTTTTGGTTTTGTTTTGTTTTGGTTTGTTTTATTGTTGTTCATTTTGTCATCTACACCGGTTTCATTGGGTGCTTTCCAGTTTTGGACTCGAAAAGGAGTACGCATGTCCCTATCTCTATGACACTCACTGGGACAGCCATTTGATTTCTGAACCTTTCCTTCAGCAAGGCATTTCCTTTTTGCTGACTCAAAGCCTAGACTTAGGGAATGACCATTAAAAACATTAAACATAAATGAACACTCAAAAATTGAGTCATTCTTGATCATAATTTTTTTTTTTAAATCAACTGCTTTTTTATTTTTAAGCTAAATAATGTATTTTATTTCTCTTGTGGATTTATAACTACTGGACGTACTTCTCTGTCATGCTTTTAATCTGTTTTATTTTACTCTTTCCTGCACCATAAATTTAGACAGCTTTTTGCTTATTTAAGCTTAGCTTTCATGAGTCTGCTTGACTTCAAGAGCCAGAGTTTTAAGAAATGGATCAAATACAGTAAGACTGAAGACAAAGTCATAAGAGCTTGCAGCGCTAGGATTTTTTTATCTGTTGTTTTGTTTTGTTTTCAGAAAGCTCATTCAGGAAACATCTAAACCATGCAATGCATAACATAGCCTGCTCCAGAAAGTCACAGCTGTATTTTATATTTAGGACAGAGAATCAGCAAAAAGGAGATCTGGAAAGGGCCTGTTAGTATGATCTGTCTCATTCCACTTTCGGAGACAGGATTCCTGTACCATTTGTTTGTCCAACCTGGTCTTAAATTTCCTACAGTGACAGAAAATCTTCAGCCTTACTGGATAACTTATTCCAGTACTTAACTATCCTTATCACTAGAAAGTTTTCCTAATGTCTAAACTAAGTTGGTTTTGGTCTTTTTTTTTTTGTTGCAGCTTAAGCTCATTATTTCTTATCCTACTCTTCATAGAGATGAATAATGTTTATTTGCTTGTTCTTTGCAGCAGCCTTTTAGAAAAGCATTATCACATCCTTCCTTGGTTCTCTCTTCCCTACACTAAACAACCACTGTCATCTTCTCACAGACCATCATTTCTAGACCTCTGACTGTCTATCCTACCCTCCCTTCACATCCCTTGGCTTGTGATGGGTCTTTATTGAGGCACAAAAGTGGACCCACTGTTTCTTTGGAGAGGACATCGTGCCTGGGATGGTGCTACAGAAAGGAAATGGGCCATTTCTCACTCCCTGTTAACACAGCCTCTCTGCTCATCCCATGACAACAAAGCAACACCATGTCATATGCCTGAGCCATGCCCAGGAGCTGTTTTACTTTTGTGTCCAGCCCTTTTTGCAGAGCTGCTGCCCTGTCAGCCACTACCCCCACCTCCACCCCGACCTCACGCCAGCATTTCACACTTAGCCCCACGGAATTATGACTTTGCATGAACCAGGGCCCCACGCTTTGGTACACAGCTACCTCACACCTTAACTGGAATATCTTGGGCTTCAGCTTCACCCCTTAGGGACATCCCAATGCAGTACAGAGTTGTAGCAGAGGTCTGTCCAACTACAATCACTTTTTTTTTACTAAAAGCACTTGAAAAATACTGGCAGCCATGACCTCTCCCTGTACATTATCTCTCTTGCACATTGGAAATGCTCCACAAACTGTGCTTCCAAGTAATGGCCAGTCACTTGCTTTTATTACATCTACATATACTTAGGACTTGTGTCTCTCTGGCCATGCATTCAACCGTGAGGTTACAGCTCCCATTTCAGTCAAGCTTTTTACACCTCTTCATGGGGACTCAGTTGATAATTAAGACCACCATACTTGATGTCTTTGGACTATTGTCCTGCCACTTTTTAGGGATAATCCTCCAGTGTGCTCAGGCATTTTTTCTGGGCTAGCCTGTCTGGAATGCACTATAATCATGGTTCTTGCACATCGTGGACATGTGTCCAATATACCATGAGGGCTGGAATTCATTGATGGGTACTAAAGTATTTCACTCTTCACAATAACTTAAATATGCTTGTCAATTTTTCGCTTCATGCACAATGGCTTTAAAAATGCAATGAAATAGCATTTAAATGATGGTGCTAGATATATCGTGAATCTATACTTCCTTCTTTCCTTCACTGGTCAGATTGGTCCAGCCCATTGATGGCTGACACACTTTGCAGCTTGTAAAATAAGGCATGAAAAAGATCAATCCCCAAGTCCTTTAAATGAGATGAGGTGGTTCTGGCAGTCAGTGTTTTTTACCTCTGTCTGACCAGTTTTTTATGAACTGCTCCATGCTGGTCTTGCACTGTGGAGCGTATGTCATACTCAGTACTCCTTGCTACTGTACAACCCAAATCTCTCTGGACAGTCGATGAGTCACTTTGATAGTACCCCTCCATGCTGCTGCAGCTTCCAGTTATCAGCAGAGCCTTCTAGTAGAATGGTATTTAGCATTTCTGACAAATCTGAAAGAATTAAGTGTGGACCTGTTATTACTTTCCATTGCCAAGACATCACCAAACTGACATAATCTCAATCCTACATAAGCACAAGGCCTGCAATCTAATGTCAACGATTAAAGGAAATCCTGGAAAATTTGTGTACTAGTGTGCCATTTCCTTCTCATTACTCCTTCCAGCCATCTCTCCTCAGCCCCCTCCTGCTCCTTCTCCAAAGAGGGAAGGACAGAGATGAGGAAGATCTGACAAAATGATTGAAATGGCCTCTCGCAAGGCAACTGATAGGCTTTGTTCAATTAAGTAGATAGACATGTCTTTCATGAAAGAGCATTCATGAGATCCATCAGTGATGTCGCGTGTTCTGCTCTTTGTGATTGTTCATTTGTTTTGTTTATTGCCAGGAAGAGTGTAGACCTGGTGCACAGGTAACGGGCCAAAACAGAGGGAGAATGGAGGATAGAGGAGACACTTGGTTTTGGAAAAGACTGCCTGGAGTATATAGGCTACAAGTTTCATGATTTGCTGCAGAGACTGAGCTGGCTGGGATGGCAGGCCTATTATCTTGAACTGAAAACCTCTCATTGACAGTTTTGTTTTGCAGGCCTGTCAATTGCTCAGGCTTGTCACATTACACTGTGTCATTTTTATTAGCTTGATATCTGAAGAGCTATCTCAACCATTAGAAAGGGTGGTTAAAACTATACCAAATGATTTGTACGTAACATAATCTTGCTGTTGGGTTGTCAATCGCTAGAAAACTTTCTGATGATGCTTCCAATGCCTTGCTTTCTACTGAGTAGTAGTAACTTTTAACTTAAAGTAAAATCCATTAGCAATGTTATGTACTAAATTGCACAGAAACTGGCCTTACTCATAATTTGTTTGGTTGCCAATGGCTTTAATCAGAGGTACCTTTTCTGAATCCTCAGTCTGACTATTACCCTTGTGAGGCCACCTAGAATAGACTCCCTCTGAAATCATTTGTCCTCTTCTGAGTTAGCTCTGATCCATAAGGTCAGCTTTTGCAAATTCCTTTGGTTTTCTGTTGTGTCACAGTCTACATCACATAAATAAGACAGATAAGTAAAAATATTGATTTTTTTGGGAGGGGGACATCATTAAGTGCTTTGCTGAAAGGAGTAGTATTTGTCATTTCTGATGCAAAATAAACTTAGTACAGTGAATTGCACAAGCTCCCATTCTGAAGCAATGACACAGCTAGGATCAGGATCAATTGCCAGAATCCCAATACCAGGAGTTATTCACTAAAAATAAATAATTCTGACTTCTCTAAACCCATCACATTGGATTTTCAGATTCAGTCTAATTGGGAATATTGACATGTCGTTTTGAATATTCCACCCTTTTTATACCTCCTCCCCTAGTACACCTCAGTTACCATATTTCCACATGCATGGACCATGTGTTAATTGTCAAAAATGTTTTAATTCATCAGACTTGCAGCTTGTTTGTAGGTGTGGCAAACAGAAGAACTGTATTACTAGACACAGACCTTTCCTTCAGAATCAAGGTCACAATCCTTTCTGTCCTTGGTGCAGACTGCAATAGAAGCCTTTCCTTGCGGGTAGGCTATTTGGAGATTTAGGGTATTTTAAGGAACGTTATTTTTTACTGGATTCAGTTTCTGTGGGATATAGATTTTATATGCTAAACTCCTGTCAATCCAGTAGATCTTGTTACAGATAGGCAAGGCATTTGTGTACTACGAGTGGTTTGAGAATTTCTGATAGCAAACTAGGGATTTCGTTCGTAACCTTTTATTGATAATGGTGAAAAGTTATCAGTGAGCACTGTGGCCTCATGTGTCTAGCTGTGATGATAAGAAGTTGCTTACACCTGTACGTGCAGCTGTTGGTTACTAGTCTCAGAAGATCTGTTCTTATGTGTGTAGCAGCATAGTTTCACAAACATTTATATTAACGGGAGCATTATGTTACTCCACTATCTTTGTGCAGGTGCCAGACAGTAGAACTCAAGGACTACTAAGGCTCAAAATCAGTGTGCTTGTGTCCTGCTGTTAATCTAGCACACAATGAGAATGATTTTTGTTGCATTGGCAGATGACCTCACAAGACCAACTGAGCAGATCAGGGAGGACCACAGGAGAGCGAGGATCAGAAGGAAGTGTGAGGGGCAACAGAGAGGGATGGTCACAGGGGAAAGGATTTCCATACTCACGAGAATGGTTAGAGGTTCCCCATTCTGGAACCATGTGAACAAGTACATTAGAGAAGTTGCCTCCTGTTTTGTTTCAGTATTTAAGTGATGTAGTCACTGGAGACCATGGGAGGTATTAGTCACCGATGGATGGTGTAGCCTGAGAGACTGCTGTAGTACCTGAGCCGTGTAAGTTAAAATAGTGTATGTCAGCATTTAAAAATTTTATATACTTATTAAAGTATACCTTAATATTATCTGATATAAATGTACATATAATGTGTATACATATGTGTTTATATGTCTGCCACTTGAAAAAGCAATGTTTTCAGCCTTCAACAACTCTTCACAATTAAAGAGAAAACTGCGGTTGCGTTCATTTCTAATTACTTAGTTTCTGATATAAGGTTACCTATATTTTCCTTCTAGTTAATGAGATTCCTCTAGCAAGATCTGGGAAATAGTTTTTTTCTTTTTTTCCTTTTTGTTTTTTAAATAACCTTTATGCTTCCATATGGCTTGCATGACTCAGGCTTTATCATTTATAGATTACAAAGTCACAATTAAAGTCCTAGATAAGACTAACAAGTTGAGCATGGCAGACAGATACACTCTTCTTTTCTTTTAAAAATGAAATTCTAATTACATTTTAAATCTGCAAAGAAGACATAAATTCACAGTGCTATATCGATTACAAAAAGTTATTTTGTCTAATGAGTCAGTTCTGCACAATTCTGCAATCTGTAACAAATGAAGGTTGCATGGCTTGGTGTGATCATGCCCTTCCCCACCCTCTGCTCCACCATGCCATGAAAACTGCATTATTCTTGATAATGATATTAAATGAATTTTTTTAAGGACACATTCTTTAAAGCAGAAGATTTTTTGACTGCATATTAATCTGAATATTTATATGTTGCTTATGCAGTTGTCATTCAGCATATTTGTATTTTCAGCTCTTGGTGGGAGATGTTCACTCAAATCAGATTTATTATTGTTTGTAATAAAAACATGCTGTTCTCCAGTAAAAGAATAAGTTTTCCCAATGCTAATCTAAGGCGTGCTTTTCATTTTTGTGTTAAACCTTCATTATCTGAGGTCAAGTAATCCTAACCAGGTGCTTACACTTCAGTGCAGAATGAAAGGAGGGGAAAGGGTGCACTGTGACTAGAGGGCGAGGTACACTGCTGATAACTTGCTCTACCATTCTGCACTTTCTGGAACCAAGATGTTTGGAGATTGTCAAATGTCTGTTCTCTTGCTTTTATAAACTATAACCTTATTTATCTTTCAGAGTCCACACCACTCCTTACTAAGTGGATGAACAGACTTATTTATTTATTATTTTTATTATTTTTTTAATTACAGTAAATACAGATTAGGACAGGGGGAAGGAAAACTCCCACAGAATCTGGTAGAAATTCCTGTAGTGGAGAAGGTCCTCTGGTATAGAAATCTTTGAATTCCCACATGCACTGTGCTTTGGCTTCCCAGAAACATGAGGAGCACTAATTTAATTTGAGGAAAGAGAGGGAAGAATACAGAAGGGAAAAAACCTTCAGGAAAATGCATGTGTGTGATCCTCTGTGCTACAAGTTACAGGGCAGAGCTCTGTTTCTCATGCAAGTGCAGGTCTTCTCCTGAGGGCTCCTGAATGCTCTGGGTCATCTGCGTGAGATGGAAGGATCAAGAGCTACTGAAATGTGAGTGCAAGTTTCATTCTCTTCCTCTTTCAGATAAGCATGTATTTATTCAGGTTGCTCTAAATTACTTTTCATCGACTGAGGTATTACACACTCAGGGTGTTTCATACTCAGGCTAAAATATAAAAAAGATCACATACAGTAATTAAAAATATATTCTCTTCATGAAAACTGAGGGGGAAATTTAATCTTTAATTAAGTCAGAAAAAAAATTGAAAAGCATAATTTTCTTATTCAACAGCTTTTCCTTGAATGTACTTTGCTTTAGGCACACATACTTAAGGATATAGTAGTGCATTTGTTTGCTTTTTAAAACTATTATTAAATATGTTACAAATTCTTTATCCCTGTGTGCAGTCAGCAGAGCTTTCACCTTGTTATCTTTGTAAAGTTTTCGTTGCTAGTAATGGTACATGAGCCTAGAGGAATTACAAGAAGTTTAAAAATTGCTGTGATCTAAAGAGAATGGCACATATTTAAAAAAATGTGTCAAGGTGGGTCAGCATAAAGATTTGAGCAGTGAGATGGCTATAATATACATGTTTAAAAGCAAGTCCTCAGGTATTTAGTGTGCTATGTAATTTTTTCATGCAACTGTACTGACCCATCTCCCGGAGAGGGATGGCCTTAGATGATGCAGGGTCTCAGAAAAGCATTCCAGAGTACTTTTAAATAAAATATATGAAAATTTCCAGTCTACACTCACTCCTAAACTCCCATGTGAGAGCATGTCTCCTACTTCTGACAGCCTCCAAACACACAACTCATTTCTGCAAAACCCAATCCCAGATCTCACCCAGCCCCATTCGTCATTTGCCCTGTTTCGCCAGCAGGATGCTAATCCCTGTGCCCACTTGTTTTGTTTTAAGAAATCCTCTTTATTTGCTTTTTCCTGTCCTCAACTTCCATTGGAAAATGGAAAAATTCACCTCAGTTACGGAGAATGTATTTGCCGAAAGTAATCTTGGAGGAATTTCTGAAAATATCACTTCTCTCTTACCTGTGACCCAGGGAAAGCTGACTCCCTTTCCTTATCTAGGAACTGACTGAAGAGAACCTGTTGCTTTTGCAGCTGTCAAGTTCATCTAACAATATTTGTCCTTGTATTCACGTGTATGCTGCCGAGGCTACAGAAGGCAGATGCTTTATTCCTTTGTTTTCCTGATCCTTAGATCCCCAGGAGGTTAAAGAGAATGAAATAAAATGTACAAAAACGTTGGCATCGGAGGTTTCAATATTGTTAAGGGGTTTAATATATCGTAATTGTTTAAAACTTTGCTATTACTTTGTGGGTCTCTTTCTCCCTCACTATGATAAGTTCACAATGAAGTCTAGATAAATATGACATTTAAGGCAATCCTATTCTTGCTGCTATGGAGACATGCTTCATAGAGTGTATTTACTTCACTTTGGTCTATCACAGCATGATAAGTTCAGCACATTTCTGCAGATCTTCCTAACTCCCTGTCTTTGTTGTTTATAGCTTAACATGTATGTAAGCATAACACTACGCAACTTAACACAACATTTGTCTTCTTTAAACTGCTTCACGGATCTCAGTTAATGAGGGCCTGTCGATGTGGTTTTATGTGGGAAAGGCCTTTACAATCCAGGCAAAATAGTGAGATTGAGAGACAGAGACACTAAGCTTAGACCTTCCAAGCTGCTCAGGTACCTAGGAGCTGGGTTTTGTGCTACGACCTCTTCAGTGGTGAAGCTATTTAAATGCAGTTTGTCCTTCCCTTCAGCCACATCAGTTCTGTTGTTTCTGGGGCCTTCTGGAAAGCAGATCAGTAGTATTGTGTTGCTAAGAGTATGTTCTGGCCTCATCTCCTTATACACACCTTAATGAGGGCTCATAGCAATGGGAGGTTTTGCTTGCTAAAGATGGAAGCAAAACAGAACCAGGACTTCAGATTTTGCTCATGGTGACAGGGTGTTGGTCCCTTTCGAAAGAAGCATGTACTCCTTGCCGTACGTGCACAGTGGGAGACAACCTTTCACCCTGCCTAAGGTAAAGAAATGTTTTATAAGAGTAAAACAATACAAACAGCCTCTTCCAAATTTCTGTGTGTTTGGTTTTGGTTTAGGTTTGTTGTGTTGTTTTTTAAAAAAATTCTACATTTCTTCAATGACCTCCTTAAGCAATGACTTCACAAATAGGTGACAGGAAGAGGCAGGAATTGATGCCTGAAGTTGGAGGGAGGACAAGAACTTTAATACCCAGCTTTACCAATAAAGCATTCATATTTTGGTATTATTTCTGTGGATATTAATGGGAGTTTAGTATAGAAAAGCTGGAGGGCAGCCTAGGAACTATGCATGCAGAGCTGTGCATATTAGGCCACACGAATACTAAAATCACTTTGTTCCCTAGCTGGTTGTAGATTTCTGCTTAACAACTTAACAAGCTGGAATATGGCTTCTGCACTTGACTTACTGCTTAAGGTTGGAAATCCCATTTCTCCCAGAAAAGCAAGGGCAAATTCCCTTGGAGCCATCATGTCACACTGCCTAGACCATGGAGTCCATGTGTGGTGTCAGCTTTTTGTGCTATTTCTTGTAATCTTTATTTCTACTCTCTCCATATAGGTTTTAATAAAGGACATGTTAATGAGGACTGAATGGCATTTATTATCCAGCCAGCATATCATGGCCAGTTAGCCTGATGGATTGGTAAGAGCATGTCTTAGTTTCATACCATTATTCAGTCCTTAATAAGGGAATTTTTCCTTAGTAAGAGCCAAACTGTGACACTATGCATGGCTTTCAGGTTTATCTTGTGTTGTTCATAAGGAGAGAGTGCCTCTTGTACATACTCCAGAAAGAGACAATCTTTCACCAAGATCTGTAAAGAACTTTTCACAAATATATCATCCAGTAGACTTTAGTGTACAAGATCTGTGTTAAAAGTACTTTATCCAAATATGGAAATCAGGGCATGCCTACATTGACAGTTAAGCTGTAGTACATAGACAGGACTTACCTCTAGATGGGTTCATCTGCTTTCTATTCCTATTAATTGGAGATTCTTTCTTTTTACTGGACCAGTAAATCTCTTGCAGAGTAAGAGACTTGACAAACTGCTATAAGAGCTGAGGTCTCTCTTTTAATTTGGTCTGATCAAGACCATACAAAGGGACCTTACAAATTCTTTTTCCTCCTAGAAAACCACTGTGGGCATCTCTGGATGAAACAAAGTCCTACTGGCATGGACAATTACTGCAGCTGAAAAACACTCAAGAAATATTTCTTTCTGTGAGCAAGTAACGCAAAAAGACTGTAAGAACAAACTGATAGAAACCACTCAGTGCCTTCTGTCAAGTGAAAGAAAAAAGTACCTTGATCCTTTGGGAGATGCATTTGGATGTAGCTAGTCATGGAATATTTAAAGGAGCCTTGGGGGGAACTTCTAGCAAGAGAGTTTAGTTTACAGACACTACCTGTGGTAGCTGTGAACTGTCATGTTTATTTTCCCTCTCCTGGGGAGAAAAAAAACAATGCCTGTTTTCAGTGATGATGGGGGCTTGCCCTGTAAAACAACTTTCTCTATGACGGTTGTGTAATGTTTGTGGGGAGGCAAGACTAAGCAAATCAGGCTTGTTTGCATCAAATAGGACTTGCTCCTTGGAGGTGCAGCTTCCCCAGTTCAAAACGATGCTAATTGGTTCCCATCTAGTTACCAAAGGGAGGCTCTGTGATTTCAAATATGTCACCTGCTGGAAATGACTAGAAGACAGAAAATGTATTCAATTCCTCAGGGAGTGTTTTTTATCCTTTTAAATGAGTTTTTGTGTGAAGAGGTATTTGATAGAATATCCCCGGTGTAAGATAAATAGTTTCCCTGAGTCCCTGACTAATTATCCTCAGGGACACAACAGACTGAACAGCTAGATGAGCCAGAAATAAAATGGTATCTTGTGGCTATGGTGGGAAGTAGGCAGTTACACTCCTACCATACACGATTAGATGGCTATCGAGCTTGTTGTTGTCGGAGAGGAAATACCGGCTTTCTCACACAGAGCCTCCACAAATAACAAAGTACATGGAGGCTTCAGCAGCACTCTCTCTCTCTCTCTCTGCTGTGCATAGTTAGATGTACATCACCAGTAGTCTTTGCTGGCTGTATGTACTTCAGACCAAACAGGGTCTTTACACAGTCAAAGGAGAGAACTTTTTGTGCATGTGGTCTTGCACATATTTTTCATGTTTACGTAACATACCTGTTTTAAATGCATGTCTATTACTGAAGGATTGTTGTTCCTTACAAATCCAGGAATAAAATGAGGTTTCTGTCATGTTTCTGCCCAGTGTTTGAGATATTTTTCTGTTTTCTTTGTCTCTTCGGTTTTTCTCTGATATTTTTTCATTGACAATTTGACATTTGAAGCTCCAGGTTGTGACTGGAAGCAGAAAGGTAAATGCATGTGGAAATTGTTCTTATAATCTGAACAAAGCCTATCAGAAATCTCATGAGAATTTCAGGGAAAGGTTAAATTTTGCAGTGTAGGGTTAAGGTAGTTTTTTGTTGCTGTTTTGGCCTCCCCTCCCCAGCCAAAACTCCCCTTAAAGCCAGCTGTAGTTTTGCCTGAATAAGGACCGCAAGATCTAGCCAAATTTTACAGAATAAAAAGTTCATCTGCTCCTTAAACTCTGGATAAGCATCTGAACTCTGTGCCACATTCCTAAATTAGATCATTCCCAGCATGAGTCTCGCTCCAGGAGAAACCCTGCCAGGCCATGCCGCTGGGTTTTGCTGGGGAAGGCTCTTGCAGGGAAAAGACTTCAGTCCATGAGGTAAACCAGGATGTGTGGGGAGCATCAGGACCTCACAGCAGTGGAGGAGGCAGAGGGGAGGGTGAGGGAAGAGGACAAGGAGCAAAACACTGATCTAACGCACATGATCAACCGTTTTTGTCAGTATTTGCCATGTGTCACATCGCCCACCAGTGCTGTGGCATGCAGCCTGGAGGCGAGAAAAGCCTGCAGCACTGGCCCCAGCCCGGAGTGATGGGCATAATTTCTTGGCTGGCTATGGGCACGTCTTGCTGAGACTGCTATTTATATCTGTGGGAGACAGAGTGTGACAGCACACACAGCCTCCACGTCGCTCTCCCTAACAGTTTGAAGAACAAATGCCTCCAGTGGAGAGGGCAGTTTCTCTCTTAGCTCTTTCAGGTGTCACTTGGAAATCGTCTTTTCTAAGGGAAGCTCATTTGTATGAGTCTGCTAAAACTAGGGCTTGTGCAAGAGCATAGCGCTGCAGGAGGAAACATCAGCCCCAGTGGTCCTCCACCCTGCCTCCTGGGGTAGAGCAAACACACCAGCAATGAGTTCCTCTAAAGGACCATTTGGAAGTGTTTATTGCTGAAGTTGCCAAATAGAGAGACATAAAAGAAGAAAAGTCCCAGCTCTAGCCAGAGGATTTGAGCTTAACATGGTACTTTAACTAACTTGAGTCTGAGTGCTCAGAGTGCCTTTGAGAGCAAGGTGTGCCCAGGAAGTGTGAAAATGGGGCTTGTCTGGCCAAAGGAGTATCCCTTTTGGCATTGTTCCTTCCTCCAGACCTTCCAGGTGATACTGCTGGCAGGACTTGGGAAGCTGCCTCCTGGCATCCCAAAGATTCCTAAATTTTAAATGAACATTGCGAATGCCAAGGCAGCATTCATAAATTACGGTTCTCTAAACAGAGTGCTTGCAACTTGTTCATTCGCATCTTGCAGCCACAAAGCTACGAATTTTCTGATTTTTGTCACACTCTGATAAGATTAAAAAAACACAGTTATATTCGATCCTGCTGACTGAGTTGCAGAAGTAATTTCTCGTTCAATTGAAATCTAAAACTTCAGAGATTTCATGTCCACTGAGATGGAAAGTAATTTGTCAATTCCCACTAACTTCAGCCACCAATCAGGGAAGTTTTTCTTTTTATTTTAGCACAAAGGATAATATATACCACTAACATTTTATACGCTGACAGGAATTTCAGAAAGCAAACAGCTAAAGCTGGACTCTCTGCCTGTTTAGAAAAAAAATGTACCTTTTTTTTCTAAGATAAAGTGAACTTTGTAATTGGTCTGCAACTTTTATGAGGAGGAGTTTTCATGAGTAAAAACCTGTATGTTTTGAGATTTGTCTAATTTAAGTTACTTTGAACAGTTTTGTGGGAGCTTGTGGCTTTTCAAACTTCAGATTTTTGTATGTACACATCTGCATTTCTTTTGGGAGTTGTTCTTCTACTACAAAAGCATTTACTAACGATCTTACAAGGACTGAAGATTACTTTTTTTCCAAGGCCTGCAGGCAGAAAAAGGGAGGTTGCAAATCCCTTACAAATACAAGAACAGTGACATGAACTGCATTCATTTCTTGTAAAGATAAATAAAACACAAGAAATGCAAAGAAGAGGCATTTCACAAGTTGTTTTAATTGCCTAAAAATCCTCCATTATAACATTTGGAAGAAGGAGAGACTTGTTATTAATCAACTGTATTGATTTCTACCACTAAGGAAAGTGAGAAAAAAAATATTTACTGTGCTAAACTGTTGGAGCTTTCAACCAGTTCATATTGAAAACTGTCTTTTGTGGTCTTCCCTCCCTGATTTTCCCTCTGCAGAAGGGAAGACTATAAGAGGTGCTAGGGCAGAGCAACGAGAGGGAAAAAATTGCCTTCTCCTCACTGTTAGCAATGGGTCACAAAACAATTTTCATGATCATGACAAATCAAGTGCCACTGTGATTAAAAAGTGGTCATCATCTCTTTTTGATTTGATTCCTCTACGTAACCTTCTCAGGTGTTTCAAGTACTTGAAGCATTGTTGTTACAATAGTCAAAAAGAAAAAAATAGTTGTAGTTTATTTGTTTCAAGTTGCTTGATATTTAGGCAGAGCTTCACAGGAAATTATGCCACTTTGTGTTTGGGAAAAATGGAGTAAGTGTCTTAGATGTTAGGAATTTTTTTTGTTATTTTTTTTCTGTTTTGTTTACAATCATTAAATGTTAAACATTTGCTGTTTGCTTTCTTAATAAAAGACAAGCAAAAACAAGCTCAGCCATTTCACTAAACTTTTAAATGTAGAGGTTGACAGATGGATAGATGTATTTTATAGTGTGGCTCAACTCAGAAAAGCTGCTGGATAATGATGGTGTCTTCTTCCTCAGCATGACTGCTACTTGTGCGCATCCAGTCAGATCTTCGACTTTATGATAGAAATAAGTCTTGACTTTTTACTCTTGTTAGCCCTGCAGAGACTACATAGCTAAGAATCAAATATAGCTAAGAGCTAATGAGCTAGATTTGTCAGTGGTGAGCACTGAAGCTTCAGCAGCTGAGAATTCAGCGGGCTATTGATTGCTCCTTACAACAAGGGGGTAGTAATTTCCAATCAATTGCATCTATAAAAGCACAATGAAAACAGGGGACACAGCTAGGTATAGACAAAGGCCTAATTTATCTGACAGACTGTAGTTTTATTTCTTATGGTATTTAAAATGGAAAGGACAAAGTTTCATCATCAAAGTCTGGGTAGAACTTGAAGGACCAGGAATTAGGAGCTTTTTCCTTGTAAACTGAGTACATTTGAGACTGAAAAACTGTTAAGTGTAGGACCTCACAGTATTATTTTGCAAGTGCTTTTCAGGATAGAAGGCACAATGTAAGCACATTGTCAAATAGGGGGGGAAACGATGAAAGAAAAAGGATCTTTAACAATCATATCTAGAAGGATTGATTTTTGCTAGGAGGAAAGAATGACAATTATTAAATATTAATAAAGATGTGAATGAGCTAAATGTTTACACATATGAAGGATCCAGAAAGGTCCTAAAGGATACACCAGCAAAGTTGATAGAATAATAAATGAGTGAAAACTTTTTTTTTTTTATTTTAAGAAATTAAAAATATATTTAAAGAAAGATGTATATTTTCTCAGAAAGACTAGGTTCTTGTGGATAGATTCAAGCATAAATAATTCCAGCACCCAATTTTTCTGTGTTGAAAGAAAAGCTCACTTCACTTCATAAGCATCCCTAATCTCAGGTTAAAAAGAAAAAAAACCAGCCATGACACCATACTTCTCAAAAGAAGTGAACCCCAAATAAACTCAAACAGATTGCCTATGTACCTGACTTTTAGGTTTTAATACAATTCTAGGTCTGAAAAAATCAAAATATACCAGTAATGAAATGGGAGGCTGAACTTGAAAGATAGAACTCTGATTTACGCCTCCAGGGCTGTTCTTTCAGACATCATTTACTTCCTCATTATTGTTGGGTTTTTTTTCTAACTAATAATTCTTATCATACAAGTTGAATTCACATAAATAGATATTATATATAAAACACATCCTACATTTGATTCTTAAGATTTTGGCTATAAGATTTCAGTGATGAGTCTTTAGTGTTTGAACTTGCAGTATGTAGTGACTTGCCCTAATGGATTTTCTGCTGTGTTCCTGAAATTAGCCCATGAATTTGTTAATTCCTTTCAAATAGCTGAGAATAACTACTGTGATTGTAGAAATCTGAGGCAGAGATTGAAAAATAGATGTAATATTTTGTAACTTTTAAAAATTATGAAAAGGACGAAAAAACAAAAAGCAAAAATGGGAAATCCTTGGGAACTGTATTGGAAACTGCACCTGCTAAGGCTCTTTTTCATTAGTAAAGTAATGAAGCAAATGCTAAGGGACGACAGCTGATGAGCAATAACTCTTTTATACCTATATAAAATAATCTCTGACATACCGACCAGATTTTAATTTTTTTAATTACCTCATTAATAGCCAGTGGTAATGATGGCATGACTGAAATGCAGATATTTCTCAATATTATTGAAGAATTTGATACAATATCTCCAATCCTGAAAAATTATTTTTTAGTAACTTGAGTATAAGCATTGTCTCATGCATGAGACTAAACAAATGGTGGTGATTAGCAGCAAAATACTGAATCCTGGGAGATGCCCAAGTACAGTAGTGCTGGGCAGTGTAATGTTAGATTTCCTTTACGGTGTTTATTAATGTTTTGTGAGAGAAATGTAAACTGCACATTAATTATATTTCACAGGGACTAAATGGGGAGGTATAGCAGAGGATGGACTAACAGCTTAATCATTTGCTGGGCACTCTGAGCTGGTATAATCTGGTATAGTCCAACTGAAAATAGGAATAAATTCTCTCTGTTAGGAAATTTATTTCCTAGACTTGTATGTGGATCTATATTTTATTCCCTTCAGACTCTATATATCTATTCTTATATGCCAAGGCTACTGTTTTTTTCTCTTATTCTGGGTACTAGGAACACTGAATGGTTATTTAACTGCTTGTAGATGATGAGAAGTGCAAATAAAACAGTTTTATTAATGATCAAAAGAGGAAGCAGAAAAATATTGAGGATCATGAAGCAATATATAAAGGACCAGAAAAAGCTGGCAGTGCAGGGCCAGGCTGCTGCTGAACCAAACAAGACTTCATTCTTTGGGTGCCATGTATTTAAAAGCTGTGCTCACTGCCATCCTGTGGAGAATGAGAAGGCCATGGCCACCCATGGAACATTCTCACAAAGGATACAACATAATGCTGTGCTGAATTTTTCTCTAGTCCTTTTAATTCTGTTTCCACCTTGTCAAGGACCCTCTGATGTTCTACACTGAGGAAACCCTATTCTTCCATGGGGAGGAGGAGGAGGAAGGGGAAGACAGAAAATCCCCTTCATGGGCAGGTCTCTGGAAGATGCTCAAGTTATTGATCTGGAGGGTGGATATATGTTTCTCAACTGGAACCCTATGGACAGGAGGGGGTTTTGTGTCAAAATTAGTTTTAGGGAAATTTAATGCTTGTGCAAGGCCTCAGCAGCCTTTGGGTATGCCTGCATGATGGCAGAGTTGTGAGAGTGACTGCAGGAGGAACAGCTGAGTTGGTTTTCATCAAAGTGGATCAGGTGTCAACAGCACTGAAGTTGCTTTTCTCCTCTTGCCTCCAGTGTCAGTGTGAAAATTTCTAGGAGAGTAGGAAATGAGGAGGCTAGAGTGAGTATACAATAAACTTTTAGCAAAAGATCTTGCCTACCAACATCTAAAAGACTCTGCATTACCAGTGGTTTGAGCTAGTGATATATTTTTTTAATTCCTTTAGATTTTTCCATATTTATTGGGCTTAAATTTGCTCCTTTTACAAAAACGTCCATCAGGGTGATGCATAAAAAGTTCGGTAAATTCTCCTTAGCGTCAAGAAACTCTTTTACAGTCATTCAGCACTTGCACTTCCTTCCTAGCACCCTGTAAATAAAATACTCTCTGACATTTTTGCCTTAGTTCGCCTACCATGTCTATTTGAGCAAATGCTGAGACAGCTACACAGGTATCTATGATACCCCCTGTAACTTCAAGTCTGGAAAAGTTGAAAAATATTGGGCACTGGGATGGGAATTGAAAGCCTTCCTCCTACTGCCTCCAGCCTCAGGCTAAAACCCACGGAGAGGCAGCTGCTGGAGCAAACATTAAAAAAGAGAGAGTGGATTGACCACTGTGGCAGGAACAGGGAAATATTACCCTTATAGAACTTGAGAGACATCCACTTAGGAGTGCAGGGGATGTGCCTAGGGGTTTCTCTATGCACAGGGGAAGCTCATTGCCTATAATACTTTCTCTGTGACATCTTCTGGGCTGCTAACTCATAGGGAGGGTAAGTGTGGTTCATTTGCTTTCAGTTCCATGTGAGACACCACCTACCCATAACGGAGTGAGAAAGGAAATATTTGTGACCTTCTTTGAACATAGAGTTTGCAACTATTCTTTTCCTGGCCTCCCAAGCCAGGAGTTACCTTGTTTCCTCTTTTCTAACAGACATAAGGATCATCAGACTCTCAATTGTGAGGGTGACGTTTAACGGAGTGCCTTCATTGATGGAGAGTCCATCAACCAAGGTCCCCATGCCATTAGATTCACTTAGCCATGTCTGAGATGCACGTGACAAGATGCCAGTAAGTCACCAGCATCTATCTGATTTTCTTCTGCTTCTCTAGCCCTGTAGCACAAATTATATGGCTGAAAGCCTTTCATGGTTCTTGGACTCAGATCCGTCCTGCAAGCATTAAGTATAGTCTGATTATTAAATGCTGCCCCATGGTCTGATTTAACATGCCTTTGTTGGGCAAACCCGCTGTTGACACTGAATGTCTCCCTACACGAGGAAAAGTGATTTTTAGAGGACAAATTGTTTGAAATATTTACGGGGAAGCTAGTTTGAAAAGAATAATGAGGTGAAACCATTTTGTGTGGAAGACTTAATTCCTGACTAAAGTATAAAGCAATTTTCATGTAAGACTTTATATAATTTTAAATTTTTTTTTTTATATGTATAATATGTATATATTCTCCTTCAAGGCAAGGCTTGGCGATTACAGGTTTTTGAAAGAGTTCTTTCTGTCACGGGCACAAGTCCATAAATTGTGATTTTTGGAACACTACTTCTCTGCTGAGCTAGTCTAACTCAGGAAGGTGGTGCAGGTTTTAAACTGGCAGAGTAATGCCTGAGGCAAGCTTCAGGCATATCGGTATCACTGCTGCCTCACTGCTTTGCCAGCAGAGAAGTCGTACCATATAGACTGATTAGAGATATAGGGATAAGCGAAGGGAAGAGGATTCCAGATGAAATAAACAAATGAAACCTTCTGGAAGAATTACAATTTTTTCAGTTTTTTTTTTTTGTTGTTGTTTGTTTGTTTTTTTCCTGGAAAGGTGTTTTACTGCTCTATTTCAAGAGCTTGTCATCAGCTGGTGTGCCAGTTTAGTCTGAAATCATGTGATTTGGCAAGTTTTAAATAGGACTATTCCTGGTTTACTTCCATGAGAATGAAATGCCTTGCACATCAAGTCAAAGACATTTCTTGTGCAAACTGTAGTTTTATATTAGGTTCTTAACAGCTGTGCATTTTGTACTAGTTTGTTGATGACACATGTTGCAGCAAAAAGCATTTGTGAAATTTATGTCCAGATTATGATTTCTAAAATTTTATGATCTTTTAGACTGCATACTATCTGATTTGGATCTTTCTAAATATTAAATTTCAACATATAATGCTTTGTATATATAAGCATACTTTTTACTTTTCATTTTCCAGCAACCACCGGGAGGTTATCATCAAAATGGAGCTAGGTTCCTGATATTGTGTGCAGGGTGGGTAAGGGTAACTAGGCATTAGTTGAAACGAGAGGTTCAGACGGCATACAGCCAAGCAATAGAGCAGGCTGTCCAGAGAGACTATGCAGTCTCCTTCCTTGAACATTTTCAAGATTTATCTGGAGAAAGCTGATCTCATAGCTGACCTTGCTTTGAGCAGAAGGTTGAACTAGAGACCTTCTCGTGTCCCTTCCAAGCTGAATTATCCTAGGATCTTATAATTATTAATCATTAGTTTGCCCAGTCTAATTCCAAAAATTGTTATGGGTAGTGTTAGATGAAGATGAAGACCCTTTTCCAAACTGGAAATCATTTAGAAATATGGAAGGGCAGCTGGGATGCTGTCATTGCTTGATGAAGATTAATGTTCAGGGAGATACATTTATAAATCATGAGGAAGGGAGCTGAACTCCCTTTGGTACTGGTTGAAATGTGATTTCTACATATTTTTAAAGTAGTTCTTCAGTCAGCTTGGACAGGGCCTAGAAGGTGTACTAGTGGTTCAGCTCCATTCCTCTTCATTTCCCGGTCTCTCCAGGGCAGCAGTGCAGAGATTAATCAATTGTGAGCAGTTTTGTTGGGTTTATGTGTTAGTAAAAGTGAGGACAAACCATGTAAACTGGGGTTTACACTGATAAACTCTCTGCTGTGTTACCATTATCTGCGTGGGATAATTTTCTTTGAAGCCTTATAGTTAGAATCATAGAATCATAGAATGTTAGGGGTTGGAAGAGACCTCTAGAGATCATCTAATCCAACCCCCCTGCCAGAGCAGGATCATCTAGGGCAGGTCAGACAGGAATGCATCCAGGAATCTCCAGAGAAGGAGGCTCCACAACCTCTCTGGGCAGCCTGTTCCTGTGCTTCATCACGCTCACAGTAAAGACGTTTCTCCTCATGTTGAGGTGGAACCTCTTGTGTTCTAGCTTGTACCTGTCATTTCTTGTCTTATTACTGGCCACCACAGAAAAGAGACTGGCCCCTCTGCCACACCCACCCCTTAGATATTTATAGACATTAATAAGATCCCCTCTCATCCTTCTCTTCTCCAGATTAAACAGCCCCAGTTCCCTCAGCCTTTCCTCATAGGAGAGATGTTCCACTCCCTTAATCATCCTTGTAGCTCTCCATTGAACGCTTCGCAGTAGATCCCTGTCTCTTTTGAATTGGGGAGCCCAAAATTGGATACAGTATTCCAGGTATGGTCTCACCAGGGTGGAGTAGAGGAGGAGGAGGAGAACCTCCCTAGACCTGCTGG
>VWZK01008457.1:0-33615 GCA_013396935.1 Baryphthengus martii | reverse complement strand
ATAGCAGTTCAGCCTTCTGGTGTGTCAGCCACCCCTCCCAGTTTCTTATCATCAACGAACTTGCTGAGAGTATACTCTATCCCCTCATCCAGGTTATTGATGAAGATACTGAACAAAACTGGACCAAGTACTGATCCCTGGGGAACACCACTGGCTGCAGGCCTCCGACTTGACTTATGCCACTGATCACAACCCTCTGAACTCTACTATTGAGCCAGTTTTCAATCCACCTCACAATCCAATCGTCTATCCCACATTTCTTGAGTGGATATTATAGGAGACAGTATCAAAAGCCTTACTGAAGTCAAAGTATACGACATCCACTGGTCTCCCTTCATCTACCCATTTGGTCATGCCTTTGTAGAAGGATATCAGATTAGTCAAGCAAGATTTCCCCTTAGTAAATCCATGCTGACTATTCCTGATAACCTTCTTTTCTTTCATACAGTTAGAGCTGGCCTCCAGAATGAGCTGCTCTATCACCTTTACAGGGATGCAGGTGAGGCTCACCGGTCTATAGTTGCCTGGGTCTTCCTTCTTGTCCTTTTTGAAGACTGGAGTGACATTGGCTTTCTTCTAGTCATCAGGCACCTCTTCCATTCTCTGTGATTTTTCAAAAATGTTGGAGAGAGCAGCTCAGCAACAACATCAGCCATCTCTCTTGGCACACATGGATGCACCCCATGAGGGCCCATCGATTTGTGCATTTTCAGTTTAGCCAAATGGTCTCTAATCCAGTCTTCACTGTTTTTAAAAGAAACTTTTTGCGTGTTTTTAGCTCTTTGCTGCCAGTGAAAAGAACATTCAGATCCCCTTCTCAAGGTTTTTCCTCTCTGCCATTTCACTTCTGCTGATTGAGCTATGATTTCCACCTCTCTTAGCAACCCCCCCCCAGATCTCCTTCTCCTTCCTCTAGCTTCACAGGCAATGCTAATGAACTGTTTGCTGAGAACATTGTTTGCAGCATCCCAAATGATATTTTCAGGGAGGCCTTCAGGAAGCTCCCAACTCCTCCACTTCTTCAGGGTTTTTTTTTGCTTAATCAGAAATCCGTGTTCTGAACTCCCATCCAGGACACACACATTTATTTTTTCTTTGCTTCCAAAGGGCAAGATAATTTCATCTCTTACCCCACTGATTTTAGTTAACTTAACCCTCAAACAGGAATATCTTATTATTTTTCACTTCTGAGTACTAATAGTAGTAAGATAACTGCAGTTTTATGAGCAACGTGTTTAGAGACTGCCATTAAAAAAGCAGCACTTTAGTGCCCTCTGGTATTTTTGCGTTACTGTGGTATTGGTATCTTCTATAGTGAGAACAAGAAGTACTGCAGTAAAGACAAAATTTGAGGTACTGTAATTGCTAAACTTATTTTAAGTGACCCACTGCAGACTGACAAGAGAGATATACTTAATAACTTAGTCTATAAATATAAAAATTGATCCAAGACTATGTCCCAGGAAAGTGAGAATGAAGTAACATTTTTCTCTCAGAGAATTTACCTTTTGTGCGAATGAGTTACCTCTAAACCTTCCAATTTTTAGATTATTCTATGATTAGTGACCTTCAATGGCAGCGTCACAGCTTCTTTCTACTGCCCTAGTCTGCTAGTAGGGAAAGACCATCTTTGTAAGGATCTGACCTTGTCACGTGGAGAGGAGTGCACACCTCTAAACCGTGATTGCTCCAAGTCTGAAGGAAAAGTGTGTTGTCTGAGGCTTTCAACCCAAAGCTCTGAGCAACTGCAACTTCTGCTGATCTAATTGTGAAGTATAAATAGAGCAACTTCAGATGTTTAAAGCTGGCAGAGAGAGCTTAATTTTCAAAGCTGCTGGCACAGGTGGAACCTTAGGGAAAATTCCCAAGACTTTTGAAAATTGCAAAGAACTTTGCAAACATTCTTCATAAGAGGACTTTTGCATATATTTCTTCATTGGAGGGAAGACAAACCAGCTAGGTTAATAATAATAATGATAAAAAAAATCCTTTTTAGGAAGAAACTGCTTCCATACAGTTAAAACCCTCTCTTTGTTGATATAAGAATATGGCTGCTGTGGTCACAAATTCTAGAAAGGTTGTGGTATTTTACTACCCATAACAAATGTGTGAGGAAGAAAGAAAGGAGCTGATAGTCCTCTAGCCCTCTTTCCCATTTTTGTTAGTGCCCTTGAGTGCCACAGATGCCACAGTACTTTGTAATGCAGCTGTGAGTGCAACTGTGTATGGCCCCGCTCAGATTTTTGTCTTCTGCTTCAGCCTTGTATCCCACCGATACTACCTGGATATGTTGGCCTCTGAGGATCAACGTGCTGCCATGTACCGACCTCCTCAACTACATCCCACGCCAGGATCAGCATTTAGACAGCCATAGCAGCATGTGTTAGCATTTGGACAAGTTTAGCAGTGCATGGTGAGCCCTGTTATGAGTGTTTGTGTTCCTCCTGTGGCCTAGGATTTTATCACCCCTCTTTTCACTTGGTGCTAAAACATTGTGAGACAGGATATGCACAGACATCTGAAAAGGCTGTTGCAGTGTCTCACTGCTTCATGGATTGAGTCATGTCATTAGCGGTCCCCTGGTGCTAAGAGGTTCTGTAAAAAGCAAATTAAAATATAATTTCATTGTAGAGGAACATTTTACAAATAGAGCACTGAATTCCACTTACGTATATTTGTAGTGTCAGGAGGTGGCCTAAGTAAAAGAGTCTCTCCTGTTTTGAAACGTCAAGATGTCTTCTTTTGTGGTGGGTTTTAATTCAAGATTGTGAAAGGTGACTAGAAAATTTTGATGCTCAAATGAAAACATTTTAGAGAGGTCTAGTTTTTGGAATAGAGGTTACAGAACGTGTTTTGGAAACTGGATAGTTAGAGCCTTCTCAGAGGATGCTTTGTGAGTCTGCCACTCTTTCATGAAAAACTAGATCATAGACTTCTGAGGAGAGATATCTGTGTTTCCTTTGTTTATATACACAAATTTGGTGGTCAAATTAAGCATGCAGTTTCTCTAGAATTCTTTTGCAAGGACCGGAGACTCTGTTTATTCCAAAACCAGTACAGAGGAATGACAAAGAGCACACTTGGAGCTTAGAGAGTGTAGCTACCTACCAAAAATGATTGTGCAAATACGTCTGAGAACATCTTTAGGTACATGGATCCTGTTGATTTTTATAATTGAGTATACAATTATATGTAAAACTGTTTAAATATAGTTATGTGTCCTAAAATTAGAAAAGATAGTAAATGGAGATGATATTTGAATGGTGTAGCAGCTTCTGCATTTGAATGTTACAGTATGCTTAATCATCTTCAGTCATTAAAGAAATTTTGTGTGAGTGTGTCTGTAGGCATGCACACACATTTAGCTCTTTCAAAAACCCATCTGGTTGTTGTTTCTTCAAACAGTATAAGGTGTCCTTTAAATTTTTGTTTTGCCACATTTATTTTATTTGTTTTTCTTAAAAGAAAACATTCTTCTTTTAAATTTAACCCTCCCCAACTTTTAAAAGTGCCTTTCAAGGGTCATTTGACATACTTTAAAAGTTCAAAACAACTGCAGCAACAAAAGCAAACCCAGCAATTTTCTCTGAATTGGAATATGGAGAAAAACCCTTTCATTGCAGACACAAACCTCATCTGTTCCAAGCCTCATTCTTTTTGTCTCCCATTGGATGCCTGAAGAAAGAAAGGTGCTTGCAACATGAAGGAGAGAATACTAGTTCAAATTAATATTAGCCAAATATGAGAGGAGAAACAAGGAGTGGTCTCTGAAGTCTGAAATGATTTTCAAGAAGACTGTGAGAACTGCTTTGTCACCATCAAATAAAAGACATTTTAGCCTGATGCTTCTTCTGACCAAGCACTGCTGTAGCAAGGCCTCTCCCTTGTCCTAATGGAGAAAATTCATAGTTTGAGTATTAATTCTATCTGTTTCTCCTCTCAGAGGTCAGAAAGGCCTATGGTGACCTCCTAAATAAAGCAAGTAATGGTATTCAATCCACTAATGTCTGCATAAAGTCCCTAACATCTATTGAAGCATGGGCTTTTAGTAGTGTCTTGGAGTGATTTTTGTCTTGGAGTTTATCCTATGTCGTCAGCCCATGCCCAGAAGAATGAATTTTATGCCTTCCTATGTCTTTAAACTGAGTCTGAGAAGGGAGAGGAGAAGTTCTGTTTTTTTCCCTCTCCCTCAAGGTTACGGNAGTAGACATCTAGATTTGTTTTAAACACACCATATAACAAGAAATCTACTGTATCCCACAGGAAGCTGTTCAAATAGTTATCTCTTCTCTCTCAAAAACATACATTTCATGTTGTGTTTGAGCATTTCTAATTTCAGCTCCCTGGTGTTTCATCTCATTATCCGAAGATGTTAACAGGCATTCAACATCAGGCTTAGATGAGACCACTGGAGCAACTGCTGCCTCAGCTGCTCACTCACCCCGTTCCCAGAGGTTGCTGCCCACCAGAGCACTCATGGTTACGTATCACGTGAAATGACGCAGTTTGCAACAATAAACTGATCCTGGACAGAAACTTGAAAGAAATGAAGACCTAACTGGTTCTTGCTGCAGCCATGCGTTTTGATCTGCTGCTGCATTCATATCAATATTTTAATGCACTAAGCTGAGGTATTCCTTGTATCCATGGATGCAGTTATGACCAAACGTCTTCCTAACCTTCTCTTTAAATAGACTGAGCTCTGAATCTTTCACTGTAAAATGTACATTTGAGACCTTAAATCACTGTTGTAACTCTTTTCTGAGCTGTATTTCAATATGTAGATGTGAGACTTGGATAACCATTCCTGGACAATCATACTGTAACTTGTGCTAATCTACATCGACCTCTCCTCAGTGAAAAAGAGGTGAACCCTTCACACAGAGGCTGCTTTCCAAGCAAAGTTCCTAGTCCTCCAGAAAAATATGGGTAATGAAGCTTTGTTATTCTAACCCCCCATTTCAATATCTCTGAGAAACAAAAAGCAAATGACAAAAATTAGGGTCATTTGAATTACATTTTTTTCTTTGTTTTTCACTGCTGTATTGGCAAAAGTTAATAGAAGACAAAACTCCAGCATTGAAAACACATTTGTATTTGATTTTTAAAGAGAAGTACTTTCTTCCAACGAGGAGTAGTTGGTTTAAAGGATATTAGAACTGTTCATTTCCACACAGAAGTTCACTGGAGTAGCTGTAATACATTGTGTGACCAAATTAATATGTATGAGAACATCCAATATGTGCATGCAAAACCTCATTGTTTTTATGGCAGCTCGTTATGCAGCAATTCAACGAAGTCAGCAGTGTAGTCTGAATTCAAGTTACTTTGCAATGAATTGGAAATCAGGAGAAGTATGAGCTACCTTGCATTGCTGGAGTAGGTGAAGTTCATTAATGTTCATTTTGGGAATAATTTAATGATGAGCAGTTGATACATTGCCAGCTCATAGTCAGCTCAATATCAACTCATTAGCAGGAAGCTGAACTCTGAGTTGTTCTGAGACTTGTACCTCAACAAAAACTTAAGTGAGAATCATAATTTTATTAAAGAAAAGTCTTCAATGTAAGAAAAAATTTTTCACAAATAAAGTGGAAGTTTATAGAAGTAATGTAGGAGCTACCCTGAAATTACTCTCCAGGAAAGCTCTCACCCTTAAAAAATACAACGTGAGTAAGAAATCATGTCAGTATCTTTCTCATGTTAACACAAAACCACTATTCTTTGTAACTGATAGAAGCTACTTATGTAGAAGGCCTGCTATCTTACACTTTTTAGATCTAGGAAATCAACACTGAATTTAATTTAAACCCAGTATACGAAAACAAATCAGTAACACCATATCAAATGCACAGACTACATCTGGTCTCAATCAGTTTATGTACAACATTCAGCGCACTTGAAAGCACACCACCCACAGCAACACCTCCCAGCGCGCTGAGGGCTTCCAACACTACCTTCCCTGCTTTCTTTTCCTCATTTAGAGTGTATTCTTTAAAAACAGGCAAATAAACAGGCTTCATTTTCATGATTCACATTTTCCATAATCCTGGGTCTGAGGCGCTGGCTCCAGCTTTTTTTTTAAGCTATTCCTGCATTCCTTCATTTACGGTCCCAGGCACAAAACAATGTGGTCCATAAATTCCATTGATTAGGCACACACTTTGCAGTTCCTAAGACATTTATACCCTATAGGCACACCATCTCTTTCCAAATATGTTATTTGGGGATCCCCAATACCTGAGATTATTTTTCAGTTGTTTGTTTAACCAGAATACTGATGTATTGACTTAATTCTGTCTGTTTTCATGTATCTGCTTAAACAAGCAAGAAATACTAAAAGATAACACCATTGCTGATTGATTTGACTGCATGGTGTTTGACGCAATCCATATGGGCCACAAAGTCAGCATCAGGTTTGCAATCACAAGAAGTCATGTCCACAGTCTCAAAGGAAGAGGAAAGCTGTTGGTGTTAGGAAGAAATTCAGTTTGTGTAGTAAAGACTCATTTGTTTTGGTTTATTCACCCCGGTGGCATATATGAAAGCAATGTCAGTAAATCAGCTGACAGAAAAAACTTAGCTCCAAAAAAATAATTGCAAACTAGGATCTGACAGTTTCACGCCTGGTAGTTTAAAAATATGAATAAAAATAGGAAAACCCGTGACAGGAAACTGATTTATACAAAACCCACCAAACCTCTGTTATTTGTAACGCACAGTTTTCTGCCTCTTAGAAGTGATCCCCGAGAAAAATTCGTGATTTGAAGACCTCATTATCCTGAGAATGTTTTAAAGTGTCCATACCCAGGTCTGGACTTTGGAGATGGACCCTGTTTCTCCCAGCCAAGTCAAAACAGTGAATTCTTGAGCATTTTTTGCCTTTTAGGTGCCTAGCCAGCTCCTGTAGCTTAAGAAGAGAGAGCAGAAGCTGATCATGTTTTTGATGTGGAAGTGTTGCAGTTTCCCTTTGCAGGTAAGCCAAAAACTGTGGAAGAAATGGAAACAGAGAGGACAGGAGAAGCCAAAAAGCCTTGAAGAGAATACATGGGAAATTCTTTCTGAATTTTTGGATGATTGTATCAATTTTGAGCACCTTGGAAAAAAAAAATATTTTATTTGTTTCCTGGTATATTGTATTTGTTCAAGTAGAGCCATTAAAACCATGGGTATAATAATTTGTAGGCAGCTTGTGACCCATGTTGCTTTTTCGTGCTTTCTTCACCCTAGTCAAACTTTGAAAGCTTCCCACATTATGTTCAAATGCTTCTTGAACCTGAGAAGAAAACCGCAGCAAATAATTTCCCATTAACAAGTGAATTACAGGTTCTCCCTACTAGAAGAACTAATAAACATTTTCTGTACAAGACAAACATCTTCCGTACAAGGCAACAGTTTGTTTTCAATGAGCTTGGAATGGAAAATGCAGACAAACTCTCAGAACTGAAATAGTTTTGAGAACAGAAAAATGAGAAAATTAGGAACTTGATGTTTCGCTATGTGCCAAGAATGTCTGTCACATCATGCCAGGCACCTTAATGAAGAAATTGGGAATAAACATTTAGGACTGAAACTTAAAAAGAGTTGTAACCAACTTAGGTGCATAAAATACTTGCACTGGAGGCAATGAAAGGTAAGCTAATGAAGAAGATATGATGTTACATCCAGATGATGTGCGGGTAATGAGAGGCTCTGCATTTCTAACCTACAAGCCAGCTCTGTTCTGTGACTCGTAGATTTTCCCTCATTTGAATAGTCTCATCTAGACACCTGGGTCTCTTTCAGGTGATAGAAATGAACTAATGATCAGGAATATATTTCAGAATAAGGAGATTTATGCTTACGGCTCTTTTACATTCCTAAAGTGTGTCATTTTTCTGGAAATAACATGGGGTTGTGATGACAGGTGTTATGGTTTCTTGAGGGATCCAGATGTTTGATGTTTTTGTTAGACACTGAGGATACAGAGTTGCTGGCTCAGCTATAAATGGTACCTGGCTGCGTGAGTTAGGGCTCCAGAAAGCCAGAGGCCACAGCACCTTCTCGACTGCCCTACTACCTGCTTGTCTGTCAGCTGTTGTGCAATGCAGCCTGACTTGGTGGCATCTTTGACCTCAGCCTCATTGAATGGTATTGTTTTCTTGTCTGTTGCAGGAGGCTCTCATAACAGAACTAAATACCACTTTTCTTAGTTTCGAGCGCTACTCTTTTATTCAGGGCAAAGAAAGCAGAATCTCCTGCAATAACTCTGCTATTTTACCTTCTTCCTTTATAATTTTCAATTTTTTCTATATCCCCTACTGGCTTTAGTTAGGTGGGGAATCAGTGCTTCCCACGTGCTAATGCTAGGCTGTAATGAATGTGTGTTTTACAGTGTGTTACAGCTTTTCTGCTGCATTTGGTTTTGACATAAGTTGGTGGGACAAGCTGTCACTTGTCACTTTCATGATGTTTTCTGTGTGAATGGGTTCTTTGGCATCTTTTTGCCTAGAGGACAGTCAGACACTCTTCTCTCTCCTGCTCTGTTTGTTTTCTTCCAGTGCTTACTGCTCTGCTTGTGCCTGATGCAGAGAGGAATTTGCAATAGACATTAACCTAGGGCACTGACACAGGTATTTTTGTGATCCAAGAAAGACATTAAACAGCTGAGGTAGGAGGGGCGATGACCATACCTATGAATGAAATTGGTGCACTGTAAAAACCTTAGCTAATTATCTCTGGATGAAGGAACTGTCAAGGTCCACTGGCTGAGATGTTGGAGGCTGTTACCTGAGCAGTTCCACGGACCCCAGGAAATAAGCCGGTGCAGTTTCCGGCCTCTGCCAGCCCATTAGCTTCAAGTTATTAGTATGACATATCCCTCACTACTTGTGTCCTCTAAAGCCAGTACTGGATTTAGGCCCAGATCTGAGCTTCTATATCATGATTTTTTTCCAGAATTTCAGGGTTTTCTTAGAAACAAACCAGGAGACAAAAAAGCCTAACCATACCTTACTGCTTAAAAGCACACACAGTAGGTACTGCAGTGCTTGTTTTGGTGTACTGGTGAGAGAAGGGAGCACATTGGGAACTCCACTATACTGCTGATGCTATGGTCCAAAGATCTGTGAGACCCTTCCCAAATCATCTTGTGAGAGGTCTGAGTGAGAAAGGCGTGGCAGCCTCAAGGCTGTACTTTCAGGGAAATACCTTTACATCCCCGAAGAGGAATTGAAATAAGTAGAGAGGAAAAAGAGTTTGCCTAGAATTTGCTTGTCTGAAATAGGGTGTTAACTACTGATGCTAATGCTTATGCGAGGGGTGACAGAAGGCAGCAGCCCAGTACAGCATCCCCTGGCAGTGCTGACAGCAGGAATAGCTTAATGACCTGTGCAGCGGGCTTCTCGCCAGTACAACTAGCACACATTTGCTTTCTAAAAGGACACTTCTCCACCTGTGTAAGACAGCGCAAAACTATTTTAAGCTGGCACCAGCCTTGTCTAGGAAAGCCCAGACAACACCAGCATCTCCAAAGGTGAGAGGAAAAGCAGCTGAGATGAGTGAATGCAACAGTGAAGAGCCAATAGTCCAGCCAGCCAAAAAGCAGAGCACCAACCCTGCACTGGCCATTTATCTCATAGAGCAGGGAAAGTCTGGGGAAGCTTCTTCCTTTCTCTGGTGGAATCAGGCAGCTGAGAAGAGTCCTGCCAGAAACAAAATGATAAATAGGCTGTGGGTGACAGATGTCTGCTGGATGAATAGAGGTCTTCTGGAGGAAAGCTGACATGCACTGGGGCCAGGGACTGTATTGAACGACCATGGCATGAGCTGGCAACACTGCTGGATGAAGGTTGCTTTGAAGAGAAGAGGAGGCATTCACTGTCCTACAAAAAAGCTGAAACCAATCAGCCTGAAACAACCTGGCAGCCATCTGAACTGCTGCTGTGTCACCTTTGTTTTTTTATAGTTTTGGTCTCTGTGGATTTGTTTTGTGTTGAAGGGTGAATGTCTGCCTCAGTCTATAGCACTTACCCATCTTTTCCTCTCTGAAAACTATTGCATAGGTAACCTCACATTAGTGACAGGAGGAAGATGGAGCCATATCATCATGCTATCTTCAGTCATAGACCTGCCACACACACATGGTATTTGTAATAGCCCAGTGTTTTTGGCCAAGAGTGTTTTTTTCACCAGTCTTCATAACTCAACAAAACCCATTTTACAGATGACTTCATACCAATGCAAAGATGCTGTATGTAGGCACTCTCCGCCCTCCTCCACCATGGGTATATTATGCTTCTTCAACTGTAACAGAGAAGCTGATTGTCTTCTGTATAGATAGCAGTGGTAGCAGGTGGCAGGAAGTCTCTCACCTGAGGGAACTCTGTTATTAACAATAGAAACAGCTGGGACCACTTGTGGTCTTTCCATCCTTAGGCTATTTGTTACTGTTCCACAGCAGGTGGCTGTTAAGCCTGCAGTTGAGCTGATGGAGGAGCCTGGGAAAACCCCTCAGTGATCCTGAGTTGGGCCCCTGAGGTACTTTTGTTGCTTTTCTGTAGTGAGTGAAGCTAACAGGGCTGGGATGGGATTACAATTGCCCCTATGTTCTTTTTTTTACTAGCTCTGTTGTGTCAGTTTGGACCTTCAGCAGGGGCACAATAACTAATGGCAAGCATGCAAATAATGTTTTCACCTTGTACAGCTGTTTCTGTAATAAATGACCATGAGCTAAGAAAGGAAGGAATTTGATCCATATGTTATTTCAGTTTTCTCTGAATACACCCGTGTTGATATTTAACCTTGGTTTTGATTTTCTGGTGCCCAGAGTCCTTTAGTATATGGACATGTCGGCTTATAATCAGTGCATAGTTCTTTCTATATCACTATGGTTTCCAGCCCAGGGCAAGGGTAACATGTACTGATACCAATTTCAATTGACTCTGGCAGACTAGACTATAAGTTTGGACAGCTTGGTAAAGGATATGGATCCAGCCATTGCTCTTGTATCATTGGTATCTCCTGAAGGAGGAAGCAGACTGGCACAGGTAGCAGCTAGTGTTGCCATCAGGGTAATTCTCTGCCCTACAGCCCTGCTATGCAGCTGGGTTAACAGTGTAGGAGAGAGATATACTCTAAAGAAATACCCATCTCTGAGCCCATTTGAATCAGTAGAAGATATTAGTGTTCCCAACCGTCCGTTTACAAGGACAGCAATTCCTACAGCTTGCTTGGTGGAAGCTCCCTACTTGGCTCCAGCTAAAACAAGCACCTGAGCTCTCTGCTCACAGTGCTCAAGAAAATAATATTAACCTATGGAAATGTAACTATTCAGGTTATGGCCACAGTCTACTTACTACTAAATACTTTGGTATTTACATATCCAGAAGGAGAAAGCTTATTTTTTCTTGTGCATGTGTAGTTCTGAGTGTAATGTTCCATTAAAATGTTTCTGTTTGTGTGTACAATTAGATACAAGCTTCTTGAAATATTATGCAATTTTTGATAAGAGCACTCTTCTGTTTTGTGGTAGCTTTTATAATATTTACAGTCACTGGTTTGTTTGGGTCAGGCTGTAATCTTTCTGAAGAAATTCAATGTCTCAGAAAAGTTATGAGTCTATCAAAAAGCAGCAGTTTAATTTTATAGGCACACCTGTGAATTTAATTCTCTCTCTAAACCTTCTCTTAAGTCCTTAAAGGGTCATTCCAAGCTCAAGAGGGGAAGATTTGATTGCATCGTCTCAGTAAACTGCAGGATATATAGACACACTCAACCTGACAAGTGAGTGTTCTTTAATCTCAAAACCTGGACAAGTCACTTGTAATTCCAAAAGGCATTGTATTTAAAATGAAAAATTAGTTTATCATAAAGGCCCATTTATTATTTCTTTATTTTATTTCTTACTGCTGTCATCCATTAGTAACTGCCAACAGCTGCTAGTAAGGTCATTGGTGGTTAAAAGTTTTTCTCACCTGAGGAAATGTCAGTGAACTATAAATTCTAGGACATGGATATTCTTCCCCCACCCCCAACCCTTCTTAAACTGAAGTGAAATATTTTTTTACAGACTACATTGAATCAGCTCATAGAGAGAATAATCTCTACCCTCCTGAGGGCTATGCTGAAGGGGAGTGGGACTTTTGAGCTGGAGCAAACCTGTCTTCTAATGCAGCCTTCCAGCTTGCTTTTTAAGGAAGATGCATTCGAGGCTATCTTCCTAGGGTTTCACAAAAAAAAACCTCTTTTTCATACAGTAAGGTCTGTGATATAATCCTTTGTCTTGAAAAAAAATGAGGTATCTGTAGAACAGAATCTTTTAAAGATTGGTTTTAAAGCAATATTGTATGGTAGTGAATTTTTAAGTCCAGTTTTCTTAACAGTAGCCTAAGCCAAGTCACACTTGAAATTTGTTCAAAGATTTTCTAGAACTCAGAAAAAGAAGAAGAAAGCAGACAAAGAAAATGTACTTGTCAGCAATGGCAGCACCTAAAAATCTGGGGATGTTTCCCATGACCTGAAAGAGTTAGCTACTTGAGCACTGTTTAAATTCTGACTTAAATATTTTTGTTTTAGAGTAAAGTTCATGACTATCTGTCTGGTTTTGTGTGTTCCTTTTTACCTAAAGCAAAAGCACCTACAAGCTGGGCCAAGCCTCTTTATGAGGTAGTGATAACTTGACTAAACAAAAGTACCTGAAATCTCTGGACTGTCTATTCTCAAGGATATTCAGTGCAATTTTGTAATTTTTGGCAATTTAGGAAAGGTAAAATTGCCACTCTGTTGAAGTCAATGTGAGCTCTGACATTTATTTCAGTAAAGCTAGTATTTCTGAGAGAGTCCATTACCTGAGGAGCTCCCTCCTTGTGGATGGTGGATAGCCCATGTGCTTATTTGAAACTGTTATATGCTTATCTGAACATGTTGAAGTTTTTCTATCACTAAATATGAAGTGTATCTATCCTGCTTTTGGATGGAGACTTACTTTTTTTTTTTTTTTTAAATACTGAAAAATCTGAAAAGCCAAAGGGGAAGATTTGCCATGATTACATATGCACCTTGGGAAACCTCAAGTGCCAATCCACCTAAGTATTTATGCTGGCTCAAGCTGAGGGGGTGTCAGAGACCCTCCAAAGGGCATTCTTATGCTGTAGGCAAAACCTATTCTTATGGAGCTTGGTCAGACAGAAGCTTTTTAAAGCTATTACTAGGCAGAACAATTTTGTCTTCAGTGACAAAAAAGACAATTCAAACAACAGCTGTTATACAATGAAAGGGCAGTGGATGCAAGAAGGCATTTTGGTTTTACTGGGAGGTGAATTAACTGAGGATGAATCATCAGAGTCTAGAACAGTGGTGATCTTGCCTCTCTGCAGGCACCTATGGCCCTTGTGTTTTACAGCAAAATAACCACCCCAAGTTTATCTCCATTTAAATAAAAAAAAAAAACGAAAAACAACAAATACCCTGTCCCCACCCAATACCTTTATGGTAGAGGAGACAGTACCCCTGGTCCTGAGAGATCTGTCAGTTGTCTGACCTCAATATAAAATCCTCTTTCTATTCTTTATAATTGGATCTTGTCTCTGGGACAGGAAAAGTGAGGGAAGAGAGACTACGTGGCAGTAGAAAAAAAACAGGGGAAGTGCAAAGGGATGGAAGAGAGGAGAGATACAAGAAACCTGATTAATATAAAACCATCCTGGAAATCCCCGAAGTATTCTTATTTCTACTTTGTCTTATTTATAGATCTTAACACTGTGTTCTATTTGTTCTTTAGCTCCAGAAAATGGTAATTGCTCCATATTTTGCAAATACTAATGGCTTTAATAGATTAAATCTGTGGTAATGTCTATGCAACCTAATAAAGTTGGGTAGTTTGTAATGCAGTGCATTAGGTTTTCTACTCTTACAGTGTTGGCAAGGGAGAATATGACAACAAGGGAAACAATTCTAAGAACATGGAAACAAAACGCAGGAAAGACTTGTGAGACTTCTGACTCAGAATAAGATGAATTTATAACGAAACAGTCTTCACGAAAGGGAGCCTTTATTTCTTCACTGAATGTTATTTTCTAGAAGTATTTGACAGTGTTGCTCATATCTTGGAATCTAGAGAACAAAGAGAAATGATTTTCATTTCTTTTCCACTAAAACATTCCCTTGATGTTTGAGTTCAGTTTTGGTAATACTTTAATAGGTTGCACTTATACACAGCTTTCCGTTTTAAAATCTGGAGTATCACACATATGCTGAACTGAATCTCACATACCATTGTGGTGCTGGGCAGTAGTAATATCCTGGAATCACAAGAGTGGAAACTGAGGCATTGAATATGATTTCCTTAGTATCCCCCAATACATCTGAGGCAGAGTTGAGAGGACAGTTCAACAGATTTGGTAGGTGTGGCTGTCAGATTCATCTACTGATTACTATCTACATTTTACTGTTTCAAAATAATGTTGGTGAAAAAAATGAAGCTTTAGCACCATTTAGGAGACACAGAAGCACTCATTTTAATGGTTGCTCTTTGGCTGTTTACTAAGTTGCCTCTGTTCATCTCTGTTTTCATGGTGCTGTGGTGTGGTTGCTTTCCAACTCAAACAGGGGGTTAGGTTCAGAAGGACCTGGACAGCCTTGAGAAGTGGACCTATGTGGATCTCATAAGGTTCAACAACACCAAGTACAAGGTCCTGCAGGCTGGGGGATGAAGGAACTGAGAGCAGTTCTGCAGAGAAGGACTTGGAGGTACTGGTGGATGAAAAGCTGGACATGAGTCAGCGGTGTGTGTTCGTAGCCCAGAAGGTCAACTGTATCCTGGGCTGCAATAAAAGAAGCATTGCCAGCAGATCAAGGGAGATGATTCTCCCCCTCTATTCTGTTCTCATGAGGCCCTACCTGGAGTACTGTGTTCATCTCTGGAGTCCTTAGCACAAGAAAGACACGAACCTGTTGGAGCAAGTCCAGGGGAGGGCACAAAAATAATCAGAGGGCTAGAACACCTTTCCTTTGAAGAAAGGAGAGAGTTCGGGTTGTTCAGCCTGGAGAAGAGAAGGCTCCAGGGACACCTTACTGCAACCTTTTAGTACGTCCAGGGGACCTATTAGCAAGATAGGGACAGTCTTTTTAGCAGGATCTGCTATGACAGGACAAGGAGTAATGGTTTTAAATTAAAAGAGAGTAGATTTATACTAGCTATAAGGAAGAATTTTTTTACAATGAGAGTGATGAAACACTGGAACAGATTACCCAGAGAGGTGGTCAATGTTTCATCCCTAGAAACATTCAAGGTCAGACTGGACAGGGATCTGAACAACCTGATCTAAATAAAGATGTCTCTGCTCACTGCCCAAGGAGCAGGGCTAACTAGATGGCCTTTAAAGGTCCCTTCCAACCCAGAACATTCTATGATTCTACTACTGAGCAGGGGCTTGCTAGTGATGTCAGTGCAGGTGTGACATAGAAATGTTCATTCAATGAAAAATGCTTCTTGAAATACACAATTTCTGTGTGTATATCTGCATCCCATTTGACTTCTGGAAGTACTCTAATGCTCTTCCACTTGCTATGCTTAGATTCTGACAAGTCTTGAATTCAATAAAGATCTCTTCAGCAGATTCCACTGTCTCTTTCCTATATCTTGCACAGTTTAATTCTTCATTAATGAGAAAGAAGTCATTTAGCATTGTTAATTTCTTTGTCTTATGACTTTTCAATCGATTGAATAATAAAACCCCACTGTGCTCTTTACAGTTATTCTGGGTAATAATTGCCCTAATAGTTATTTGTAAAATATTATTTTTAAAATAAATCCTCTCCTCCACCTACAGTTTTTAATACCTTGATGACATGGGAAGAAGTGACTCACCATTGTCACGCTAATGTAATTTCTGATAACTTAACAAGGGCTTATGGACTTCTTAAGCTTTAATTACACTGAGGCAGGACATACATGTACCGTAACTGTATTTAAAACTTTTCTACTTATTCTGTCCTACTTTTACCCTTGATGAAATCTCTCAGGTAGCTCAGCTGCTTGTGGCCCTAATATAAGACTGGAAAGTGCACATGACTAGATACCCCTTTTTAAATCACGGACACAATATAGGTGGATATTCATGCAGTGATTTTAGTCTTTTTGCCTCATCTCAGATGGTGAGTATCGCAGAGCTAAAGCCTGAGACAGGGGACTTTTGGCCTGGAATAGCGTCCTGTATGTACCACAGAAGTGCTCCAAGGAGGAGGGCTAACTGGAGGAAGATGGGTAGGTGTGGGACTATAGTCTGTTTCCCCCTCTCATTTAGTTCACGGTTCAGCACCCAGAAGTATTTGTAAGGTTTTTTTTAAGGAAATTCTAGGTAATACAATAATCTCTGTCTGGTTGTGGATGGGAAACTATGACCAAGCACTAAGTCAGTACTGCATGAATCTGATAAAAAAATCTATCTTAGTCTGAAGATTCATCAGAAACGCTGATCTGAGATTGCATAGTATCTGGCCTGGGTTCTTGGAAAGCTTTGCAAGTGTGGTCGGTTTAATAATAAAACCTGAAAAAGCTGTGATTCTGTTGATTTAGAGTTTTGTTTTCACACTTTCATGGTGTAGTCATGTCTTTTGTTCTCATTTTTGCCCTGCCAGACAAGCCTAAAATGTAAAGAAGATGAATGGCTTTTGGGGCCCTCCACATAACTTTGTTTGGTCTTTCCCTTGCTGCAAGCAAGCCAGAAAAGTCCTGACATGGTTTCTCTTTCCACTTCTTTCTTTTTGGCAGCAGTACCTGATGGGAAGCAGTACATCAGGTTTACTTTCTCTTCCCAGTCATGCTTTACAGCTCAAGGCCTAAATATTATGATTCAATTTGTTCTACCTCTGCCTTTTTCCTCTTTACACCATTCCCTCAGGAAAAAGTACCAAACAGCTGTCTTCACTGTGCTGGACCTCTGAAGCGTAGGATGTCAGTTCTCAGGCAAGCCAGAAGTCACTCACAAACAAGGAGATACTACCTTTGTGTTATATCTCTTTGCTGCCAGATTTCTATTGTCCAGCATTATCATGAAGATCCTAAGAGCACTACTAATATGATGCAGGATTCTGCTCTGGCAACAGTCCTCTAGAACAAGCTGCTTAAAGATGAATTATGAAATAGTGCAAAATTAGTAAAGCAAAATATTGCATTATGTCTAGAGTTGAAATGAAACCTGCACTTTCCCATCCTTTGGGAGAGGAAAAAATCTGTTCTGGATTGAAGCAGAGTTTTTTGACATATTCGTAGAAAGAAAAATCTGAAAAAAACAGGTCTGAAAACTTGGAAACAGAATAGCATCCAAATCTAAGGCTAGGTTTTGGTTCAGCCAAGGTCTCTGAGCTGCCAGTTTTATGATGGACAGGACAGGAGTTCAAAGCTCCTGGAACTCCTATCTCTCCACTAAGGACTATTGGCTTAGTCTGGGATCTCAGGGCTCTGCCTCTGAGAGCCTGATAGACATCTTACCTTGCTTCAGAAGGATTCAACCAATAGGTCTTGGGTTGGCAATGTGGCTCTGAGTCTGGCAGGTTCCTACTCTTCCATTGGTAGATGGATAAAATTTCTGCATTCCTACAGATATTTTGATGTACAGGGAATCACTGGTTTCCAGCAACGACAAAATATTTAATTGAAATAGGTCTTCCACTTATGATTATGATGTCCTGAGCCACAGAAATGGAAGCCACATACCTAATTACTGTTATGTTTTAAGTAATGAAGGCAGCTTCTACTAATTATCTCATTGTTTTCTATTCTGTTTTCTTTTTAACACTGTAATAAATACTGTCTACTCAAAGATATCTTTTGCTGTTTCTTCTGAAAGGAGAGGTAATTACTGAAAGCTGCTCCTCTGATGTTTGCAAAACTTTAGTACCATACAGATCTATAAGACTTCAACATCTCTCTTGTCTCAGGTGCAAAATGAATCCTATTTGATGATTGACCTTCCTAGGAACAGAAGCTTCTCCAGAAAGACATCAGATGTATTGGTTCCCAGCTGCTGCTAGATAAAAATCATTATCAGAGCATACACGGGGGAAACTAGTTGCACTAGTTACTTAGCATCATGAGCATATTTTCCTAGAAAAATCCGTTTAATAATACGAACCAAGCTGGACATAACATGTGATTGAATCTCTGGGCCTTTGCGGGGAGAGGACTGTAGTTAAAAATAGATAGGACTTGTGGAGATGAGTAGTAGAAGTCAAGTAGTTTTCAAAAAAAAAAAAGCAATTCAGAGTTTAGACTTAATTTGCTATCTACTTGTCCTGAGAATGGAAGCATTTGGTGCAGAGTCAGAAAGTCTCTCCCTTAGTAGGCAAGTTGCTGCTTTCTCAATTCATGTAGAAACTGCATGTGCTCAGTCTGCATAACAGAGTAATTCCATTAATCATTTTAATTTCCCATTAATAGAGCAACTGATGATTGGCTAGCAGAGCCTCATGCTGCAGTTGGATTTTTCGAGGTTAGAGCAGAATTGGCATGTGGTGGTGAGAATCACCTTAGATAAATCTGGCTGAAGTAGTGGGACCTTAGTTTAGTCCTTTAAACACTTCATTGAAGTGACATACATTGCTTAATATCACTGAACTTGGCTGTAACTTTACAACTTCTCCCAGCAACAGACTGAGGTGAGACTTCTCAGCATTGGCATCGTGTCCCTTGCTCTGATCATAGAATCTTCAGTTGGAAAAGATTTTTAAGTTTGTTGAGTACAACCATTAACCTAACACTGCCAATCCCACCACTAAACCATGTCCCTAAGCACCTCAGCTACATATGTTTTAAATATCTCTAGGGATGGTGACTCCACCACCTCTCTGGGCAGCTTGTTCCACTTCTTAACAACAATTTCAGTGAAGAAGTTTTTTTCTGATGTCCCACCTAAATAGTACCGTGCTGTAAAAGTGCAGTGAGAAGATCTTGTTTTACTCTTCTGGCCCAGTTGAACTGGCTGCTGGTAAAAGGCAGGAAGAGACAGCAATGAGCCAAGGCTCTCCCTATCTGTAACAAGAGAGAAGAATATCTCTTTACTCAGAAATGTAGATTCCATGTGGGCAGTCTTTGGAGTAAAGAGACTTCTTGTCCCACCTTTCTCACCAAAAGAGGTCCTAATGGGTATGTCCAAATCTGTCTCAGCAGCTTCAAAGCAGTGTTGAAATCCCCTGAATATAGTAGATAATTATATTCTGTTATCACAATCTATGCCTATTTCCCGCTTCATGTAAAACAGCTGAAAGAAAAAAACTTTATACTTCTAAAATTATTACAGTTAACTATATTTGTAAGACTAAAATAAGAAATAGTAATTTGAGAAATGTTTGTAATTAACTCTCACTTTTTCTCTCTTCATTAACATTCCCCACCGCCAACACATACACCTACACATGTAGCCCTCATTCACCATCTCATACTAGATTTTGTCCTCTGGTGAAATGCAATATAAAGTAGGATATAGAGCACGAATCTAGTAAGACTGTACTTGGTAATCCAATTCTGGGTTGTTTGTTTCTTATCCTTTATTGCTCCATTTTGTCCTTATTGAAACTCCAATAAGTTGCCTTTGTTACTTTATATTCCTCAAGTTTGCTCTCTAATGGCTGAGTATTCCCAGCAGTTACTGCGTCTCAGTTCTGTTCCTTTCCTTCAGAAAGCTCACAGTTTTGGTAGGCTGTGAAAGTTGTGCCATTTATAGTTCTCCAACTTCTTGATTGCTGTAATCACCTACTGGATGTCTTTGCAATACCAGGACTTGCATGAAAGCATCCCATGAGGACCAGGCAGAGTTGATTTCTTGAGATTTGAGTTGGATAAAATCCTCTGACCATCACCTCTTATAGGAGAGGGAATGTGGAAGGTTATCTTCTGTAGGATAATGAGTCACTAGAATGAATTCTTTGTAATTTTCTGTAATTCTACATTTTGTACTTTTTTTTTTTTTGTCTAAAAGATCATTCAGGTGATGATCTAAGACACAGAGTATTATTCAGTTTCAAAGGTACAGCATTTGATGCTGGGAATTCTAATACGAGATTGCTAGCACACTGACAATAAGCCTTTGTAGATAGGTTTAAGGAGAAACCCTATCATGAAATTGAAGGTTTTGACACTAAGTGTCCACAAAACGACTGGAATTTTTGAAACTTTTAGTTTCAAACAAAAGCTCTGTTCACTGGCATTCAATAGACATGTATTCATGAATTACTTTGAGTTAAGATTATGTTCCAGTCTCTGAATTTACACTGTGTGAAATCAGTAAATGCTGTGGAAAAGAAGCAGAAAATAAATGCTAAAAGTGTGTTTTTATTGCAAAGTTGAGATAATAGATCTTTACATTAAGTCAACACAGCTCAAGAGAATGAGGATGCACTGAAATTACACTCAGATTGCTGCATACATGTCAGTCATGTGTTTTCTCATGTATGCATGAGACTGAGATTTCAAGAACTCTTACTATCACTGTTGTTAATGAGTTGAGTTCTTCTGTGGTGGCTTCTCTCTCTGGTCCTGATGGAGGGTTAAGGGAGGTCTTAAAGCTGGGGTGGCTTTGCAGCGATGCTTATTTCCTTCCATTCTGAAGTGTGATTATGCAAATAACTCATTTGTACTCTGTGAGCTGACCTGTAAGTTAAAAGTACTACAGTGCACAAGATGAGGAATTATTAAGCAGCTGAGTCCTCATGTAAGTCCTCACTGACAAGTTGCTCAGCAGAGATCTTGCTTAGACACAGACCAAGGCTGCCTTTATGCTGGGCAGGAGCATTAGCAAAGAAACCTGAAACTCATCTTCAAAAACAGACCTTTGCCTGTAACTAATTACTGTTCCTTTACAGTCACTGGTACACACAATTTTTTTCTAAAATTTTGGGCATGTATCTCGCATCACAGCAACCAAGTCCTCTTGGGTTGCCAACCTCAGCTGTGCCCTCAGCATATATGCCGAGCTGAGAAACCATGATTTTTTTTTTTTTCACCTGTGCTTCGCGGTTTGATGTGTATTCATTTGATATTTTCAGCTCTTCTCACTGAGAAATTAAAAACTTAATAGAAAAGAAGCAATCACATGAAAGATGCTTGTGCAAGGTCTCATTTGCAGCTGTGATTAGAGCACTAGATTAATGATATTATCCTAAGAGCTGGCAATGCCACAGAAATATGGCCACATCCATTCAACAGGCCTAGTCAAGGAATTAGAAGAAAGTGTGGGGATAGTACCAGCAAGAATGTCACTTTGTTATATTAATAGAGAATGACTCTGAAGCTGTCTCTGTGGGTCAACAGCTTGTGCTATGAAGAGATAGCCATGTCACCACAAGATCTGTTTATCAAGGCCGAGGACGGTGTTCCGGGCGGTGGCGTGAGGCACTGGATTTGTCTCCAACCACCCAATGGTTGCTTCCACCATTGTAAGGATGTAGTGCTTGCCTTGGCGTGTTTGTGGGAGAGTGATGTAGTCCACCTGCCAGCCAGCCTCAAGACTTGAAGGCTTCTGTCCAAGGATTTGAAGTCCACTGTGGGATCTCTGTGTTCATCTCCTGCATAAGGCAGCCCATGCTGGAAATAATTTCTGTTTAAACAGATGGTTTCTAGGGCAATGAAGGTTTGGAGAGGGATAATGGGATTTCTGAAAGGAGGGGACAGCAAAATATCAGGGAGTAGGAAGCTCTCGAGAATTTAAAGAGCTTTGGGAAGCCACAGTGGTATCTATTCTCCCACATCCCACCTCTCCCACAACTGCCACACTATTTTCCTTTCCCTGAAGGCAATGGTCCCCACTGCCTCTTGCCTAGTGCAGTTTCCTATCAGAAATTAGAAGAAGCCATGTCTTTCCCCACACTCCACCCCACCCAGCCCTGCTCCTCACTGGTGCAGCTGCCAGGCCAGAGAGAGGCTGGGGTGCAGGGCTGGGTCCTGATGCACTGTGGTGAGGAGGAGTAGAGCTGGGATGTGGGCATTAAGCAAAGACCTCAGTTCTGCTGCTGCTGGCAAGTCTACCCCCATGCATATGACAACCCTTCTCTTGGCAGTGGGGCTCTGCAGGAATGTAGCGGCTATTCAGGCTGAGATGAATATTTCTTACCTCCTCAGATACAAAATAAGCAGGTTACTGCTCACTGTAGGGTGCTGACCTGTGCAGCTAACTGCTGTGCTGATGACTTGCTCCAGGTTTATTTTTTTTACGTTGTTGTTGACAATATATTAATGTTAATGTTATTTATTAAAGAAACTAGAAGCATCAAAAATCACCTGGGTCACCAAGTCTAGTCCCTCTTGACTGCAGACAGCCAAAGAAGAGATGTTGATCCAGAGAACATCTGCTTCTCAAGCTTCACAAACATGCTGTCACAGGCAGTGCGGCTTTTGGTAATGAGGGTCAAGACTCATTTCTGTCCAGAGCACAACAGTTCATGAAGATTTTACAATCCAGATAGCCTATTCATTTAAAAGTTAATAAGATTCCTGTTTTGTTTTGAAATGTAGAGAGGATCTTGCTTCTTTACCCTTTATTTCGCTTTCCCCTCTTGTTTACAATTTAGCTTTAGTAGTTCAGTCCAATTTTGCTGATAAGAAACACTCTTGCTTTGGCGAAGGTGAAAGTCTCATCTAGATGTACTTTTCTGAGGAGTACGTGCTGGATGTGAGCAGCTCAAGCAGGGGTAGCACAGCTCTATCACCTCTTTGGACTTGCTCCATCAAGACACCAGCCTTTTGCTTTCAGAGCTCTAGTGCCGAGAACAAAAGCCTGTTTTACTGAGGAAGGCTCTTACAAACTGCACCTCTAAAGCATCCACAAGTGGCCACTGAAGACTCACTGCTTGGAGAAGGCAAATCCAAGATAGCAGCACAGTTTCTGTGGCAGCATGATTCCACTTAGAAAAGGCTGGCGTTTTCCCCATGACATTGAGTAGGTAACAGAAATAGAAGCAGACTGCCTCTGTGTACCACGTGGTTAAGAACTTCGTAACAATGACATGAGTAACACTGTGAGTATGCTGTAACAGCGACAAGAAGCTGGAAATAGCGGTATACATGGTTTGCACATTATGTATTCTAGACATAGAACATAACAGAACACGAGTCCAAAAGTATGTGATTTGAGTAAGACCTAAACTATTCCACATCACTCTGACATCTCACTTGGGATTATGCATTAGAATTAATAGAGAGGAAATTGAAAAGGTCCTGCTAGTATTTATTAGTTAGTATTTATTAGTTTTTTTTTTCATTGCAGTGATCAAGAGATCCCAATTTACCTTGGCCCAATCTATGACCACACACATGCATGCACAAAAAAAATTTGTGTCATCACAGCCTCAAATTATAGCATGACACAATGATAGCTCTATTTTGAGTTTAGGGACAACTGTGGTCCTCCTCTTCAAACAGTAGAAGTGGTTACAGCCTTTGGAGCATTGTGATGCTCTTTAGGTGGTGGTCTATGTGCATGTTAGCGGCCAGGTTAGAGGAACATTCTGGACCCTTCAGGCATCCGTGTCACAGAAGCCTCAGACATGACAGGGGAGGCAAACACACAGGAAAACTTTGGGCACAGATACCTTGTATAATCCTGAAAATGCTGGGAGAGAGGGTGTTTTTAGATTATGTCCTGATAGGAAAATGGAAATGAAGACGTGATCTCTTGTTGTATGACATCCGGCAAACAGGACTTGGTGTTCCTTGTCAGAGAGTAGGGTTTCTATTACAGATACTAGACTCCACTGCCAAATGTTTCCTCCTGACAGAAAAATTTGCAAGATCCCAAATTTTTGGGAACTATCGAGTTCAGAGAGAGTAGCAACACAGCTGAAAGTGTTATGTAAACAACATATGTTAGATGTCTGATGTGCAGAGCTGATTTGCTCCACACAGAGCACTAAAAACTACTTAGAACGTAGAAGCCCAATCTTTCATTTTAACAGTGTGAAAGAGCACCAAAAAGCAGACAGGTGAATCTCTCTTTAATTTTATAGTAAGATTATGTATTTTTTTCTAGGTGTTTGAATAAGGGAAACCAGCATGTGAGTTGGATTTCAATGAAAAGACCCAGTCAGAACACAGGTTCAATGATTACACTTGGATTCCTCTAAAATAACTTTTGCCATCTAAGATGTAGTCATCAGGCCTAAGCCAGCTGTCTAGGCACCCTCCATAGCTAAAAGAGGGATAACTTCTTAGGGCAACTCAGCCCTTTTTAGAAGGACTTCTGAAATAGGTGGAATGATTTCTCATTCCAAACTGATTTGCTCTTTCTTCATTACAGAGAATGCTTTAGGTGACTAGTTTATTCTTATGCACTTACCCTTTATATAGTCAGAATTAGCTGAGAGGTATATTGTCCAAAGTGTCCAAGAAGTCTGTGTTTAGGAGGGTATCTGTGCAGGACTGATCAGAGACCAGTGCTGGCCATGTTGCTGCTTGTTGAGGTGCTATTTGAACACCTGTCTTTGCCAGGTCTGCTGAAGCCTGGGCAGAGTCCTTCATTTTCGTACATCCAACAACAAATTATTGCAACAGGACTAAAAAGCCCTCTGCAAACTGTTATTTTTCTCAGCCTTGACTTACGTTTTCTTAATCAATTGTAGTTTCTGCTTTGTCTCCAGATTCATATTCAAGTGCTGTTGTTATTTGCTGGTTTTCTTATGAATTGTGCTGCTGGTGCTCTGACAACTGAGTGCTGCCTTGGTGGTGGCATTACTGCGGGGCATTTGTGCTGTGCCTACAATGACAGGGGCTGACATTCAAAGCTTGGCTTCATCCAGTTGCTTGAGGGGGGTGGAGAGCGAATTCTTGCCTATGAGCTGCAGCCTTGATGACAAATCTTTTAAGGAAACTTGTATCTCAGAGGTGAGAGCTCCCCTTCTTCCCACTCATTAGGTGGTAGGATCTGCTACAGCGGTTCGACTTTTACAGTGCCACGGGCAAGAGTTGCTGCTGCTTTCTGCATTTTTACCTGGATCATTTGCATTCTGCTTCTCTGCATTTGAGACTCAGATTAGGTATCAGATTTGAGAGGAGGCTGTAAGACACAGAAGCATACTGACTGCTTTCTAAATCAACCCTGATTAGAGATGAAAAATTCATTTCTCTTACATATAATATATATTTATGAAAGCATTGTGTCTCTGCAAACATTAGCATTTTTACCAACTTACAGTAAGTCAGTCAAAATGGATCATTCTTTGTGTTTGTGCTTGTGTGTATTGTTAAACCTGCCTTCATTTTTTGGATTTCTGAATGTTTATTTTCTGTGGTTTGGGTTTTTTTTACTTCATACAATTGACCTTAGCGTCCTGTTTCTGAAACCTAGTACTTGTGCAGTAGAGGAGAGACAGAAATAGAATGTCAGATCCCTGTTTGGTTGAGAAAGCATTTGTTCCCTTGCGGTGACGAAGAGGGTGACAGCTACTCAAATGGTGGTGAGAGAGTGAGCAGACATGTGAGGGAAAACCCAAGCAGGCTGTCATTGCACAGACATTGTGAAGGTAGAAACCTTATGTACCAGAGCAGTATAAAGGACTAGAAAATGGGTCAAAAATTCATGCATTCCCTCTACCCAGGTAAAAATCCCACATAAGCACGTGGATTGAGGTGAAATCAGTCTCCTCAGTGAGCTAGCTTGAGCTTGCTGTCTTGCTTCCTCCCTTTGCTGTTTCCTACTCCTCTCTTACTCTCCTACTGCAGAAAAAAAGGATTTGCTTCCTTTCAAGTTTCCCAGACTCTACTTCCACTGACCAGTTAAGTCTTCAATAATTCCCAATTTCTGTTTGTCTGATTGCCCCCTTTAACAACCCATAGAGGCATGGATTTCCTCTGTTGTTCTTTTTTTTTACTTCTGAGACTCAACATAATTTTAGACCATAAATAATACTTTTATATAACTTTTCAGAACTGTTCTCTTAATTGCTTTTTCATGGTTGTTCTCTATAGCCCCATATGCTATGTGCTCAAAGAGAAAATGAGATGTTTCTGAGTACTTCCCTTTCCTGTTGTATTAGCATTTTGAACACGTTCATAGATTTTGAGTCTGCAAATGGCCTCACAGCTTGTGGATGTCTTTCAAATACCTGCAAACAGAAGAATCTTCTGATGTTCAGGTCTTTGAGCTGCAGAAGTTGTGTTGGATGAATTCAGGGTTTGTTTTGTGTAAGCTGACCTGTAATGGGATCTGTCTTGAGACTGTTTTTGTAGGGCTTTAACTAAACCCTGCACAGCTCCACTCACCGCTCAGTGTCCCTTGTGCTACACCTGCCCAGCCCTGGATGGCACAAGGCAAGAAGGTGAAATTCACCTCTGACAGTAAGAAATGCCCAGAATGGTTTTATTGGAGCAAGATAAATGGCAGGCAAGAGGTGGCTGAGCACTCCCTTATGCTGCAGATCTCAGATGGGGGCACCTTACAGTGGAAATGGGTGACAAATGAATTTGTGGAAAGTAACTTGCCACCACCACTGGAGCTCTGCTGTTGGCACTGACTGTGGCAGTATTTCATGGCTGTACCATCCCTGTTGCTGGCATTGTTTGGCAGGATTTGGCAGTAGGACTCCACAAGGCCTCAAGAACTCCTGTAGCTGCTGCTGTATATTATCCACAGGGCCTTTGTGGCTAGTGTCTTCCACAACTTCCCATCGTTCTGCTAGAAGCTCAGTAATCTAGAGCACTGTTCATACCACACTGTCAGGACCATACTCTTCAGCAGGCCTTTCTCCATACTATGTTACAATGTCTGGAAACAAAGGGCACAGGTTAAAATGCAACTAATTAGTAAATATGATAGGAAATTTGAGGTACCTGCAAGTGTTGGAGAGGAAAGGACCTAAGTTACCAAACCACACCAGTACCTTTGGATTCCCAACCACAGGTTGCTGAGGTTAGGAACAAAGTTTACTCACATTACTTGCATTATAGTAATGCCTGGAGGTCCCAGTCAGGAACCAGTGCACCACTGTACAAGTCAGAATCAGCACTCACAGACCACTCTTCACCCCCCACCAAAGGAACAGGCCCTGCCTTGATTTAATCCACATAAAAACATTTTTGTAAGAGTGTCCCCCACTGTAATTACATAGGGCTAACTAAAGTATTCTTACAGCTCTGTCTGAAGTAGTTTGAGCTCCTTGCAGACCACATCCTGGTGGAGGTACTGTTGTTCATGCCTATCAGACATCAGAGGACAGCTTTCCTGAAGGAAAAATAGCTACTCTCAAAAAGCTGCCCTACGTAAATTTACTCAGACTTGTGTCATAAAAGAAACTTGGGCATCATGGACTGTTTCAAACTTTGTTAGTGGGGGAAGCTGAATCATAGGTAAAGTATACCAGTGAGGAGGTACACAAAATCAAGATAATTCAATATTTGCTAAGTGGTGCTTGCATGGCTTTGTTGGGCGGTGTGCGTGTAAAAGACTTGCAGCCCCAGCGAGGTTTCAGAGCAGTCTGGTGCTATCTGGGAGGCCATTGGTATGTTGCCTTAGAAGTAGAATTTCTGTGTTGTATTTAATTTCTTGTTGATAAGCAAACATAGATATTTGAAACTCTCCTGTATCCTTGTGGGTTTCTCATAGCTGTAGTCTCACGTACAGAGCCAAAAGGTCCAACAGAATATTTGTTACACTGTCAAATAACCAGTGAGGCTGGGTGCACACAAAGAGATGGGGCTGGGGTCAGCTTGAACGGAAATTTGCTAATTTGTTATGTCCCTGAATTAGGACAAGTCAAAACCATTTCAAATCTTCAAGTTTTCTCAGTTGTAAGACAAGGAGAAGATGTGTCTGTCAATATAAAACTTGGTGCTAAGTACTGCTACAGAGTATCTTGTCATGACGGTATTTTTTCACTCTTGTCCTTATTTCTGTTTCTTAAAGCAATTTCATGCCTTGATAAAATATAGTAATTTTTCTATATTGTATGTAGTAGAGTAGCCACTTTTGAGCAGACCAAATATATTTCGTTCCCTTCCTGTCCTCACTGCAATACAAAACAGCAAAAGTAATTAGTCCACAGTATGGATGAATTGATTAGATTTTCAGCTTTGGGAACAGATACATTTTAAAATGAGAGCCTCTGGAGTTGATATCTCCCTTCCTAACACGGAAGTTGACTGGAACTCACAACAGTCTTTAATTTACTGTGCAATTTAAGTGAGGCATGTAAACTCTCTGGCCTTGATTTATCACGTGCTCTGTTCCACCTGGGCAAAACAGAGCTACGCAGGATGAGGGTTCAGTACACAGTGAATACATAGCAACTCTTCTTGATGGAGGGTGTGCTCTGGGTTGGGCATGGGTCGCAGGAGAGGTGCTAGTCATCAGGACCCGCATGGTGCTGATTCTTCACTCCACGCTGTCTGTCCATGGAGGCTGTTGATACAAGTGCACATTGCAGAGCAGCGGGAAGAGCTGTGAGCAGCCTTTTCAAGGGAGACCCAGGCCAGCTTCTGCCTGTTCCAATTCCCAGGTGAGTATGAGGAGGAATGAACTCCCCAACGGTACTCTGCAGCTTACATCTTGCCTCAGTACTTAAAGATCTTTGAGTAACAGGTCTAATTAAATCCTGGCATTATTCTGTAATTTAGAAACTCTGCTTATACTCAAATTTGATTAACTTTATTTTAAACAAAAAGTATCATAAAACTTTTCTCCAGCTGAAGCTTTATCTGCACCATTTCACTCCGGGCCATACATTTGCATGTTAGAATTTTACACGCTCCTGACACTTGCGGTTTGCAATGGAAATATTGGCAGACGTGGTTATATCAGCATTAACAGACACTCAGTATAACTGAAAATACTGTCCCTTGCCAAAAACTGGATCATAAGAATATAATAGATTTTTTTCCTTCAGGTCCTTTTGCTTCAGCTATAGAGACCGCTCCCGAATGTGTATCTGGGCCATGCTTGTCTATGATTTCCCTCTCCTGCATCTTCTACACATGATTTTGGGGTGAAAACACAGCCCTCCAGTTTTAGAGCTGCAGTGCTTCTGCCCAGTTTCCCTGCATGCTTATGCATATGTGATCAATGGCTGGAGACACTTCAGAACATGCCATTTCTCAGGTCAGGCGGTATGATGCCCTTTGAAAATCCCTATGTCAGGGAAGAAAAGTGGAGGGGAGGTGAGAGAGATACTCATGTTTCACAAAGTCCACAAACTGCAGCCAGACTCAAAAGTGCTTAAGCACAGCCTGACTGCAAAAGGAATTCAATATTCCATTCTCCAGAGTGAATGGCGCTGATCAAAGAAGCTGCATCTGAAAAGACAAATCCTCTCTCCTGTCCCCTTCACTTCCAGACTTGAAGGAAAAAGTATGAAAGATCACTGTGCTACAGGAACTGCCAACCCCCATTTCCACAGGGAAAATCCTTTTTCTTTTTTCTGTCAACCTTTCTTTTTTATATCAAAATACTATTTTTTTTATTCTTAAAACGGGGAACACTTAACTTTACTTGTAGTGCAAAACTGGCTTCAAAAAGGGTAGGACAAATTCAGGGTAGAAAAATCCATCAGGAACTCCTAAGCTCTATTTAGAGCTGCAAAAGTAATCTCCAGAAAGATGTGGGGAGCATATAGCACAGAAGAGCAACTGTGTGCCTTCTCCTTTGCTTCTAGCCACGTGGCGATGCCTACGTTTAGCCCCAGGCAGCTGCTGCTGCTGATGTCAGAGACTGGCAGGGCCAGTCCTCTTTGGCTTGACAGAAGACAGGCATCATGTTGCCTTACCCTGGTAAATATGGAACAAGATGTCATTCCATGCTGCAAGAAAGGGACAGGTTCACCATGTCACTGTCCTGCCCATGTCATCTGTCCCCCAAGGATTCATCCTACACACTTAACTTTTGTGACCCGACCTTTCTTAGGACCTTACCCCTGCCCAGGGATGTCATTTGTGGCTGTGGCCATTTCTGTGCCCTCTCAAGGTGGAGGTTTTCGAACTCCTCATCCCTGCACAAGAGAGCACAGAATACTGGAAATGCTTTTGTGCATGGAGCCAGACACCCAAGCCTCAGGAGGACCCCCTGAGAGGTTTATGTTCCAAACACCAATGGTGAAAATATAAAAGCGTAAAACTGCATCAGATCAAATAGTTGTAATTACAGCAAGCGTATTAGACAAAACTAATTGTCATTTATCTCTCTGGGGACACCACATTTTCTGTTTGAGCCCTATTATTGGTGAAGTATAAGTTCTAAAATTATAATAATTAAAATCATGATTATGAAGTGCCAGGGATTGTAATTTTTTTTTTTTATAGCTGAGAACAGTCTGTTCATCATTGAAGCAAAGATTTGGCTTTAAATTCACATAATTTTAAAAGACAGTGAGAGGGGGAGCATGTTGATGTGAATGCAGCAAGCATGTCTGAGTCCTGAGGTCCCTTCTCATGCTCCAGACTAGGTCCTCTTTTTCCTCCACCAGACGTGAAGAAGAAGGGATCTGTGGTGAGAAACAGTCCCGGACAATGGGCTGGAAATGTGTCACTGTATGATTTTCTGTGGCTTACTAGTGATTTCTACTGCGTTTTAAACACTTGTGAAGTGTTGCTGCAGCTCAGTACTGGGATGTGGGTCCGGGCAGTCCGTTATTCCCATTTACGTGAAAGAGAAGCCAAGGGTGAAAAATCAAAGATAAACCACTAAAGGCATCAGCAATTGAAGCACAGGAGCCCCTCAAACTCAAATGCACCTTCTGCTCATCTTTTTGCATTGTCTTTTTGGAGCTGGTTCTTGTCATGAAGTCCTAGCTCTGTCTCATGGCAGAAGGTGGGATGTTCCCGGCCAGGGCAACAGACTCTGCCAAATGTGGTTACATATCTCAAGGAGTTGGCTTTGAACATAGTAGGTAGCTCAAACTAGAGAATGTCTTGAATGCCAGATTCAAAGTACTTTGCATTTTCAGATTGGCTCAACTTTTGGGATGAAATGACCCCAAAATGTCAGCTATAACTGTTCCGTGTCTGAAATAAATGAAAGCTGAGATGAGTGTTAGCATTGGGCACCTGTCCAAAGCTGTGGGGGGAGACAGGAGGAAATCTATACCATAGATTTTGAAGAGCCCATATGTCTGATCTAAGACTTGCTGTGTGTCCTTTGCAGGATCGGGCCCACCTCTGTGAAGAAGAGGCTGGGTAGCAGCTGGGGGATGAAGGGATAGAGGACAAGAAAGGAAAGAGAATCAGAGAAACAGTGATAAATTCTATTTAGTGAATAACACAATGCATGTAACAGCACAATGGCCTTTTCTGCAGGCAGATTATCCCAGCCAGAGTCTTTCCTATATTAAAAAGAGGGGGAAAAAATAGAGCACCAAAGAAAAGAAAAGGCGGGCTGTACAGCAGCAATCAATGCTGCCCTTTGTGCTGCCTGACATTTGAGGGACTTGTTATCAACAATTGCTGCCTGCTTTATCTAAATGTATCTCCCCAGCTGCCAGGCACAGCGCTGATAGGCAGCGGGATGTGCCGATGGCCCCGGCTGATACCATGACCACCCAATTCACCTGCCCGCCGTGCTGTCAGGGGCCGGCCAGCTTCTGTCACTCCACTGTTGGCATGCTTGTACCTACCCCCTAAAGAGGAGAGAGAGGATATTTTCCCATACCACTCCTCCTTTTCCCTATCAGCCACTTCTCTGCCTTTTTAAAGAAGGAAGGGAAAAAAAAAAACAAAAAACAAAACCAAAAAGGGACAAATTAAAAAGTCAGAAACTTGAGACGAGGGAAAGATATGCTGAGGAAAGGAAAATTTACTTTATTTTTTGTTTGTCCTGCAACAGCTGTGTCTTCTGCTACTCTGACAGAAATTGCCTTATATGCTCTCGTCTTCTCTCTCCTGCTTTACTGCAAAAGAGTGATAAGAATAATCTACTGTTTGGCTGCTAGGTTGTCTCTTAGTGTGGAAAATGCCTCTTTCTAATACTTTCTGTTTGTTTATACAACATATATACTTGTGTCTATGTAATGCAGGGAGCTGTATGTCAAAGTTTTCATGCAATTACTATTAATTTTTATGACTAGAAGATGAGGAATGGGCATGAAAGAAAGATTAGTTTGCAGTATCTCCTAAATCTTAGAGGGTGTGTGTATTTTGTGGAGGTGTTTTGTTTGGTTGTTTTTTTTTAAATAAAAGAAAAGAAGTGTAGTGCCATCCAGTTTCAGCCAGAAAATAGCTACTTTTGGGTGTGCGAGGTGCCTAAAGGCAGCTTAATCTTTTGATAGAAAGTAGCCAGTTATTGACAGATTTTAAAGTACAAAAGCTCTGGATTGGTGTGACCTCTTATTACAAAAGACAGCTTAAATTATTACCTTTGCTACTAAAAAGGTTTTGAGATCTACATGGAAATGTCAGCTCATAGGATTGCATGTATATTTATTCTTGGTTGGTGCTAATGAAGCTGCTAAAAATGCAATATGGCTCACTTGAAAGATTTCCCTAAAAAAGAGCATTTTCTGCTGTCTGTGACTTCTTTTGAAGAAGCATTTGAAAAAAAAAAACAAAACCGGTACGTAAGGACAGTAATACATAGGCCATTGTATTAATTGATATGTTTTTAATTATTCTTTTCCAAAATCTGAAAGTAATTAGAGCATTAAAAAGAAGGATGGTTCCAGGAGCATCGAACAAATTTCTATCTGTCCCATGGTCAGTTGTCTTATGTTACTTTGTATATTTAGCGTATATTTATCAGTTACAGACCTGATTTTAAAGCTTGTGCAAATTACTACCTTGACCGCAATTGAAAACCTCATATGTATTGAATATTCATCTTGGTAGTGTATTTTGAGGAAATTCAGGTCTACTTGAAACACCACGGATCATCACTGTCTCAAGGAAAGACTTCTGGCACCATTGTCCTTGAATTTCTTCTGCAGGGAGTTACATCTACTTACATCAAAAGATCCAATGAGGAGAAAACCAAACATACAGGAGGGGTATTGCAGACCATAAAACCCCTCTGGAGTGCCAGAGCCAAAGAACAGGTACCAATATATACCTGTGTAACAGAAGAACAGCAAGATATTAGTAAAATACAAGATTTGCCTTTCAAAAATGAGGCAATACATTAACACATTTAGAGTCTGACCCGAGGGTGGATGTTAGTCCGTGGTCTTTGATAAAACTGGGGCTGAGAAAGCAGCATGCTAAGAGTCCATCCCTGACCTGTGAACTGGATACACTCACTCCCTTCTGCAGCTCCTGGTTTTGACTGGGTTGTGGAATTGTTTGTGGAGCCAATGCTGCTGTTTTGGATGAAAAACAGGAATAATTTCATTATGTAGTGTGGAGCGATGCTGAATGGAGGCTGTTCCACCTAGCTTCATAAGTCATCCAAAACACAAGAGAAACACTTTTAATTAATAAGTGCTGACTAGCACGGAGTCCATTTGCCTTGCTGCCTAACCACAATGAACAAGGGGAGAACATCCCACATTCGCTGTTACTCCTCAACCCTTCGCAGATGCAGGCAGCGCAGCTCACAGAGCACAAGCTCAGATGTGCACACAGTATAACCTTCCCAAGCACTTCTCTTTCTGTGGCATTAGGAAGCCAATTCCTCCCAAGAGTATGTTTATATCAATCTAAAATTCATTTTGGCTGAAATATTTATGATTTAGGGG
>VWZK01008456.1:0-14536 GCA_013396935.1 Baryphthengus martii | reverse complement strand
GACCTGTCGAAGATTATGGAGAGTGGCCTTGCAAAGATCTCTGCCATCTCCCTCAGCACTCACAGGTGCATCCCATCAGGGCCCATGGACTTGTGGATATTCGATTTTCTTAACTGATCTCTGACCCAATCCTCACCAACAGAGGCAAAATCTTCCTTCCTCCAGACTTTCTCTGTGGTCTTAAAGGTCTGGGACTCCTGGGAGCAGGCCTTAGCAGTAAAGACTGAAGTAAAGACAGCATTCAGTAGCTCTGCCTTCTCTCTATCCTCACTAAGTAATGTGCCTGTTTAATGGATGGCAAAGCTGCTAGAGCAAAATTACCTGATAACTGGAATTAACAGCTTTTCTAAATGCCTGTGTCTACCATCTACAATACCTAAAGTAGAAAAATGGTGACATGCCTCTGAAGCTGTCAACAGGAGAGCTCACCCTTAACTTTACATGTGACACAGTAATTTAAACTAATGCTTTATTTAAAATGGTATGAACTTACACCTGTTTATTTATGCCAACACCTGGAAGCATTGGCTGCCAAATTGTACTGCATCTTTTGGAGCATCTTTCATCAAAGTAATCAGAAATCTTTCTACAACCCTTCCTGCCAATTTTGTGTTTTGCCCTGGACAGTAGCAGCCTAGTGTCTAGTGTTTCGAACACTTTGCCCGAGTAAACGTGGAGAAGGAAGGTCAAAAAATACTTTTAAATGTTTTTTTTCATAGACGTCATTCAGCTGTCATCAAAATAATAGTTTAGAACATCACTGGAAAAACTGGAGAAGAGAATTAAATGAAAATGAAACTGAAGAGAAAACAATAGTTGTACCTGCAGCAAGTCAAAATTTCCTACTGAAATATTTGGTACACTGAGAAAATCATGCATTTTCCAAATTAGTAACTCTATTTTAGTCTGTTAGCTCCCTGTAATTAACACCAAGGCTGTAAAGGTCTGTAAAGGTCCTTTAAAAGGACAATGGCTTTCATTAAAATCTGAATCCTTTGTCCGTAGAATCTGGAAAAATATTGCAGAAAAGACAAAGTTTAATACTAGATTAACAGAAACAGTAAGGTTTGATTGGTAATCTTAAGGAGTCTTCACCAAACACATAATATAAATTTTTGCCAAGAGCTTCATTTTGTTTTAGGACAGTTTGGAATCTTTGGGTGTTTTTCCCTTGTTTTGGCTTGTTGGTTTTGTTTGCTCCTAGGGACTTAGAAACAGCCTGACGAGTTCATCTGCTTTATGTCATTCAGAAATTTCTCTATACACAGCAGAGGGAAAGGAATATTTCTAATGGAAAATACTGATTTAAGAAAACCAGCAAAATTATTCTGAGCACATAACAATTTCTACAGAATATTTGTAAATTATTAAAGCCACCAAAAACAATCTATTTAAAGGGTAATCAAATCCATTGATTTTCCAGATTGAATTTCCAGTTGCTTTTGTATCATTCACTTAAAAAATAACCCAATAACAAATTTTGCGGAGATGTATGATTTTTCAGAAGCATAATTCACAACCAAACAAGTTCTTTCCTTGCTTAAATTTTCTCAGATTATTTCACTTTAATTGAAAGAAGAAGGACTAATAAGGGTAATCCAATTAATTTCACTCAATTTTGCTCAAGAGCAAGACTCCATACATGTGGATCAAAGCACAGGACTATGATTTTCAAAAGCTTTTGAACGTTATCTCAGATCACCCACAGCTTCTGACAGGTGGTCTGACTAGGTTTTTAAACATTATACTTTGTTGGTGGCAACGGGTGCATTTACAGAAGAATCTCTTTCTTCTAGTGAAAAACTTGTTCACATTTTAGGGTGCAATTCAATTTCTACTGCGCACCATTCAAAGTGCCCCAAGAAACTTGGAGACAACGGACACAGTCTTACATTCCTTCATACATGCTTTCATACTGTAGAGAGAAGGAAGCAGATCAAAACTGGACTGAAATCCATTGTCTCACTCAGATATGGTGCTGAGTGTGTGCCAAAGCCCAAGACCTTTCTTTCTCGTGTTAAAGTGTATTAATTTGTTCAAAGCCCAGAGAAGTCCATACAAACATTTGAAATTAGCTGACTGGTCTAAAGACAAGCCTCAAATCCAATGAGACATTGCAAATCAAACAGGTGTTTAAGGATGAGTTTGTGGTTACCCATTATATGTGTAAGTATTTTGGAATGCTGATATATCACATAAATTTAAAATAAAATATTTTTCCAGTTATTTATGAAAGAAAATAACCATTATTTTACTATTCACTCATTTTAATATTTTCAGTTTTTAATTGAGTAAATTTTGACAATTGGAAAAAAAAAAAAAGGAAAAAAGTGTATTTCATGTCAGAGCAGAAAACCACACACAATGGCACACACACGTATGTAAATCCATAAGTACTATTTAAATTTTTCTACTTCTCTTTTCATTCAGGATATATTTAATGTAATGGAAAGTGAAGGGTAAGGTACCAGTCTTTGAATTATTTTTTTTAATTTAAACATATTTATCAATCAACAATATTACATGAACAAAGACGCCTGCATGTGTATATTTCTACACAGATAAATGCAACAAGATACCAGTGACTTTTCTGGTCAGCAAACTGCATTGGACTGTGATTTTAAATATAACTAAATCACCTACTCACTCACAAGAGGGGGGCAAGAAAAGATAATTGTGTTAAATAATTAATTAACAGGATGAAAGTGTAACAAAGATATCTGGACAATAGGGCAGAATTTCAAGGTCTCATCTGGAAATAAACTGTACTAGTGCTTTTGCTGATTACGTTTAGATATAATTTCCAATACATTGGAGAGTTTACTGTGCCCTTCAAGAGCTGGGAAAGCATTAATTCAAGGCACTTCGTTTTGAAAGTATTTTAAATATTACCAAGGAGACAATTTTCTTCCTGTCTGATGGTGTTCTTTTGGCTCCAGTATCAAAATCATTATATGTTTTTTGTAACCATAAAGCCGTATCAGAATTCCTCATCCTTCACAAATGCAAGTTAAACCTCACTTGTGATTAAATTTGAATGAAAGGAGATCGCTAATTTCTAACAAACTTGATGGACGTCTGTCTTTGTTGTGATGCCTACAGAAATTGAATCTCTTAACAAGTCAATCAACTCTATACAGAAATGCTAATATATGGAAGAGCTTGGCTAGATGAAGAAGAAAAGCATGTTCTCCAATGCACAAAGCCCCTGAAGCAAGGAAGGGCTGCTAAATGAAACTATGAGATTGTTTTTTCAAGAGAGATAAACAGCCTTCAGGAAGAACTTCCTTCTACCTAAAACATCTATTTTTAGAATATTGTTCCATATGAGTTTAACAGGGACTTGTGGCCCATTCAGCATGGAGCTGAAGCAATGCCACCCTCAGATGCATATGTGGCCCCACAGATGCGGGTATCAACTCACAGGATTTCCTAAAAATGAATTTGGAAAATAAAATCGTTTGACAGATGCACTTTTTTTTTTAGAGTATAGTTTAGTCAGTACCCTGAAATGCCAAAGACCAGCTCCAAAAACCAACAAAAAGCCTGAAAGCCAAGCCCTATGCACCACTGCACTGTGTTGCTCCTGACATGTGGGATGACAGGTATGAACAAACGTGTTCCCAGTCTCTTGCAATCCTCCTGGCTCTAAAATTGTGCTGGATGCTGCCATCACGGTGAAACTGGAGTGAGAAAGTCAAAAAACAACTCTGGTTCAAACAGGGAGTTAGCTCTTTAGGGCAGCTTGAGGCCAGAAGGGACCATTAGATCATCTAATTTGAACTTCTGTACATATGTAGGCCATTGCATTTCATCTAGTTACGGCTGCATTGTGCTCCATTAAATTTGTTTTATTTATATGTGTTTTTCTGTAAGGCCACTAGACTTAAAGTCAGGACAGGGAGAGGCAAATACTTGTCACTTCCTTTGGAATTATGTCTACTATCTTTTGCCTCTTCAATTAAGTAAGGAAAGGCGTGTCCTCAGTTTTCATCTGGATATATTGGACTTCTTCCACATGCTGGCTTTATTGTGCCTTTCTGCACTAAATTAAATATCCTGTGAGCGTTGCCTATTTTCCTTCCATCATCAGATTATTCCTTGTTTATTCGCTTCAGTTATTTTCTGATAAGATAAGCCAAATTTATTACATTTCTGTCTAGAAAATGCTCTACTTGTTTCAGCCCTTGCATCGGTTTTGTGTTTCTTTGTGTTTTTTTCAGCATCGTTTTACAATTGTGCAGGATTCTCCCAGTAGTCAGGTTTTTGTACTGTACAGAGAGGTAAAATTACCTTAATCTCCTGTCCTATTCACTTCTTCCTTGTTCATACACTCAAAGCTCTTATTAACTTTGTTATCACATCAGTGGAATTTCTCTTGTTGCATTGCTTTTAGCATTGTGTCCCCTAATGCCCATTCAGGGCCATTGAGCCCAAGGATCTGTTTCCACGTACTCTGAGGACTGACTGCCTGCCTTCTTTGCCTCTAAGCGTATGATATGGCTTTTACCATACATTTTGTTTAATATCCCCAGGGCTCTGCTGTATAGATTTTTATTAATTTTATCACTTCACTCCTTTCCATGGTGAGCAAACTATCAAATTCTATAGGACCCTCGTATAAATGACAACTTTCAGTTTCATGCCACCTGGTGACTGTGTTAGAAATGAAAGTATTAATGCACCACAAAGTAACTCTGAGGTCCCTGAATTCAACGCCTATTTGTGTGTTTGATCTTAGTGACCTCAAGCGTTTGCAGCTCAAAAGTTTGAGAGAGGACACAGATATCAAGATCTGTGTGTTATTACCATTATTAGTTTTGAATCCTCCACATCTGTGAGATTACGTTTTCTGCACTATTTGCATTAAGACTGAAAATACACAAAGAAGAAAAAGAAGACAATTGCTTATTCAGATTAAAATATGAGATCTTAAAAATTAAATTATTACCCTATTGCACTGGAGACCTTGATGGACTTGCAGAAGTCACCAGAATGGCAAAAAATGTTACTGAAATCTTTTCTTTTAACAGCTACCATTTTCTCAAGTAAATCTAGCAAGGACAATGTGGTAAACAAACACTTAACTGGAGACAGGCACTGTGGGGTTTCTTTTTTTCATGTCTGTTCATCCTGAACATAAGGTCAATGCCATGATCCTCCTTTTCTAAGACTACAGAACTTTCCTGTGAAAACGAATGTTGTGGTTTGCACATATATTGGTCACAAAGTGGAATTAGCAAGCTCAGTAAACACCATGTGGCATTGTTATAAACTTTGGTTTATTAAATGTATTTGTATATCCCTCTGTTTCATGAAGATGTACTTCAGCTTTTGAATGTGTAGCTGAAAAAGAAGTAACAAAGTACACTGAAGCTGGAAAAATCCCATGCTTCATAAATCAAGAAGACACTCTGGCCTTCATTATGGAAACTCGGGGTGAAATCCTGGCTCCATTGGAGTCAATGGAAAAAAATCCTGTTGACTTTCGCAGAGATCATGGTTTTACTTTGCTTTCTAGTGTGAGTGTTGGAGAGATTAGTCTGCACTTTGCATGTTTTCGCAGGTTGTAGGCTCAACAGCTTTCAGTTTGCAAAGAAACAAATTATTTGAAATGCAATCAAATAATTATCATCTTCTTGCAATTGTCAGTGTCTCGCTCAAGACGAGTTACAAGCTACGCTCTCATACTTGGTAATAAATCCTGATGTTTAGCTAAGAGGCTGCAGGGCAGCATTTCCAGAACTCTTTCACTTGTCCTTCTGAAGAAAAATATTATTACCCCATTCCCGTCAAGTTTCTCTTTCAGGTCTCTAGGATATAGGCCTGGGATGGAGGATGCAGGTACAGAGGCAAGCTGCTCTCTGACACAGTGTGCAAGCCTTTGATGAGCAACAGTGGCAGAACAGTTTTACTCTGTGACAGATGAGTACTTTCTTCAGTGTATTGCTCTCAGGACCAGAGAAATACATAACGCCAGACAAAGGGGTGGAGTAAATGTGATTAATGCATGTGTTGTCACTTGAGTAGCTATGCCTACGTACTTTGGATTAAAACCCACAACTACCAATGCTCATTACTCTGAATATGCCATGGTTATGCACACCTACTGCAGGCAGCCTGTTCTTTCAAGATTTTATCATCTGAAAAAGCTGCGAAAATCTTTGTGTGTGCAAGAAGGAAACCTTAGCCTCTCACCCCTAGCAAAGATGTATTTGGTGAACAACTTCAGAAAAGTGCTATGACAAAGAACCACATCTGGATAGTGCACATGAAGGCTGATACCATCTGATATCCTGCCACAGAGAAGTACTGGGAAAGATGGAGGAGCAGGGTGCATGGGAGCAATGCTGGCCTCAGACCTGCTGCTGGTTCCCAGCAGATTTTTACCGTACTTTTTGCTTGACATGTCGTTCTTATGCTTCCTGATGTCTTCTCATAGGTGCCTGTTTAAGGGAAATTCTATCTGAATAATTAATTATCCTTCTGAGTCATCTTGTTTGTTCTCTTTGTTTAAAAAAAACAACAACCTTTCAACCCAAAAACAAAACAGAAAAGTGTAGACAAGTCCTGTTAACTTGGCACAGAGTGACATTTCTCTTGTATTTTCAGCTGCCACTCACAAAGACAGCGAGGAGGAAGCACCAGTGGTATCCTACTACTGAAGTGGGGATTAAACAGCATGCTTGGACATGGGAAACCTGGTCTGAAGTCCTATTTCAACAACATTCAGAGCTTGGATTAAAGACAAATGTGAAGCCTATAAAAGTCTCACTGAATACACATATTGCGTGTTCTGGTGATTTTTAAGTCCAAATCCAAAACAAAGCATTTTGCTCCTTCCAGAAATGTTTCTTTATTTTCTTTTTCTTCAGCCAGCTCTGCTTAACAAAACAGACCTCAGCTCACTTTGGCTGATCCAGGAGTTAATCTGTGCAGTGCTACATGAAGCAAATGGCCAGTTCTCCAGTTGGTATCAATCAACAACCCTCCATTTAAGTCTCTAGCCAATGAGGTAGACACTAGTTTTATTGTCTGGTTTCTGCTATTTTCCTGGTCATATTTGTACATGCCAAGTGGGTACTACAAGGCAAAGTAAACATGGCTCCAGACTTACTTTTCTGTGAGTAGTAGCTCTGTGCAGGAAACTGTAGAGGCAGGAGCCAGACATACACTTTCAATTCTGTAAAAGGTTTTTTTTCCTCTTTATACTTAAGCGTTAAGAGAACAGAGACTAATTCTAAATTGATCGAAGATGAACCTATCTTACTGCAGCTGTCAGGGTCTCCTGAAATTATCCAGAAGTCCTAATCTACACAAGTCAGGCCATTGCTGTTTACAGGACTGTTTCACTTACACTTACGAAGGTTGGCTCAAAGTTCAGCCCTTTATAAATATTTGGATAAATGATACTTATAAAGATGGTGCTTATAATGACTGGGATTATTTAATTCTGCGATGTTACTAATGTTGGCTTCCCATAGGGGCCCTCCTCTGACACCATTGGTGTGATCAGGCCTGGCTTTGTGCAAGGCTGGAGAGTGTTAAAGGAAAGAAGAAAAACAGGCTGGTAGAAGGACCTGTAGTGGCTGAGAATTGTGCATGTGTGCATGCGTGTGCACGTAGGAAGAGGCACACAGGCAGACTAGGGCATGGGGCAGCCTCCACAGCTTTCCTTCTCTCCTCTTCTCTCCAGCATCTCTAGATTCCACAAGTGAGTATGAGAAAATCTAGTCCTGAGTCTTATAAGACTTATAACCTGCTTATAAGCAGGTTATCATTAGCAGTAAAACTATCAATCTTCCCATAGACATTTAGAGAATAAACCACAAACTGCACAATAACAGCCAGTAGGGAGGGATGAAGCACTAAAAGGCGGTCTGTCTGTCAGAGCCCCATGTGAAACCACAGCTGCAAGGCATGACTGAAGCAAAGCGAGCTGTGATTCCTGCACCCTCCTTGGCTCCCCTGCAGGGTGCGGGTTTACTGTGTCCAATTTTGGGGCCCCCAACACAAGAAGGACATCAAACTGTTGGAGTGGGTTCAGAGGAGGGCCACAAAGATGATCAGAGAGCTGGAGCACCTCCCCAGTCTGGGAAAGCTGGGTCTGTTCAGCCTGGAGAAGAAAAGGCTCTGGATAGATCTTATAGCAGCCTTCTAGCACCTGAAAGGGTCCTCCAAGAAAGCTAGGGAGGCACTTTTTAAACGGCTTGTGGTGATAGGATGAGGGGTAATGGATTTAAGCTGGCTGGGGGTAAATTTAGACTGGATATTAAAAAAGACACTGGAACAAGTTGTCCAGGTTAGTTGTGAATGCCCTCTCCCTGGAAGTATTCAAGGCCAGGATGGACAGGGCCCTGAGCAACCTGGTCTAGTGGAAGGTGTCTCTTCCCATGGCAGGAGGATTGGAACTAGATGATCTTTAAGATCCCTTCCAACCTAAACCATTCTATGATTCTATGATTAAAGTGGAAGGTGACCAGCAGGGAAGACCTGATCTTGCAAACTCGTGCAGCCCTTTTGGTTGAGGAGCAACTAAAGGAGCCTGTCTGGCCAGGCATAACAAGGGACCTTCGAAAAAGTGGGTACGAGGTCAGGTAAGTCTTGATTAGGCTGTTCAGGGTCTGCTTCTGTTATATACAATGTAAATCAATTAGCTTTTATCTTTGATATGAAACTCATCACAGAAGAATTTTTCAGGGTATGGCTCTTTTTGAGGAGCACATGGAGACCTGTTCAGGAAATGTGCCATTAACTAGTGCACTCATCTACTATCTACACCTGATTTTTCTCTTTAGTTCATTTAAAATTTTATTTGTTGATGCTATTGAAGCAGCATGTGGACAATTTACAGCCACTTGGGAAAACAGGAGTGAGCATGTAACATTACTAAGATGCTGATGTCCTCGTCCACTCTGAACAAAATGTCTGTTGTTGGGTGGCTTGACTTCCCCTTCCAGTTACACCACTTACAGCAGAGCAAAATCAACTGTCTCTAGTACTAGCCGTAAGGCAGTCAAGAAACCGTGAATAATATTAAAGAAGGCCAAGTCTCAAAATCCGATTAAGTTGCAAATATTACTGACTTCCTCTGTTTTCAGCAGAACTGGCAAAAGCTGAGTTTTTTGCCTTTGTATTGCAGGACATCTTCTCATATCTTTGCCTTTAACAACGGGAGAGCTCATGCAGCTTGGTCCCCTTTCAGCATTACTAGGAAGGCGGATATTTTCACAGGGTCAAGAAGAAACAGGAAGTTAGTGATTTTAGCTTACTACACTGTCTCAAAATATTTGCCCGCTGGTAGTGTTTATTTTAGCTCCATGTAAAGTAGGATGAGCTCCTGCTTGTTGAATCTGCATGTTTTCACAATACAAAGGCTGGGTCTCCAGGACCATGATACACACACTGTAGTCAAGATGTGGTTGCACCTTGAAATACAGCAGAAGGGAGATGCACAGGAAAGATAAACTAGGAGTGCACTGATTAACAGGGATGGCAAAATCTGTCCTAAACCCAGGTCAAACACTCAAGACTGTGGCCTGTATTCACCTCCAGCTTACTCCTACCACAAAGATTTCTGGACAACCTAGGCAAGGCAAATGAAGCTTCTGTAGAATCATCGAGGTTTTAGACACAAGAACTTACAGAATGTAAGTACTATTCAAAAGAAATAAGAACTGTCTTTGTAGAGAACTGAGGGTATCAATGATTTGAAGATAGCAACAGTTTCCTGTTTGCTTAAACTGTGATGTGTCCACAAGCTCACATGTACACCAGAGCTGATTAGACTCCTATCGTTCCTGTTGAACATGAAAAACTGCACATGCACAGAGGGTAACAAACTAATTACCCAGGCCACTGATATCCAAGATATAGTTTATGGAGATTAATGTCTGCATTTTCCCTTAGAGCAAGAGATAGTGGCCTTAAATAAATTGCACTGAATTACAGTAATGGACAATGAGAATAAATCAGTTTCCTACTTCATTTCCAGCCCTGTTATATAATCTCCAGCTATCTGAGGTTATTTCCACAGCTTGCAGAATACCCCTGACTATGTATTGAAGACAGTAATCTCTTCAGCACAGCAGTAGAGACTATCGCAACACCTGGGGCTTCTGCTTTGAGAACCCACAGGGTTCTCTCAGGAACCTGGCCCATGTGCAGACTGCCTCATCCTGACTAATTCTCACCAGCTCTCAGCCAAGCAGGTCAGGCTCACAGTCTGATGTCAGTGTGAAGTGGATAAACCCCTATGTCTTTGAGGGCAAATTCCTCATGGTTTGGCCCTCTTTAGTCACTGACAGCAGTCTTCCCAGTGTATGGAGTTATTATGCAGGCAAATGCTTAGAAAGGCAGTAAGGTCTAAAACTGGCAGAGTGGTAAAGCAATGTAAAATTAGAAAATAAAACAAACAAACAAGCATATAAATAAATAAATAAAGCTGGGCTTGCTGTGACAAATAGTCATAAGAATAAGTAGGAGCTGTATTTTCTAAGTGTCCCTATAAACAAAGACCCCCACACTCAATGATTTTTATGTTTTGAGTTTTGTTTTTTGCTCTTGTGAACACAAAATATGACTGTACCCAAACTGCTCTAATATTAAGAATTTCATGGCTGCTGAAAAGCTGGTAAACGTAGCTGTTAACGTAGCAGTCTCCCCTGGGCTGAGCAGCACAGAGCTTCCCCATCATTCCTAGCTGGAGAAGATCTGGGAACAGCATGAATTAACACACACGGGCTACCTGGTCTTGGGACAGGCAATGCAGAGATATGAGCTATGTCACAGACGATTCAGCTAGAAGCTGGGTAAAAGATCAAAATGTACTATTGTCAGTGCAATCAGGTGATGAAGAATTCATATGTCTGCGCATAATTGCATATACAAAGTTGTCTGAAATTAAATGGCTTTGAAACCCAAGCCCTTTTTGAAGTACTCTAACAGTCTGTTTTCAGATCGGAAATTGCATCTAACCCATTATCTGTAGTTGACAGTCATCTTAGTGTTGCCCCAGAGTTTGCCTGAATGAGTAGGACTGGGAGCGTAGATGTGTTTTTACCAGTTTGAAGAGGGGAAAAAAAAGAGCATGGGTGGTACATTGCAGGTGAATCTGTGGCCATGGTGCTGTTACCTTTTTAGTATAAGTAGTTTTGGAGATGATCTGTATGGGTTTGTTTCTTGGCGCTGTATTGGAGTTTTTTAGCTTTTTGGTTTTCTGTTGTTTTAATCTTATAGACTGAAAGGTGTTTATGGATCTTTGTTGGTTCTTGACTTAGTTTTATGTGCTGTTACCTTTAAGGAAAATTACAAACAAGTGAAGTGACAACATCGCACTAATTCTTAACAGAGCCTGAAACGTAATGTTTCAGGATGGTGCACAGATGACCAGAGCTTAAGGGAAAGCAGTGTATTGCAGCCCTGAGTCAGAAGTTTATTCCTCTGAACACACACACACACACACACACACACACACACACACACACTGATAAAAATAACATCAAAGCTGAACTTCACTACCTTTCTGTGATTGCGTCTTATTTTATATGGCCACTATACATTTAATTCTTTGGTTTGGGGTTTTTCAAGGGGTGTGTGGGAAGACAACTCTGTGTGTGTGTGTTTGTGTACGTATACACACACACTCACATATGCAGAGCTAATGGAGTTATTTTGCGGGCACACATTGTCTCGCTTATTGACTGTCACAGACACTTGTTTATTTTATTAGCAGACCCAGCCAAATTAAAAAAAAAATAAAAAAATCTAAACAATTTGATGTCTTCTGTAGAGATCCATCATTCCATCATATGACATAGATTTTTGTGTTGGATATTTATTGATCTTGAACCTCTGAAACCGCTGCATGCTTTGTAGAAAGCAAGAAAAAAATTATGAATAATAGATATTTGGTCAGGTAGTTGCATACATTGATTGGCATCATTTATTTCCTGTCTTCAGGGTTAATTTAGCAGCACTAGTCTGTAAGACAGTAAGGAACAGTATCAGTTTGCCAGGCAAATTCATGATTGTTTGCTAGCTGTAAAAAGAGTCAAAATCAAAAAAGTTCATTCAGTCAGTATTGATTTTTTAGTTCTTTACAGAAGGAAATTTTGGCCTTAAAGTCTAGCTAATGAAGAAATTATCCATTCTGGTGGGTACTAAAAGCCTTTCTGAGAGCTCCACTGGGTTCCAGGGTGCTTCCATGGATACCTAGATACATTTTTTAATCTTTTTTTGCTTGGGTTGACAGTTGGACGTAGTAATTTTAGAGGTCTTTTCCAACCGTGACAATCCTGTGATTCTGTGATTTTACAACTCTGTCCATTTGTCTTTGCTTGTGTTTGTACAATATCTACCCCTAAAGATATAAAGGTAATATTAACATCAAATTATTAAAATACCAGATGGCACATCCACTCTTAAAGTGCTCATTAATTGCTTCATTCAACAGTACTGTTTTTATTTACCTTCAAAACTCTGAAATGCCTCTAATATATGCAGAAACACATGAAATTTAGCAGGATTGTGTTTATCTAAGAATATATCAACAAATCTTTTGTACAGCAGTATCCTTCCAGACTTCTAATATAAGGAGCATCACATAAGCTTTAAGCTTGTATTATTCCCGCTCTCTTTTTTTTTTTTTTTCTTTTTTTTTAACTCTTCATTGTTATGAAGCCATAAGAAAATAATAATCAGGACAAATAAAATAAAAAAATTGTTGCTTGTTTTCTTTCTGTTCTGTCAAACGTCTGGAATCTTAACTGTAAACTAACTTGCAGGCTTCTACTGCAAAAGCTACATGTGCCTCAAATGCACTTTGCTAGAAAGCTGGTGTATAAACGTCTCATGGATTTATAGGACAAAATGGCATTTTTTGGTGCACTGTCAAATCTAGGTGAACAAGCAAGGTTTCTAATGTTGAGCAGAGTACACTTAATAGCCCATGACCAACCTTTTAGATATGTTGCAAAGAGTGTCTAAACACTCCATGTATGTGAAGATCCAATGGTACACCGTTTCACTGGTAACCACCCCTGGTGTTAGAAACATGGCTGAATTTTGGTTTACATTTTTTTTCCTTCGAGTTCCACAAATGGATTTTGACCTGCTTCTTTCTTACAGGTAGAGTCATGAGGATTGCCTTACACTGGTGTGTAAGACACAGTGGTGTGCTTGAACAAAAGAAGTGGAAAGCACCAGAACAGGTGCATGTTTCTTAGGTAGGTAAATATATCTCCCAGTCTATCCCCAATATGAGGCAAACACATAACTTTATACAATTTTTTCATTATCTTATTAGTTTCCCAAAATAGGTATTCCTTGCTCAGCTGAAATAGTAGTTCCTCTTATTAAAAGCAAGAAACTTGCTTTGATCTTCCACTGCTTAAGAATAATTGAGTCTAGACAACCTTCCAACTAGCTTGTCCAATTTATAAATGGACAAAGAAGGTACATGCTACATTTTTTAAGGATAAATAGACCAATATTTGAAAAGCCCTAAGAGCCCTTTCACTCAATATGTTCCCAGAACACTGTACTATTTCCAATTATCCTGCTTTTCTTCAAACCTAAAAACAACAAATGAATAACAGATGTCAACTTCTATTGAAGGCTACTTACTGCATGTTAGCTGCTTTTGCTTATTGGAAGGCCTTTTAGAATGATTTCCCTTTCTTTCTGTTACCATGACAATATTTGGCCTAATCCCATGGCTTTTTTTCATGTCTGAGAACACTGTGTAGGCAAGTAGAATTATCATTAAAATGAATCCTATTCACAACTAATAATGAATGTCTTAACTGTGCCCTTGTTCGTAAGTGTTACACTCTTAATATGATTCCTTCAGGGAAGATAGTATGGAAAATACAAGCCCTTAACTTCCTTTGATTATAAATAGTTGATTGTTCCCCAGCTGTAGTAGACTGTACACCATGTTGCTAAGAAAATACTCACTTGTTGTTGTGTTTAGAATATTCTACTGTCCTACAATGGGACAGAGTTACCCTGACACACTTATGTTCTTCATGAATGTGTAAAGATCAGCCTTCGAATTTATCTAGATAGCAAAAAATCTATCCAATTTATCTTATAAAAAAAAAAAAAAAAAAGATTGAATTCCAGATTTGATTTCTTTTTAAAACACCATTAATACTGAAAGTACATTAATTAGTAAATATAGATGCTAACACATAGATCTCTAGCTATTCTACCCATAAGCCCCCTCCATTTCCCATCCCCAAATCCCTGCAGGCTGAATTGTGGTCTATTAAAAAATATACTTCTTAAAACCTTATGCAATAGAGCAACTGATGTGGGGAAGAGGTACATGTACTGAGTGGAACGATATCTGTAGCAAATACATTTTTCTCAGTTTTCCCTTTGTATGTTATCAAAAATCAATTCTGTTATTCAGAGTCATTTATACATGTGAAAATCATTGGTATGGGTATCCAGAGTAGGGGCCAGAGCAATACAATCAATATAAGTTTAATTAAAAAAAACCCAGTGTATTGGGTTTGGGTGAGCTGGA
>VWZK01008451.1:0-37406 GCA_013396935.1 Baryphthengus martii | reverse complement strand
AGGCTGAGGGAGCTGGGGTTGTTTAGCCTACTACAACTACCTGAAGTCAGGTGGGGGTCGGGCTCTTCTCCCAGGCAACTAGTGACAGGATGAGAGAGCATGGCCTGAAGCTGTGCCAGGGTTTCAGTTGGATATTAGGAAGCACTTCCTCATGGAAAGGGTGATTAAACACTGGAACAGACTGCCCAGGGAAGTGGTGCAGTCATCATCCCTGGAGGTATTTACGAAAAGACTGGACATGGCACTTAGTGATATGATCTAATTGATGTTGTGGTGTTAGGTCATAGGCTGGACTTGATGATCTCAGAGGTATATTCCAACCTCAATAATTCTGTGAATCTGTGACCTTCATATCCTTCACTCTGTTATGTTATATAAATGCTCAAAAAAACATAATATTTCTTCTGGTGCCCAGAATACTAAATAACTAGATATGTAATTATATTCAGGATTTTAGATTATTGCTCAATGGACTCTGTTTTCTCCTTGCCTTCATTTAGAGGAAAAAGATAATGCTAAAGATGGAAAACACAAGAAAATATTTAATCAATAAACACATAAGATTTAAAGGGGTCTGAACTGATTCTTTGTTTAAGATAATAGCAGTGAGGTTGGTTCCCACACTTAGAAAACTCTCCAAAAACGTGCCTGATTCATACCAATAGGCAGCAATATATCAGAAGGAGTTCAGCTTGCCAAAAGTATTTTGGAAAATAAGAAGGGCTTTTACAAAGCTATCAAGGAGAATGTCAGCATATAAAACAACAATATTAACACCTTGGCTTCAATATGAAAATGTCAATATGTATACAGCTCTTGTTGTATGCACATAATAGGGCTCACTGAAGAGAGCATCTGATGGCTAGAGATGTAACTAGAGACGAAAAGAGTGGATTTCAGGCATGATTTGAACATGCATTTGAGGATAAAAGAGTCTCTTACAGCTAAAGAATTAAAGACATGTACTGAATACATGAATAGTCAAGGACAGAGCAGGAAAATACCCCTCTGCAAGAGAGGGTGCAGAGAGACTAGACATCTGGATTCACTGTCAACACAGAAGGATGTATTGAAACTCTAAAGGGATGTAGCATCTTGGCTCTGGTGCTATCCAGTACCTTCATGAGCTGCATAAATAATGGAAGAGTGTACACCCATTAAATTCACTAATCATATTCAATGGAGAAGAACCGCACAGATATGAATTTGAAAAAGGTTCTGAAAATAATGGCTGCAGTTCAATAGGAAAATATTCAGAGAAAAACACATTCCAGGCAGTCATGACCAGGTGCACAAATACAGGCTGGGGAATGAGTAAGCAGCAGCTCTGGGAGTTGAGTATGTCGTAAGGAAAACATGAATCTGTAGTGTCACAGTGTTTGGAAAAAAAGCAAACATCTTGGGGTGTATAAACTACATTGTGGCCTACAAGGCATGTATAATCCTTTCACTCAACTTGAATCCTCTGAGGAACAGGAGATGTTGAGTCTGAAAAGGAGACAACTGATGGTCACCTCAGTAAATGTCTCCATTTACCACGCTGACCAGTTATTTAACAAACCAAGCTATATGGAAGGTACTAAATTGTGTTGGTGTCCATAGAAGACAGAGAGCACACAGATGTAGTCTTCTATGATTCAATGCTCAGGCAGGATGACAGCAAAAAATGAAGAGTGTGTTGCTCTCTGGGATAAAGGATAGTAGAGACATTTGGATCTAAGTTATGGAGCACTACAGAAAAGCCAGTGATCAATGTCTCTATAGGTGGCATTAACATAAAAAGGTAGGATGTCTTGGAGCTAAAATAAAAGCACCTAACTAGGAAGATTAAAAAGATCAGGATTTTATTGGTAGGCTTAAAAAAGTGCTCCCTCTTCTGTGTTTAGAATGGGTCAGAGAAGTAAAAGAGCATTTTAGGATATGGTTATGGAGATTTTGTTAGGGAAAGGATGGTAGAATCATAAAGAAATGGAAAACTGTAGGTGACTGTAAAGAAAGCGGGATTCTGTCTTAACCTAAATGAAACCTGGCCTCTGCACAATACAATGCAGAAGATATAGAAAGGCTTTAAATTAGAATCTGGAGCAAAGTTGTGATGTGTAGAAGACCACACAATTTGAGGTGGCCCATGATCTCAAACAACCAGAGCAGATACAAATGTTTACAGGCACAGATAAATTTTATGAGCTAAAGAAACAGACAGATGTTATGAAATATCTGAGGTGAAATTATGACTCTGATACAAGAGGCATTTCGGAACCTTACTGCGTAGAAGAAAATCAAGGAACGGTATGACTGCAAGGGTAGAAATTATACAGAAAGGCTACGTTGCTGGGGCAGTGGAACAATACATCAAAAAAAAATAATCAGATAAGGTAAATGATATATCAACAAATAAAATGTATTTCTGTTGGATTAAAATTCCACTCCCAAATAGGAAAAACATACTATTAGGGCTATACCGTGCAATTTCTGAGCAGAGTGCTGATGGTAAATATCCCATGCTAAGGAAGTGCTAAGGGGCTAAGAAGGCAGAAAACAAAGGAATAAAGGGAGATTCAGTTACAGCCATGTTGAATGGGAGCCCCAGAAACTGCATTTTAGACACTATAAATGACTGCTTTTTGAATAAACTAACCAGAAAAACCTCAGCAGAAGAAATAACTTTGCCAATCCAGAAAGTTTCTTTGGAAAGGCCACTTAACAAAAAAATAACCATGACATATCAACATAAAATATTCTTTCAGGACCGAAATAATCCATAATAGTAATACTTAAAAGAGAAAGGGAGATACACTATTAAATGGAAATTTAAAAGAGGAACCAAAAAGGTTAAATGCTTGAGGCAGCATGAAGATTGTTTACAAATGCTATATTAGAGTCTCAGAGATAACGTACTTATGAAAATAAAGATATTTTAAAACATCCAAAAAGTGATCATAGTTAAAAGGTGCATTAAAAGAAAAATATTAAAGTAAACAGCCTTCAAGAACTGGAAGTCAGCAATTTTCCAATTATTAACCTATCATTTAAAATTGAACATAGTAGCAGAGGAATGGAAGGTAGTAAGTGGGAACCTTTTAAAGAGCTCCTGGAAAACTACAAACCAGCCAGTCTTATTTTCATACTGAACAAACTGGTAGAAGTAAATAGAGAGTAAAGTGATTAAATGCATAAATAACTATAATCATAATACTGAAGATTCAGCATATTTTTGTGGAAGGAAGCCATGCCTCCAAGGCCTCTTGCAGTTCTTTGAAGGAGACAGCAAGTAAACAGATGCATATGATCTGCTTGGATTTTCAAAGAGCTTTTGACACAGTCACTCCACAAGGACTCTTAGAAAAATTAAGTGATCATGGAGTACGTAGGAAGGTCTTTCCAAGAAGTAACAGTTTATTAAAGTTTGGATACAATTGCTAGCAATAATTTTAAGTTACCCATTGGAACTTAAGTTACCCATGAAACTTAATATATGATTTCTAAGGTCCCCTCCAACCCAAACCATTCTGTAATTATTATTCTAAACAGAGATCTATAGAAACAACAGATCACATACCCAAATCCCTGCCGCAGAACAGCAGAGGGAGAAAGTGACCCAGTGAATCTAACAATACCCTGACTCTGGGCCACATGGAAAGAAGGTGTTCCTTCAGCTCTGGAGTTGAGTACAGCTGACACATGCTCAATTGTAGTCATGCAAAAATGAGTGGTCTCAGTTATCTAATCCTCACCCCCTGCAGTCTGTGGAGATGGACAGATGTTTCCAGGCAGTGATTCAGTCCATTGTTCTTAGATACATCTTTTAGTTCAGTCAAAATGCCATCAGACACTGCACTCCATATTTTTTATATATACTCTACATAACCAGTATCAACCAGGTACTTCTATTTGTCACTGACGCAGTTTGATAAGGTGAGACCTCCACACTCACAGATGATAAAGTCAGAAGTAGAGAAGAAGGTGTAGCTTGGAGCCACAGCACTGATGAGGATACTGGTATTTTGAGGGTCTAGCATGTGCTAGCCAGGAGACGGAAAAGAGAGAGAAAGGGAGAAGGAGAGAAGTATTCAAGGAGACCTGGTGGAAGGAGAATAAAGTATTGTCAGGGCACCATATTCACAGAAATACCGGAACAGTCTGTCCTGGGGAGTTGCGGTATTTGTGATGGATAATGCAATGTGCAACAGTTTAAAAATGCTATGGGAAAGATCTCTAGGTGGAAAACTCAGAACCTAGTCAAAAAAAAATACGGTACAAGAGCAACACTTCTGGTGCTCTGATCAGATCAGTCACGGTGATCAGACAATGTTAATTTAGATTACAGAGGCTGAAAAATTAGGACAGGTAGTAATAGTGGGAGATTTCATGCACTCATATACATACTAGGTTAAAGTTTCACTGGGGTGAGCTGTGGAGAAAAACCTTGTGGAAGCAATAAATGATTACTTGCCAGAATTAACTAGTCGAAATGTTTAACCCACCAGAAAAGATGCTATTCACAATGTGGTCTGGAAAGATGCGCAAGACTTGGTTCCAGAGATAGAAGTATAAGAGCTCATTTGTAATAATGCTCACAACACAATTTTAACTCTGTAGTGGGAGAGAGGAATCTAAATAAATGCAGCACAGGGATATTCAAATTAAAGAAAGGTAACTATGTAAAAATGCAGCAATTATTCAAAAAGACCTGAAAAGGAGCAGTTCAAGAAACCCAAGATAACTATGGCTTGTCAGTAATTCAAAAATGCTCTACTAGCAGTTAGGAAATTGGTGGGCCTATTTGAGACCTGTGGGTCAAAAGAGAAATTCAGTGATAGGAAGACCATAGCAGAGAACCTCAATGATTTTTTTTCATCCATTGCTAATGCTGGTGACCCCGAGAGATGTTTCACTCCTGTGTACCAGAGCCACTGCAAAGACTGCTTCTCTGAGGACTGGGAGGTTTCCGATATGATCCCATCTACAGAGAGTGCTCTGGATGTAATCTTGAGGCCCACATAGCACTGGAGCTGACCTCCACCCTGAGATAGGGCAGAGTATGCTGTGAAGAACAAGATTACTGATGGCGTGGAGAAACACAGGCTCTTGGAAAAAGGTCAGGAGGGATACTGGAAAGGCATGCTCCGTCTCACAGACCTGCTGAAGTTTGGTGAGGGAGCCAGTGAGCACATGGATAAAGGGACCAGTCAACTACAGATTTTTGGCTTTGGCAAGGTTCTACACCAAAGCCTTTTAAGAATCTAAGTGGCCGCTGGCATGAAGGAAAGGCCTTGTTATGGACTGAGAGCTGATGAAAGAACAGGATGCAAAGGTCACTTAATGGTCATTTTTCAGCATGGGTAAAAGCCAGCAGTGAGGCCCAAGAGACTGGTGCTGAGACTGTTTTCCATCCCATTAGTGACCTCAGGCATGGAGGGGATGTATGCAACAATTGTGCATGTTGTGGGAGAACAAGGGGGATGGACCTCAGATAGCAGACTGAGCTGCTCTCCCTAAACAGCATCAGCTGGAGACAGAATCTAGACTAGGTGTTGCATCATCTGACCTGGTAGAACATTTTAAAAATTTTTGAGAAATGAAGCAATACTCATAGACAGATGTGTCCCTGAAGTGTTAATGTTGGCAAACAAGTAGCTAATGCTATCTGAAAGCTAAACAAGGTAAGAGAAAGAGGATGGAGTAGAAGGTAAAGTACCAAAGTGAAACCTGACATTTATAAGGGAAAATGACGAGGGCCAGCAGTGTCTCATTTTCATGGAGAAAAAAAAAAAACAACTCAAACAAACCAAAAAACCCAAACAAAGAGCTACATTATTCAGTATTTCGGTAATGAATATTTTTTTAGTGTCATCAGTCTTTGTCACAGTAGTTGCTACTTTTTCTTACCTGTATGTACCAGCAAGAACTTGGTCACAATCTATTAGGATAAACTTCTCCAGAACCTGGCCTGCAAATTTCTTGCCTGCTTTGCTGTAGTATGTGTCTCCACTCAGATATCTTATGCGCATGTTCTGAAACCAAAGAAAGCAGAGTGGTAAGGGGATACACACTGAACTAAACTGAAAGCTTCCCTTACATATCATTGATGGACAACCTCAAGCATGAGCTCTGCTCCCCGAGGTAGAATGAAGGAAGGTATTAAGTACTTCTTGGCTTCTAGATACCAAATATTTTGTCACGCTGTCTGTGTCTATAAGACAAAAATACCGGTAAATATTGAGAAGTTGCACTTAGGTACAAATGCTGGTTTGAAAAAAAATTGGAGAATCCCATGAGCCTGCAGATCATTTCTGAAGTATGTAAGAGTATATGATTTCTTCCAGATTATTGATAATATTCACCTAACCACATTAGCTGATGGCTCTGCATTTAAACTAAATTTTGACCCGTCACAACTAGTGAGTTTCTAATCAATCCAATATGCTGTTCTGATTTTATACAGACAGGCTTCTTAAAACCAAAATATTGCTCAATAAAAAGATTTCCAGAAAGGTATGTCTACATTTCAAGAATTGCCTTTTATCAGTGTAGTTAAAAACGATACTAAAATTTTCAGCTGCTGTACTGAAGTGACAGACCTGATTCTCATCTGTCTTAAAAACTGCAAGAAGCTTTTCTGATATAACTTCAGCCTGTAAAACTGACCATCCAGTAGGAAATGGGTATCTCAGTATTCATCAGAAAACTTTTTCATAATGTGAGCTTTTTTGCCCGTAATAAAAGTTATGTGCACCTCAGTTGGGGAAGACAGAAGAGGAGAACAATCACTGGAAACAGTTACTGTCCTGGTCAATACAATATAGTGCCAAACAAAACATCTTGTATGTAAATAAATATCCCTAAGGCTGCATCTATGCTGGTCTGCCAGATTATCCCTTACTGCCCCTTCAGATCAGCTCCCCTGCCATTTACAGTGGCTTTGGCACACCAGGAGCTGTCACAAACCATGCTTGGAGCTGCCCAGCATCAGCTCTGCTAAAGACAAAGACCCACAGCAGTTGGTACGGACTGTACACACCACTGGAGCCATTTTGCCTCTTAGAGGAGGTGGGTGCTTCCCACGGCTGGGCACGCCTGGCGGAGGTGTCAGCCTCCTCTCTGCCATGCAGCAAATTCAGTCTGGCCAGACACAGCAGTTTGTAATAGCCAGTGTTGTGGACCCAAAACAAGCACAAATACTCGTGATTTGCCTACAGATGTTCTCTGGAGGGTGCAGACCCATGCTTCTGCCACTCCTCCAGGAGCTGCTCCTGGGCAGTGCTGTGTTTCCTTCTCCCTGTCCCGGCAGACTAAGCACGCGTGGGCTCCGCAGGCTGCCTGTACACAGCCAGGGACCAGCTCGCCCAGTCTCTGGCCTCAGATGAGATTCACAGTGTGGAAGCTGTGCCTCAGGGCTGAGGAGCAGGAGGCAGTCACGCTACAGCAGTTGACTTCATTCCTGATGGCTTTCCTCTTCTGTCAGAGTCCCTGCAGGCAGGAGGTGGGCTTTCTGGAAGCATCTACAGGCTGTTCATCCCAGCAGGGCGGGAAAGACTTGACTAACTTCGCGTTGAGGAAGTCTGCCCTCCCAACCAAGGAGCACCATTTCCTTCAAGGCGAGTCTCCTCCAGACTTGTGTCCATCTGACCCAACAGTCTATCTCTCACAGTGGGCAATGGCAGCTGGGGAAGAGCAGGAAGAAGGCAGTCATTTATGATGCTATCCCCTAATATCGCTGCTGACTGTTTTCTGCTCAGGGGATTTCCTGAGCCTCTCGTGGTTCATCTTAGGGGGAACATTCCCTGAATCTCTGCTCCAAGCAATTGTCCAGTCTTCTCTTAGTTTATGCAAACTTTTAGCAGTGACAGAGTCGAATCTTTACAACCCTTGCACTGCAGCTCTCGCTTGCTGCTTTCTTGTGTCCCAGAACATGTCCTCATCTGTCACCTATGAGAAGAGATTTCCCCCATAAGGACAGTAACGCATTGGAACAAGTTACCCAGAGATGTTGTACAGTCTCCATGCTTGGAGATTTTCAAGACTAGATCAGGTAAGGCCCTGAGCAACTGTCTGACCTCACAGGTGACTCCACTTTTGAGTAGGTCAGACTTGATGACTTCCTGTGGTCCTTGCTAACCTGCATTAGCCTGTGATACTCAGAAATGCCACCACAATTTGCTGATGCAGAGCAAGATACACTGGATTCTTGGGGAAGTGTTCACCTAATCCTGTTAGCAATCAACATGGAATTTTTGTCTTCCAGTGCTGAGGTTTTAGTAATACTAATTCTCACTGCAAGGAGCTTCCTCTCCCCACTGCCAGTGAAGTTAAAAACCACTTCAGGTAAGGGATATTCCAGACATCTGTTGTCACAGTATTTCTTCACTCCCTCTGTCCTTTCCATGGCTGAGTTTCTGATATCTGGCTCATTTTTCCATCCCATCCTCTTCTTCCTCTTGGCAATCTGGGCCCTGATTTGTCCAAATATGATGAAAGTATTGTAGTCTGCCAGGTACCACTCTGACTTGATTCAGACAGCAGTTTTAGGTTCAGTAGATGGCTATTTGAATAAATCCAACAGTTCAGTTTTCTGCTGTGACTGCTGCTAATGCTCAATGCATCACTGTGGGTAGGATTTGCTGATATTCAGAAGACTCACACAATGTTCTTAGCAGTAAGATGCTGGAGGGGCAATGGCCCCAAATTCCCCACTAAAACTAAAATTGTCACCAATTAGTCCAAGCGGAGATTTACCATCACATTCTGTTGCAACTCAGAGCCAGGAATAAAATATGTACACTCATTCCCCTTTAAATGTGAGTATCAGGCATGTATGTTAATGTACTGCTTGAGATGCATCAGCTTGAGAGGCATTTCATGTTGAGACTTGCTGATGAGCCACTGAGCGGATGACATCAGGTCTAAAAGAGAGAAATAAACATCTCCATGGATGTAAACTTATTCTAATTTTAATTTAAAACAATGGCCAGGCTCTTGGATAAGAAACAAATAAAATGAAGTTTGGAGAGATAATTTACCTGAATCCACCAGGTGACTTCATTGTTGCAGTTATTTATGAAAGCAAACATGCTCCAGCATGAACAGCTGCCATTTCAAAAGGCAGATGGAGCGAGTCTGGCTTGCGAGAAGCTAGAAAGAACAGACCATCACCAACATGGGGAAGAAGGCAGCCTCTCTAAATTAATCTTTGTGTAGACAGATTAAAAATAAGGGGAAATTAAGACATTTGTAACTGCATCTATTTTGAATTCTGTAAAACGTTATTTTTATATTTTCCCTAGCTTGTTTTTTAGTTAAGAAGGGTTTTGAGGTAACTGAATAACCTTTAAGCATTCCCCACCAAGATGAAGGGAAAACCTATGAAACTAGTTGCTGAAATCAAATCAGTTTTTCAGAGAATCCTATGCATCCAGTGAAGAAGCACAACCAGGACTGCTGGCCTCGCAAGCCTAACGAATGACAACAAAAAAAACCAACTTCTATTGATAGGTGATAGCCAAAAAGGCTATAATGGGGAGCAGGAAGATACCGGGTTGCATTTCTGAGTCTGCAAGTTCCCAAGGAAGTTTATCGCACTGACACGTTAATTTTTATTGTTTGCCTGCACTACACACCATTGCTGATAGGCACCCCACCGAGTGAGGAATCAGACTCTTCACAAGTCCCTCATTAACCCACAACTGAATCAGAAAGCCTAAAAGCAAATCTTAACATATGATTTTTATTATGTGGTTGTACATTGAGCTAGTGCAGCAGGGCTAGGAGGAAATGGAAGGTTTTGCATCAGAGTATCTGAAGAGACTCGCTGCTGCCCTTCTCCACCAAACTACTACACTACAGCAGGTCTGGCCAGAATTTAAACAGGTCAGGGATCTGAACTATAAGCAATTTAAGTCTTGCAATTCTGTATCCTAAAACAGGGGCTGAGAGAGGACAAGGAAAGGATATGATACAGGTCCACATGAATGTGAGTTTTCTGGTCTACTTCTGCCTGTCTGTACCAGCCCAGCATAGTGTTCAGTAACACACTGCATCTTATTGGCCTTCACTTCACACTTCTTGCCTGTAAAGCTGAACTGAGGATCACAAAACATCAAGATATGGGGCTAGGAGGCTCCCCTCCTCCCTCCCCTGTGCTTCCAGACAGATCTCAATTTCCTAGACCAATCAGCCATGATCTCTTAGCCTGGGACAGTGGAAGAAGGGATAGGTCCTAGGGACCAGGCAGAGGGAATGGAACAAAGTGTACTTGACTTTTATTGATTCCAAGACCTGTATATCATATCCAGTGTGTCACTGAAAACTTACTGGGAAGTTGTCCTGAGTAAGAGCCATTTTATTGCACATTTCCACAAAATGCTTCAAGTACTCTTCATCCAGGATCAGGTAAACAGGGATGTGCCGTCTGCTTGAGGCCTCCAGCAGGTCACACAGTATTTCCATGTCTGTAAACAGATCCATCACAATTGCTATCACCTAGCCAAGAGAAAAGAGGTGAGAAAGGGGAAACCAAGAGACTGTTGAAATTTCATGCCCAAGCAAATTGTATTTTAAACTATGAATTAAATATTCAGACCTCCTGAGTTACTGAGTGTCTGTGGCCACAAGTGGAGATTGCTTCTGAACCTTTGTGCTTAACAGTCCTTACTCCACCATGGCAGATAAAATCACTATTAATAATTATGAAGACATTCCCCATCCAGCTACCTCCTGTCTCATCTGTCATTCACACAAAAAAAAACAGCTGAAAGGGTAACGCACGTGCACAAACTCTGAATATCGTTGATGCAAAATGTATTGCCTTAAGCAAATATGCCAGAAAGACAGCATATTATTCAATCAGTATGAGTGACTCAATAGATGACCACCATAGTAAGAAGCATCAGTTTTTGCAGGAAGGACACACTGCCAGGTAAGGGAGAAGGTATCTTGATCATGGATGTACGTGTCCTTGTTCTAAGATTACCTCTTAGGGACAACTAGACAAAATCGTAGAAGAATGTGTGTGGGAAGGATCCCTTCCCTTTCCCTGCTGGCAGCTCTCCTGCTAACACAGCTTAGGTTGCAAGTGATAGTTATGAAACCTAAGAGTAGGAAGAAGGAATAACACTAACATTACTTAAAAAAAAAAAAAGAAAAGAAAAAAAAAAGAAAATCTACCTCAATAAACTAAAGGCTTGCAAAATAAGGTCTCCAAGGGAGGAGTTTTAAAAAGAAAAAGAATTTTGAAGAGAACAGCCAGTTCTTTATAGAGTGAGATTGGAAAAGGCCATGGCAACACATTCAGCTGTGGAGGTGTGATGGGAGGCAGCAGACTATCTTGGCTAAAAGAATTCTCAAAAAAAAAGGAAGGAAAATACAGAAAACAGAAGGCAGGTCATGACAAGTACCTGCTACAAGCAAGCTGACCCAGAACTAGATATTCAAAGTACAATATCAACTGCAACCAGAACAATGGATCAAGGGAAATCAACCCTAAATAGATTAAGATGTGACTGCAGAAGCTGTTCCACTGTTCCTCACAGAGTGAGGCTGCTGGCAGGCAACATTAAGGCGGCTGTTATTTGGATCAGGAAAAGACTGCTGGGATCCATTTGTTGGCTGTCACCATTAGTGACATTAGGAATCCAGGACATCATGGAGAAGGAAGGAACGGGCAAGAAAGCACTTGTTGAGCTGGATGATTTTCAGGCCTAACAAACTTTACCTGAAGGTGCTTGTAGACAAATCTGGTGACTTAGACCTCAAAGTTAATGTTAACAGTTAACATTGAGAACAACACATTGAGGGACCAGAAAAGGTAAAGAGGTGGAGGGTTTACCAAAAGGCCAGCTGCATTTCAAAACCTGAAAAAAGAGTGGAACTATTGACAAAGTACTTCAGTCAAAGTCTTTACTATATCCTAGCAGTAAATAAGACAACAATTTGACACTCGTTGAGCACATAACTCTGATTTTGAGTTTTTGTATCTCGCAGAGGAAGCCCAAATTAAGATGACACTAAAAGCACTGAGTTTTGGAGTGAAGCTCCAATGGCCTACATTACCCTGCTACTGAATATTCATGCCCTGCACTACATCTTGCACACAAAATGCATGACAAGAGTTTGTTCTGCTGCTCATCATGCACCCTGTGGGGAGGTAGGAAGCTTGTTTTCAAACACCTCCTCTGCCTGTGTTAGAGTATGGCCATGAATGCAATTCTTCACAGTTCAAATCACCCTATGGAGCAGATCATATAGGGTGAGCTTTCCACTAGCACTTCTGCTCAGCTGCTGCTCTTCAAACAAAGAATTTATTGCAGAGGACAGCAGTGAGGTTGACTTTTACACGTGTGGTGGTTCAAGCTTTAAAGAGGAACAGGCTGAATCACATGAGTCTGACCTGGAATAGCTTCAGAAGAGTAGATGAGCTCCAAGTATTACTGTCCTTGAATGTGGGGACAGGGTTATTTCTCTGCTCCAGATTGGAACACTGGCCGCAGATCGCCCATAGCTCTTCAGTTTTTATTAATAAACTGCCTTTTTCCACGCTCGTATTCATGGTCTAGGTGCTGAGAAAAGGCCGCTGCCATGGGCAAAGCAGGCCCCACTGGCTTCCCCATGTTCTCCTGCCCAGTCTTTTTTTCAGCAAGCTGGTTCCTCTCAGCCTGTTCTGGTTCAAGAATTAACAAATTGAGGAGCGGGACGAACACCTGGTAACTGTAGGACCTTGAGAGGTCAGTGGGCAACTGGTATTCCCTCCCCTTCCCTGCCACACTCTATAAAAGGACAGGAAGTTCGGGTTTCATTCTCTTTTCTTCCCTCACTCGGACTGTGCTGCTGCTGGGACTGCATCTCAGCGCAGCCAGGCCTGGCTCTACGTGCTCTGCACAATCCATCACCATCCCAGGGCTGGTTTTGTATATGCTTGTATATCCCTCTGCTCTTGATATTTCCTTTTCCCTGTTTATCTCTGCTACCTCTTAAATTTTGTTCATAGTCTTCACTTCCAATTTGGTGTGAGGCGCTTCCTTCCTCATTTCCCTTTGTATCCTCCCTTGGGAGGGAAGGGGAGGGGGAGAGAGGACCGATAGGAATCCTACTCTGTGGGGTTTGCCCTGAGCCTTAAAAGGAGACACAGCCCCACTCCATCTGCACACACCATGGAGAAGCTCTCTGCATCAGAGCCATGTCAGAGGAGTGCAACAATGCCAAAAGGTTGCTGCTTCCTGCTCCCTTGGGGATTTATCCCTTTTGCAGATGAATGAGATCTCTTGCTTATATCTCATTTGTCTCCAGAGACCATCTCTGTGATGATGCTTTACACACTATCATCGGTCCTCAACATCTTGCAGAAGACCCCAGTCCCAGCCCACCAGAGCAGGATTTGGGGAAGAACCTTCTTGGAGGCTGGTGTGATCCCAGGAATCCATGTGGGACACAAGATAACTGTCATCAATCATTCCTACTCTCCAGACCATAACTACATCTCTACCCTTTCCTCTGGCCCTGAGAGATACAGGCTTCAGAGCCTAACTCCAAAGAGCACCTCTTTTGTAGCCGTCAACAGTGCTGTCTTTCTACCTTATGAGGCTCTGGCAAACTCCTCTCCTGAAATGTGCCCGCCTGGGCAGCAAAGTCAGCCCTGGAAGAGCTCTGAAAGCAGTAAGATGCATCTTCAACTTTCCAAATTAATGTTGCTGCTGGGCTATCAGCATTAAGTACTGCTGAGACCCACATAAAAAAAGCAGGACTTCACCATGAATTTCTACAATGGCCTTCGGCCAAAGACCAAAGGCGACTTAACCAAATTATTTTGATGGGCTACCTATCCTTTAATGATGAAGCCAAGAAAAAACTACAGCCCAAACCTTGTGTAAGGCCTCAGGCAAGTCCCTCTCAGCCGTATCTGCCTCATAATATTCCAGCTTATCTCAAGCTTAGGTCCAAGGCAGGCTTGGCCCTGGAGACAATCTACACTTGGCTTGGGAAGTCAATATAGTGGAGTTGAGAGAGATTGATGCTCCTTTGTCCCCAGGACCTACATCCTCAGAGGCACTGCTTGTGCCTAGCATGCACAGAAAGTTGACACCATCTTGCTTTTCTCTACCAGTGCTCACAGGCTTTGGCAGAGTTCAGGGCTGTTACTTGCCCCAGACGAGTACTGTCAGTCTGCAGTGCTCACTGTGATGGGGCTGAGCAGGCGGTAGCGTGACTCTGCACGGCAGCATGTGGCACAGAGTCACTTGTGGCAGCCAGTGCCCTGGGCTGGATGAAGCTGGCTGTCAGGCAGACTTGCATCTCCTGACAGCCTCATGGCAGGGCTTCAGCATCAGAGAAGGAGCAAGCGCCTGAAGCAGCAGGCATACCAGCTTGTGCAACCTGGGCGGAGCCCTGCGTGATAGTCAGACTCGTGTTTTCTGAAGTGAGTTGTCACTTGGCATCAGGACATGGAACAGGCTATAGCTCTATTCCCCGCCTCCTCACATGTGATCCCTTCGCAGGAGGGTTTTGGGTAGAGTCGGGCAGTGTTGCTCCTGGTGATGCTGGCAAACACTCATAGCCGATGTCAGGCAAGAAGGCTGGCAGCCCCACATGCACTGCAGTTTGCAGTGAGGAGCTTTGCAGTGAAAAGCAGAGAGGGGAGGTTGTGCCCTACTACAGCCTTGCATGGTGGAGATGCAGATACCCATGGTGGGGCTGCTTATTCTAGGCATAAGTGCCACAGGACAACCATAAGGGCCACTCAGATCACTGTATCTTCTCAGTAAACTAAGCAGGCAGCTCTTATAATAAGATCAAGTCAACACCAAAGCCACAAAAGTCGGGGAAAGAAGACCCTGCAAGTCTTCCCCTTGAAGCCTCCTAAGAATGTATCGTCACAAAATTGAGGTCTAAAGCCTCAAAGGTAATTTCCAACAGCTCTATAAAGCAGTGGAAATTAGGTACCTAAGTAACATCTCCAATTCAGGTCCCTGACAACTCATACCTCACATTTAAAAGCTTTGGACATTTGAGTCAATCTGTCCTTACAAACGTGTATGTCCAGTGCCTCCAGCCCCTTGGTTTCAGTGGTGGAAGCTGCAAGGCTGGGACTGGCTCCGAGCATCCCTGTTTCTCACCATACTGATCACAGCCTTCAAGCCCATGATACAGCCTTAATAGGTTAGGACACTGCAAAGACATAGCTGCCCCACAGGCTCTAGAAAATTCACACCTTGCCATTGTATGGTTAAATCATGACATTTCCAAATCCACTTCTGGAAATTCACAATTCAGCAATTACTGCAGTCATCACTTTGGGAATTACAGCACTCACCAGCATCCCACTTTGGTTGCCATCTGTCTGGTTTCTAACCAGCACAACTGGCTTTACTGGTATTTGCCAATAGCAGTGTGGTTTTGGTCATTAGCATAGTGTTGCCATTTGAAGCAGTACAGTGCTTCTCTGGGGGGACCCTTCTACCACCGCACATAAATGCAGACATGCAGCCAGTATCAGAGTTGTACAAGAGGGGCAAAAAGAAGAAGCATGGACAGTTCAAAATAGATTAGAGCTCATCCAACAACAACAAAATTGTAACAGTATTATCAAATGAAGGCTAAGGTGTGGCTCCGCTGCATCTTCTTAAGTCTGCAAAAAGAAAAGCTCAAATCTGAAAATACATCTTCAAAGGCAGCTTGTTAAATACAGGAAAGTAGAAAGACAAACCACACCAGCAAAAGGTACCAGTAAAACAAATGTCCTTTTTGCTGATTTGTCAGGACAAACATGCTGTTGCAAAATATGTTAGCTAATGTTGTCCTGTATGACTGTACAGGAGAAACCAGCAAACAGCATTTCAAGACACACATCTTCCTGTCTACAGGACCCAGGAAAAGCATTCAGGGATCTCAACATCTTTCCCACATCCCACCAGCACTTTAACCCCCTTCTATGCTAGCTGTAAGCACACAGGAGGAGAAACACTCTAAAGGAGTCATACATGATGAAAGCTTAAAGTCTAGTGGAGGAAATATTTGAAATGCAGCAACAGGAGTTGAAAAGCAAAAATGCAAGTGGTTCTCAGCACAGTTGCTACTAGCACTTCAAGCAAAAGAGGTTTTTGCCTCTGGGTTGCTCTTTTTCATACACACATACTGTATATACTGACATAGAGATAACATCCTTTTGGATGGTTCGATGAGCAAAATGACTTAAGTAACTACTTAAAACATGTGTAACCAAGGTTGTCAAGGAGCTGGAACTGTCACCAATCACGGCCAGAGCTGCTAACCTAGAAGCCAGTAAAAGTAAAACAAATAAATTTTGTTTTATTAAGCCAGAAATAAAACAATAGGATGGTTGAAAACTCACTCTCACATTTCAGGCAACAGTCAAAAACATGAAAATCCCCAGCCTGAACATAAAGGGCTGAAGATTGTCAGTGCTTTTTCAAGCTAAGAGAAAAAAAGTAAAAAGCTCAAAAGGTGAAAGTAGAATAAAATACCTACTGCCTGGACAATCTCCCTGCAGCAACAGAGATAGTTCTGTGAAATGAGAAAGCAGCAAGATGTTATTCTTGTGGTTTAAAGAATCATAATGTGATCAGAGATCCAGGACATGGGCTAAGTGACAAGGTAACACTTCTTGGCAATCATTTACTTTGTGCATTCTGCTATGACTATATCTTAATTCCCATTATTCATAAGTGTCAACAGGACTTTTCAGATCATTTAAGATATCATAAATCAGCTGCCTACAAAGACAAGCAAAGCTTTTTGTCACTTACTTCCTGGACAAAACTTCCCATATTTGCCTACGAAGGTGCAATAGAAGTTCAGGCATTAAGCAATGGCTGCTTATAACTAAGCAGCAATTTATGTGGCAAAACAGTCTTCTTTTGGTCAAAAGACCCATTTACCTCATATCACACCCAAATTCCAATGCTATATGGTTCTTTGATGAGGTTAGGATACTGAACAACAACCTAAGCTGCTGCACGGCCCCACTTCCATCTGCTAGGGACAATATAACTTTGTTTCCTTAACTCTGCACACAGTGTTAGAAGGCAGCACTTTAGCTCAGTCAGTTTGTGTTCCTGACAGAGCTGAAGTCCAGGCTTAACAATTCTTTATCTCCCACTTTCTGCACTAGGCAGTAATGAATTTAAGGAGTGACGGTAAAGTTAAATAAGAAACTACTGGAGTGATGATAGGAATTGCCTAGAAGCGGAATGGCTAAAAGTGAACTTTGTACTCTAAGTTTACTCAGTATCACTACACTATTGAAACACTACAAAAGAAAATTAACATGGAACAGATGAGAACCACCATAGAGAGGACAGAGCAAATAAAAGCTGAAAGTGTCTCTGAGATACAGCTGTCTGAGCTGCTGCTTTAGTGCACGCTATTTAAAAGTATTTCTTTTTACAGAAAAGGAAAAACAAAGAAGAAGGAGCATAATTTAATGAGTGAAATCATGGCAAGATTGTGCTTGGTAGGCAAGTATAGTAGTCATACAGTTTTTATTACATCCAAGGGTTGGCAATCTCTACCCAGCAGAAACTGTGTGATGAGGCAAAAGGGGTGATCTTAAATTACCCCCACAGAGGCACAGACATCTAACCTCATACAAACAACAGGCAGAGATTTTCAGTTCCAGGAGTTTACTCAGGTCCTATGTTCTCCCACAGTAACTCATCAGTAGTACCCTCTTGTCCTGCTTAACATGTTGTTCAGAGCTGAAAAAAAACCCTGGCCGTGTAAACTCCCTGGCAGAGGGCAGAAAGGCTGGCTGGTGCACACCTGCCAGCTGAGGATAGCTAAGTGTTAATGCTGCATGTTCTGCCACTCACTTGCTCCAGGCTTTGGTACTGTGCTCTGCACAGCTGCAAATAGAGACTCAGAGCACCTTGAAGGGCACTGCCTGTATGACATGAAATCTCAGATGGAAAGAAATTACAGGAAATGTAAGAAGCAGAAAGAGTTACAGATCTTCTAGAGAAAAAACAATCACATTATGCCTAGAATCCAGAGAACAGTAACAGCTTGGGGCATGCAGTGTACGATCGTTGGACCAGCCACCAGGACCTGGGTGCTGTAGCACAAGACCCCACTCAAGGGACACAGCGCTATACATACCGTCCGTGCCCGGCTGATCAGTGACCGGAGCAAATCCTTAATGCTGTTAGCTTTGTTTCTTTGGAAAATCACAGTGGCTTGAGTCTGGCCAGAAACCGTGAAGAGTGGCATCCCTGGCCACCCCAGCTCCAGCTCTGGAGGGTGCACATCAGACATGAGCGGAAAGTAGGTGCCAGATGTTAGTTCAGAGTTGAGGGAGGATCTGTCTCCGGTGGACACATCACCAGAGTTAGCCTCTTTGTCTTTCATTGCATTGGGATCTGGAAAGCTTTGGTTTCTCTGATGGCTCATATATTCCATGTCTAGGATAGAAAGAAAAGGCAGCTCCCGCTCCTCAGCAATGGCACTCAGGTAGCCTCGTTCCCCCTGCTCAAGAAATGCGTCTATGGCAAGCCTGGTTGTTTCACTATGCTGGAGAACCAGTGGGGTGGGCTCTCTCCACCATGGCTTCTTCAGCTGCTCTAGACGGCTCTTCAGTGGCCCAGACACCCCTTGCTGAACCCCATAGCTGCGGTGGAACTGGGGTCTCACCTCTACTGCTAGGTAGTTGAACATGACCAGAGCTGTTGATGCAAAGAAGTGCCTCTTCAGTTGATTAGTCCTCTGTCCAACTTTAGGTCTTTTCTGGCCCTTTTGCACTCTTACGTTCCTCTCAACAGGTTCCTTCACAACTCAGTATGAGCTCTACTCCTCCATATGGGAGTTAATTACAAAGTACAGCCTCCCACTCTGGGGGTGGAGCTGGTTTTCCCCAGCTCCCTTGCTTTGCTTCCTCAGACACACCTGATACTTGCTGCTTAGAGTATCCCTTTTGCAAGGGGAGGGATCTTCAAGCTGATCCTTTCCTTTTAAATGATTCATGTACTGCCCTCCCCTTCTCTGCTGAGAGGCCAAGCAGGCTCTAACCTGTTTTGTCCCTTATTGTGCTTGCAGTGGAAATGCAGATCCTGAAACTTGTTCCTGCTTGAAATTTGTTCCAAATCAAATGCTTCTTCAGTGTTCTCAGTGTAAGTTATAGTGAAATACAAACATCCCAAATGGATAATCTCAGCCAAGAAACTTACTCATCTCTGAACCATAGCTAATGCTCCTCCTTAGCATTTCTTGGGAGCCCAGCCTCTGCTAGACTGGCACCTGGCAGAGAACACAAAACACCACCTTTTTTGATATCATAAGGTTTTGGAGTTTGTACGAAGCACAGCAGGAATCTTAGCACAGCTCATGTCATTAGACATCACAGACTACAAGAGCAATAGCTCATGCGGTGTTTTAGCATTTCCCTGTAAATCCTTCAAGGAAGGGACCTTCAAACTTATGAGCCTGTTGCTGTGTGAATGACATTAACTGTCCACATACTGTTTATTTTGGGATTAGTTAACTCCAGCTTCCAAAAAGCATCATGGAACTGTATTTGGAGAAATAATGCAGGCAAACTTTAAAATGTGTTTTAAAAGCTGTGTTAAGAACGCAGCACCCAGAACACAATGCAGTACATGCAGAATTGTGCACAGGAGGCACACAGGAGTCCCCAGACTGCAATGTGGACCTCCCTCAACCCCACCTCAGGTCACTTACCCTGGAGCTACTAAACTCCACAGAGGCTAATCAAAGAATGAAGAACTAGCTGGATAGTTGATCTGATCAGCTAGTCTTCTATCTGCAAATTACACATATCCTGTAGATTAAATTCATCCAGGCTAAATTAAGTAATCTGAAAGCTAATCTGTTATCTTTCAGATTACAGTAATCTGCTGTCTAATACTCCAGGGTTATAGTCAATGGAGGGAGACAGACATGCCTAAGTGTGAACCAGCACATTCAGACACTAAATTCTAAATCAGCTGGGATGAATCATGTCCGCAGGGGACTATCACTCTCCATGGACTACAGCTGGAGTGAGATGATTAGTTTAGATAAACTGTCTAGTGTTTAGATCCCTGAAGTCAGAACAAAGTCTTAATAGGGCTGTGCAAACTGCAAGAACAGAAGCAAAGGTATGTTAAATCAGAAAATGCAAGTTGCCTGCCAGAGCTGTTCTGCAATGCAGCAAGCAGGTGCAGTTAGCGGCCATGGACAATAGATACGGGACAAAATTACAATAAAGTTACTGGCATAGAAGTGTTACAGGTGTAAATAAGCAATAGAGCAGCTCAAAGGACAGCATTAACTCAAAATGTGAACAGCCTGCAGCAGACATCCGAAATACACCATGAAGGTGCATATTCTGCTCTCCACTGAGCAGGAGAGCTCAGGCTGCTGAAGTCAGTGACAGAGGTTTACTGGGAGACATCTAAATTTAGATGAGAAGGTATCTTGTCCCTGCTGTCTGACAAAGATAAATGTCTGTAATTGGGACTTTACACATGTGGGAATCACATGAGCAAATTTTTGACAGCTAAAAGTTGGAAGTGTCTACACTACACACCTTCTGCAATCAACAGAGAAAGAGGTGGGAAATTTCCTCTGGCTAAACACACACACACACCCACACACCCCCCCCCCCCTAAGTCCCACTTCCAAGCCAACTTCCCTAGACCACTATACTCTGTCTCATACCTAAGCTCAGTCAGGATCCAAGTATTAGGCAATACTTCATTCTTGTGTTCCACTACAAATGTTCTTGGAGCTTCCCAAACACCAGCACCTTGCATAGGCTTTCCACAAAATGTACCTACTGCTTCCTCTTCAGGCACAAATGGTAGAGACCCTGCCAACTTGTTTCATGATAGTACAGTTCTGGGAGAGCACTTACCCAGGAACATGAGATGCCAGATTTGGTTTTTTCTTTCCTCTTTATTTCAGACTGAAATCCACATCTTCCCCAACAATACATCATGGTGCTCAGACATACTTATCTATAGGCATTTCTGAAAACCAACAGCATAGAGATGTTCCACTGTGAAGAATTCACTGGCCAGATGTAAACAGCAAGCACAACTAGACAAGAAAAGTCCATAGTTTAGTTACTGCACTGAAATTTGTGCCAGCACTGAATGCACAGACAGAGCAGTGCAAAGTCAAGTTTCCCAGTTTTTTGTTTGAAGTTCTTGACTGTGGCATTACAGAATCATTCTTCTAAACACAGCAGCAGCACACAAATTCCTATCATTTTTCCCAATTCTACGTTAAGCCTCTTCCAAATCAGGGGAGAGACAGCTTTGCACCCACTCAGCTGAAGGAGGGCACTGGACAGCAGTTCCCAGCTATAGGCCAAATGAGCTAACCGCTGGAGATCGCAGGGAAGGTAGACAACCCTACCTCCTCTGCTGGCTCCCTGCTCAGTGGCATGCCCAGAATATAGATTCTTTCCAGTTGAAGGTCTGAGGTCACTACTACCCACGTGCCATACAGGGAAACCAATGTGTGGCCTTGGAGTTGCTCTGGTGGCCCTTTGAGGTCCAGCCCTGAGCCACTAATGTTGCCGATTCACAGCTATCACGAGGAGGACCACAGCGTGCCTCTTCCCTAGGCTGCTGCCTTGTACTGAAAAAAGCACTTTCAGATACCTCTTCCTTCTCTTCTTCCAAAGGAAATACACAGAAACATAACTGGGCAGTGTAACATCAGTTGGTTGAGTTACTAGCAGGAAAAGGGTATGAAGGGAAAGATGTGGGACAATGAGCAAATCCTCATAAAATGCCTGGCTTTGACAGGATGTGGAGCAGCCCAGGAGGCTGGCAGGCAGGATGAGGAAGGAAGAAGGCCAGCTCACTCTTTTACTCAGGGACATAATCATTAGTGAAGGCTTTGCATGTGCAACATTCCTTGCTTCCTAAATAAGCATGAAGGAGCTCTGACCTCCTGGGAGAGCTGCAGTAGCATACCAACACTAAGAGGACCCGGTCTCAAAGACACATTGCAGGGCCCTCCTACATGCACATACCTGCAATAAGGCAGTAAGAAAATGACAGTAGATATCTCTGGTTCCTGCACTTGCATGCGATAAATTGTTTACACTAGTCTGCCCCAGGTTCCTCAAGCAGATCTACTGCCACTTGATCTGAACTCTGGCTGCTCCCAGCATATCGCATCTGGAGCAGTCATTGCAATGGAACAGCAGAAGGTGCTCATCTGAGCTCCTGCTCTGCATTCCCAGTGGAAAGATGAGGCCCAAATCTCTTCTGTCCCACAAATGAGAAGAACAAGCTGTTAAGCAGGTTGAATGACTGTAAGCAAAACAAGTACTCCCTCAACATGTTCAGCAGCTTCATGAAGAACACATGTAGGATACACAGACCAGCCCTAAACACCTGAAGAAAGGGCAGTGGTAAAAGAAAGCTCACCAGAAGAGTCTGGGAAGGATCATGAGACTATTAATATGCAACTGCCCTATGCAGGAGGCCAGACAGCCCACAGCACCAGTGGGTGATACTCCCTTTGCAGGCAGAGGTGGATACTGCAGAAGCACAGCACAGTTGTCTAAGCAGCAGAGCCTACCCCTCACTTATACTGAGCCTCGGTCTCTTTCCTATATCCTTACCAACTTTCCCAGGCTCCTGTGTAAGCTCTGCCCTCTTCTTGAATTCTCAGATCTTCAGAAAAAGCCAGCACTGAGTGCCAGGCTGTGCAGACACTGAATGCCCAAAAGATGGAGATCTCGCTCCCTAAGGCGTGCTACAGAGCGGCAGAAGTACTATCACCCAGACTGCTGAAGAGGCCAAGTGCTGCAGCACTCTTCGGCAGTAAAAATGGAACACAGGTGTTTCAGAGTCTCTTGTAGAAAAAAAAGCAAAAAGCGTCTCAACTAGTTTATTATACAAAAAGACAACAGAGATCAGACAAAGAGGGGCAGCTGTGAAGAGGCAGATGAGGACAGCAGAAGCCTATACAGAGGAACGTCTACTAAGAAATTAGCTGCCACCAGCAGCATCCAAAAAAACCCCATGTACTAGACTAAGACCACAACCAAACATCTGCACTGGGACCCGAGAAGCTGGAGAACATCACGTCAGATGACTGTTGTATTCCTGGCACAACTCTATTAGTAGAAGAGTTAGACAGACGCTCAGTAATTTCTAGGTATTAACATAAATATTTATGACCTCCAGCACCGGTATTTTCATCTTCATGGAAGAAAGCACACACAATCCAGTTTTGGAGCTCAAGTTGGGCAATAAATTGTTCAGTATACCTGTAGAGGGGATCAGATCGGTAAACTTCCACAAATGCTCAAAGCAGTATGTCAGCACATCTCTGGGATGCAGATAACCTTCGTTACATGTGCAGGATTAAACCGGTCCCACAGAAATGCCACAAGTAGGCTGCACCAGGTCTATATTGATTTGATTTTCTGAAGGAAGATCTCCTCTGCAGGGTTTTGGATGTAGGAGAGTGGGTCACTGTATACGGTATGGCTGTTGGACAGTCAAGTATGAACTCACTTTCCCCAGCTAAAAGCAAATGGCAGCAACCACATGGACATTGATGACCATTTTAAAACACATGGCTGTGCTTTTGCCCTGCCTTACTCCAGCACTGCTGTGTTATGAGCCCATGGCCTTTGGGTTAGCGCACTACCGATATCATAATAGTTCTGTTTGTAAATCCTAAGTATTGAGCTAAAAGGTGCCTGCTCCTCACAGTGGTGGCATGCAGTGGCATACATCACAAGGACCATGCTTGAAGAATCAGTCACAACCCCCTCCCAGTTGATGTCTACCCTCCCATGACTTTGCTATTCTTCACCTACTACTCTACATTCATCTAATTTAAAGTTCTGGTGGAAAAATTTGCTTTTACTGTCTCCAGTTTCTGCTTACCTTATTTGCTAAGCCAAAGGCAGAGCAAGTGAGACAGGTCAGTGGTTACGTCCAACTACTATGTCAGGAGCAGCAATTCTGACCTGAAAGCTTGGCGTGGCAGATAAAAACTTCACTTTGTGGAAGGCGAGGATAAGAGTCAGAAATCTGGTAAGTGCACTTTAACAGGGCGTAGGCATCTGGACAGCATAGGAAATGTGGAGATCATCAACGATGCCCGTGCTCTTAGCACTTAGCTGTTTAAAGCAGCAGGAGAAAACCATTAGAAATAAATACTAAGAGGCAGCGTGAACACAGAAAACCCTTTAACCACCTAAAAGACAGAGCAGGCATTGAAGGATATCACGTGACTCCCTCTCCATTCCAAAGTGTCTCAGAATTTCTATCAGTCTGAAGCAAGAGACTTCGCGAGTTCAATGCTGTGGGCAAAACATGCACCTACTCTCCTGCTGGTGCAAAACAGCAGAGAAGGAAGACATTAAGCATTGGCCCTTCTTTTCTGCTCACAGAAACAAGAAAGCCAAGATAATAGCTGAAATAATGAGTGCTTCCTAGAGGATCATTATCTTTTGACTTTAAGACACCTGGGAAAGCTAGGGAAACAAGTCCTTTGGAATAATAAGCAATGTCGAAATTTTGTAAATGAGATGGATATCAGGTTGGATCATAAAGTGCTCAACGTGGCTCCTTCTGGAAGAAACGTGCACACATATATTCATTTAAAATACAGGTAAAGTGTCCCCAAGCCAATGCTCTGAGACCACATTCAAAAAACCCTGCAGTGCAAACAAAGAACTGTCCATGAGCAAAATATCTTCAATCATTCCCTCTGCAAAACCTCAAAAACGGGGAAAGATGGGCTTTACAACATTTAGTTAAAAATAATTGCTCCTGGAATTCTTGCAAGGTGCAGATTTTGCTACTGGAAACGTATTGTCTCTCAAGGACTTTAAATTCTGGTTGTAAAGACGTTTTTATATAAAAGATATTGGCAATGGCATGTTTCTAGCCTCTTGGCACACATCTCTCAACAGTAGAGGGCTAAATCATATTCTCTATCCAAATCCTGTCTCCAGGTTAACTGGAAGCAAAGACTTCTCTTGTACTATGTAGCCTCCAGTATATTCTTCCTCTCTAACAGATTACCCTTTTAATTCAGAGAGTTTCTGCCTTACTCTCTCAACAGGCCCCACACACTTTTGTCCAAAACACACCCTGACTGCTGGCTCAGCTCTGTACTAGTACAGTGTTTGAAGGCATTTTATGGAACAAGCAGCCAGCCATGATTATAGGTTTTATTTATTCTCACATTAATAAAAACTGCAAAAGCAAATGCCAATGACCACAGTCTGGCACCGTGATTTCCGGAGCCTCCTGCCCGTAAACATAGGAAAGGGCTCCGTTTTGACCACACGGCTGTCCCATATTCAGAGTACAAAAGTCACTGCCACCTCCAAACTAGTGGTCCCATGAATTCTTCACAGCCTCAGCACCACAGACACTACCCAATCTCTGACCCGTGCACAGCAGCAGGTTGGATGGTGGTAGACTCCCAGTCCTGTGTTCCCATGGCATGGATAATATGAGTCCAGGTTTAAATTATGTAGTAGGAAAGGGGGTAAAGTTTAAATGACTGGCTTATATATGAGTTTACGTATGTAGCTTTGAGCCAAAATATCTACCATTAATTTTTCCACCTATTTCAGGAGCAGTAAGATACACAAAGTAAGGTTTATTTTGGTTCTTGGTATACTTAACTCTCATTAAAAATAAATTAATCAGCAAATTCCTACACAGCTCAGCCTTCTTTTATGTAAATACAACCCAGCTGTAATGAATTACAAGGTGTTATTATCTCACACACACTGTATAATACTTCACACACAAGAGGTTTCTCTGCTTAGCTCAGCTTTCAACAAAAGCATCTTAAATAAACTGCAAGCAAGTTGTTTGGTCTGTAATGTTTTCACAGAGAAGGGATACACCTCACACATAGAGGGTTTCTTTACATGACTCATTTTAAAACAAGTTAAACTGAGGAAGTTCGTCTTGGAAAAAAAGTAACAAAATGCCTTTCTTATACACAGAAGGTCCCCTAAGAAAAGATTAAGAAAAAAAAAAAGTAAGACAGCGTTTGGGAGCCTATGTTCTGCATCGTACCGCTCTTTACACAGAGCAGGGATGTCAAATATTCCCCAAAACACAAAACATGAAGAAAGCAACTTCAGAAGGAAGAATAGTCACAGCCAGGCCCAGTCAGACTTTCACCAGATCAAGGATTAGTTTCACAAATTAAGGATTATCATCTACAGCTTTTGTTGAATAGTTTGATTAGGAAGTCCTGACATTACAGGGCTTATTCTTATCAAAAGCACACACGGCAGAAAGAACACATACACATCAATTTTACCCAGACTGACTTTTATTATTGACTAGGATTTTAGACAAGAGAGCAATGAAAACTGGTTTTGTCGCTGATCTGGAAATAGCCTGGTGAATTATCCACCTACACAGTACACCTCAGCCGCTGCTGACTTAATCAGTGGAGCTCTTGTTCCTGTAATTACTGTGATGGTGTAATTTGTCTGCACAGTCATATCAAGTTTTCACTGGAGTGGATAGGTGTTGTCAAAATGCCCTGGACCACTGCTTTGAGGAATGGAGGATAGCACAGTCTCTTTAAGAAGAATGACAGAAACAGGGATGTTCTTTTCATAAAGAAATTCTAGGACCACAACTCTAAAAAGAATACAGAAATATCAGCAAGGTAGACTGAAATGCCAAGTACTCTGAGACACCTTCTAGTGACAGCCCAGCCACATTTTGGACTTCATTCTCACTAAAATGGCTAGAATCATAGAGGGTTATTGTGGGCAATCCATTATTCTCTGTATCCTCCTGTCGCACAACAGGGCAGAGTTCCTAAAAAGGATTTTCACAGAACACTCCAGAATCTGTTAAAGTAATTCTTAACTCCACTGAAACAAAAGTGGACCGTTCTATCTTGATACCAGGCTTTTAAAATACATTATCTAATATGCAAAGCTCAGATTTGCATTCACGACCATTCAGTGCGCAGAGAAATATGGTTGTCTCTATGTAGCAGCTCTCCAAATGAGGCAAAGGACAGAAAGATCTTCTTGAGATAATTCTAAGTCATGGTAAAATACCTGTTTTCCTAAAGACAGAAGGCAGGTCTTTCAATTTGTCAGCAAGAACCACTGTGCCATGAAAAGGACCGAGGATCTCAAACCGACAAGCATTTATTTGCAGGTAAATACTCTTCTGAGTATGGCTGTCCAATTTGCTACTGAGGCACCATGGATAGGATATCTCATTAAATATTTTCTTTCCGATAGTGGATTTTCCTTCCCGATGCCACAGCTTCAGCTCAGTTCAATTTCAGGCATGCTTCCCAAGCCAATCTGACAATCTGATAGAAATGTCAGGTGGTGCTCTCAGAGTCCTTCATCGTTGTAAACAGGTGAAAGGGGCTTCAGGATGCCACGTGCGTTGCTCTCCACGAGTGGCCGCCAACTCACCTCACCAGTCAGCAGCAAGTCCTCCCCACTCAGCGCATCCAGGTGCTGCACCTGCAAGGACAGTTAGTGCAAGACGTCCCATCACTCATTCAAGTTCCTCAACAGCGATGCAAACATGCTGCTTTCCAGAAAGAAAGCAGAACAAGGAGATTTTAGCATAGTTTGCCATTTGTGCGACTGAGATCTATGTAGTAGTCATGGAAATATGTAGTAGTCATGGAAAGACTAGGAGATAAATATCTGCAGATCCACTGGAGTTAACTGCGTAAGGTCTTCTACTAACACTTTAGCTAATGCTTCCTCTGAAAGTCTGCCAACAGGACACAGAAGAGCCATGCAAACATGAGTCATTTTATCTTCCCGGAAGTTAATTCAGATGCCACACGGCTCATACCATCATGTACCTGAAGTGCTCTCACAACAGCGATCTCACATAGACCAAAGCTTTTCACTATATAAAAAAAGGCTGACCAGCAAGGAACACCTGAGGTTTATAATATAAAAGCACATGAGACGGAGGAGATGAACACGGAACAAATACTCATTCTTGTGATACATGAAGTAGTTGGGATCAAATGAAAGTTTAAGGTGCAAGGTCAGCAAAATAAAAAGCCTCGTCACACAACACAGGGTTGACTTGCTGCCACAGGAAGGACACCGTAAACTGGAGGAAAAGGTGGAGTGGGGTGTAGAAAGAAAAAAAAGTCCATCAAGGGTCAGTAAAACAGAAAATCACGATCTCCAGCACAGGAAGTCTGTGAACCAGATTGCTAGGAGAGCTGACCAGGGAAACAGCGCAATATGCTTGCTCTTCTCTAACAGTGCCTCTTAGTGGATGCCAAAGACAGGATCAGCAAGTAATTGCAGAAAGACCTAGTACACAATGCTTACTGGAAATAAAACATAATTTGACAAGGAATTTCTCAACAGAGGTCAGATCGAAGAGCCACCTAAGCACAATACCCTGTTTCTGACAGTCATCAACAGCAGATTCCCCAGAGGGAGTTAAGTACAACACCTGCATACATTATTTTCCTTGTTTATTTTCCCTCCCTCTCAAAATTTGTTTGTTCAGGGATTTTGAGCCTGAAGTGGCTGCTGTGGATTTAATAGCCCTGGACAGACTTCCATAAGCCTTCACAGTGGCTTTGAAACCCATGTGTAACTGATGTATCCCAAAGGACCTGTGGTTACATTAAGTTCCCACATTCTTGTATCAGTGAACAGCCCTTCCTTGCTCACCTTTCATAAGCCTTCATGATTTCCCAGAGCTGTCCTCTCACTGGACATAGTAATCCTACTTATTGCTAATCAAGAGCTCTTTCATGCCATCCTTACTGCTCTTCTGTGAGCCTTCTTCAGCTCGGTTCTTATCTTCCTTGACACTTGGAAACCAAACCATACACATTATTCAAGATCATAAGGGTACCATGGATTTAAAAATTGGCATGACACCACTATTTTATTCTTTATTCCTCCCTTAATAGTTCTGAGTTTTTGTTATACTTTTTTTAAACAATACAGAGTGCTGAGCGGATATTTTGATAATACAGTTATAATCTCAAGGACTCATTCCTCTGTGGTAACAGACAGCTTAGAGCTCAGCAATATATATGTAAAGCTGGGACCCTTTTTCTAAAGTGCATCACTTCAGAGCTGTCTACTGTCTGCACAGAAGCTGTGCTGATTCTCCCCCAATATGTCATATTTGTCTACGTGATCACTGTTTCCAATTCAATTACTGATAGTTTCTGTCTTATCCTTTGCTTGAATATACAGAATAGCAACAAATTCCCCAGCTGGCAGCGAATTGTTCCAAATTACATACGTTCTATATGTGTTTGCTCCCTGCCAATCTTGTTTTAAACTTTCCTACAGCCTCACTGCACCAGCAATCTTAATGCTTAAGATTGTCCCTTCTGAGAAGACCTCTAGCATTCTAAAAGTGTCCTGAGTCCCTCACAAAATCCAACCCTTTACTTCCCGTGCCATTTTCTCAGACACACGCTGAAATACTCTTTCCAAATCTCTATCTGGCCTTGAATATAGTATTGGAAACATTACAGAGAATGCTGTTGTGGAGGTTCTGGCCTTCAATTTCTCCAGAACCCCTCTCACCCCTTTCCTGTCTTTCATACCCACCTGGACTCATACCAACATTTCCTACAAACCTGATTCACAAACCTCCTAAGGATTGAGAGGACAAACACTACTTAGTATTGCTTCCTCCAGATAGTAACTGAAAGAAACAGAAATAATTCTTGAAAATAAAACCTTTTATTTCTTTCCCACAAAGATCAACAGGAGACTTTGTATGATATTTTATTATGAAGAGCATCTCAACTCTGCAACATCAATTATAATTCTACAACAACTTGAAGCCTATTTCTGACATATTTTGTCAAGTCCCTTCGTACCACAGGGCCAGAAAAAGATGAGTAGTATTGCTTTCAATATACTGTGAAATTCTCTGCAGCCATTTTTCAAACTGCAATAAATATCAGTATGTTTTTGTATTTTTTACCTTCTTCTCCTTAAAAGTAAGCACTGAATATAAAAATCAGTTGTATTTATGAGAACTGAGCTACCTCGTATGCAAGCAATAAAAAAAAAAAAAAAAATTTAATATCCTAAACTTGAGAATGGAGAGAAGCTGTGCTCCGAGCTGTGGCGTACCTGTTTGCGCACATATTCTACAAGTAACTCCAGATGCCGAGGGTCCTCACAGTTCCTGTTAAATAGATTTCTCCAAATTGCTGCTGCCAGAACATGATCATCAGACAAGATTCCCTAAAGGAAGTACAGAGGCGAATTAAAACTGCATGTGAAGAGAGTCTGAACACAACACAACCACACTACTCATCAACTGACAATATTAGGTATCTCAAAGCCCATAGCTGCTATGGACCGTACATATGAAAAGGTATCAACATCACTCTCTTCCAGATTGGAAAAATAACCCTGGCCTTACAGAGCAGCCTGTAACAAATATTCTGGCAAGTTAATTTGGAAAAAACCCAAACAAACAGTTCAGGGTATTCCTAATGCAGGAACTGATAAATGCATTTCTATGTTATGAAATCTTTACCACAAAAACTTTGGCCTTACAGAGAAAGACAGCACCACGTCACAGAATTGTGTGAAACCCATGACACTTGGAAAAGAAAAATTAAAACGATACTTAATACAATATTGAAGAAACGCAGTCAGGACTTTGCTAGCTTGTTTTGCTTTTCTATTTTTCATTCTAAATAAGAGAACTCCTCACTGTCAAGAACTATCTAGACTTTTCCAGTTAAATCTAATATTAAATTACACCAGAATCACATCCATGAACACTTTTTGTCTAAATTCTCTCCCACTTTCATTGTATTTTTAGATTATGTTGTATTATCATCATAGTCTCATAACTCCTGTCTTCAGCTGACACATTTGCCAAAGGCAAGAGAGGACTTTAAAATACTCAGTTAAAAACAGAAAGGTCAACATTTGTCGTTAACTAGACACTTAGTTTCCAAAGAGAAAAAGAGAAAAGAAAAAAACCCCAAAAGACAGACAGACATAGGCAGACACATCCTAGCTATACTTAAAACTAGGTTGAAGACTTGAATGCATAACACTGTCCACAACTCTATGAAGTTTACTTTTACAAGATACTAAGAATGCAAATGACCACGCAAAAAATATCATCGTGTAAATAAGAGCATCTGAAGAGCAATACCCACTAGAGCAAAAAAAATGACTAAAAGATGATGTAATTGTATTTTCTTCTTCAAAGTCCTGCAGACACTTGTGCACAGCACTGCTTTTGCCTCCTTACATTATTAGATACTTCCTATAAATACTCTCTTTGCTTTCAAAGTATAGCTGAGTACAATAGGATTCAGAGGGAGGAAATGACTTACTGATGGTCAATGAAGCAGTACAAAGGACAGCGCTCTTTTCCTGTCCCACAGTTTAAATCAGTATGTTGTGTGCTTCCTTTTTTTCTTAAAAGTGCTTTAATTCGAGGCATAAGATATTCACAATAACTAAAAAGTCTTCTTCCATAATTTAACATTTCTCCAAAAACATGAATAGCAAATGTTTCACCTATCTGGAGTACTCTGTATTCATGAAAATATCCTTCTTACCTCATCATACCCAAATAGAGCTGCATAGAAATTTTCTACCATACTTCTCAAATCTTCCTTTAGAACAACAGAATTAATCTGAAAAATAAACAAGAAAACCGTCTGTATTGGCTCTAAAGGGCAGATGATGAGAAAATACTATAAGTTTCATCGAGCAGGCAAAGAAGAAACAGTGTCTTGGCCCACAGAGGTTAGGATTTAGCTGTAAGTAATGACGTTAGTGCAGAAAAACATTTTAGAAAAAGATGCGATACGGCTCCATTAGTTCTGTAGACAAATGACAGTGTTACTCTGAATGTATGAGTGGCAGCTCATGTGAGTGGAGAAAAAATTGCAGCTGGGTGCACGAGTAAAGGTAAGGCTGTCCTTCCAGTGGCAGTGTCAGCTAAGAGAATGAAGACTCTTCCTTGATTCATTTACACAGGTCTTCAAGAAACTCGGAGGTTTTGCAACTTTTTTTCTAAAGCATGGACTCCAGAGCTGACATTCTATTATAGCAGAAGTACTGTAATGCTAAAGAGAGAGGCACCATCCCTACCACTACTCTTTATTTACTTTTCAGTACTGACATTCTCACTCAGAAATCACAGGAATTTAGACAGCTTAAGACAGAACCAAAAGAGATCAAGTGCTAGGTGCAGCGTGATGTCTGAAATCTCTCGCATGCGTTTTGCTCATACAAATCATTTATTCCTTTTGCCTGTACTTTTTACTTCTACCAATAAAATAATTTAATAATCAGTTCCTCTCCTGAGGGCTAAGCTACACTTCAATTGGTAAAGTTTCTTTTTATTGACTCTGATGAGAGATCTGAGATACCGAGCATTTCTTTTCTACAGATCTCGCATACAACGTTAAGTATAAATGACAAGGACGACTATCGTCATACCTGCATACGTCAGTTCTACTATGGAATAACCACTGCTGTCTTTAATGTACAGCTTACCACATTTCTGACACAGTGAACCACATGTCCTAAATACTGTATTAGTATCCTTAAGAGTACTCACCCCAGTAATTATGCAACAGCTTTTCTATCAAAATATTAATTATTTTTTGTCATATTAGCAAATCTCTAGTTCAAATATTTTTCCATTTAAACCACTATCTTTTTTCATCTGTCAATTTTTTTTTTTACGTTTTTATAAAAACGTATGTAGTGCAAACACAAGGAAAATTTCTTTTATGTCAGTTACTCATATTTTTCCATTAATACAGACTATTAAAATTCATGCAGATATTTTATAGGCTATCAAGATTTAGAGACTGGTTATTACTGAATTAAAAAAAAAAAAAAGAACTAAACATAAGAAATCAGAGGGTTAAATGATGACTGCAACTTCTGTAAGGACTTAATTAAATTTTTATTGAGTACATAAACTATGATGTCATTTCTACCCAATCATGCTCAAACTTTCTATGCATGTCAGACACCGTGGTTTTTCTCAATAGAGCATACTTCTAAATAAGCTGCACTTCTACACCTCTAATAAGGGGGAGCAGGTCTTGTGTAACACACTCAATAAATTATCCTTCCATTTTAAACAAACAAATTCCATGAGTTATTATATATTTGCCATGCACTTTTTATGACATAATAAAAATGTTACCTCAAGGATTACTTAACACATACTACAAATGTTACAGCAGGCAACTGCAAGGGGTAAAGAAAACAAATAGTCCCATTATGGAGACAAGTCCTGGACTTTACATCCCGAGGGAAAGCAGCTTTCTATACTAAAAACAAAGAGCAGCAGCTTTAAGTCAGCAAGAAACACACTGATGAACGAGATAACGAAGTTAAACAAACATGGCAATAAATGCATCTTAAAAGACAGTCTAAAATACAAAACATTACTTTGCAGATGGAGCCGTAACTTAGGCAACAAAATTACTTTTTAAAGAATATTGCAGTTTCTGAAGAATACAACTGGTGCTGATCAAGTACAATCATCGTAGGAAAAAAATTCTCCTTTATGAACCAAGAAAAATTAGTAAATCCACCATCAGTGTTCGTTGGAAATGCTTCCTCTTTTTCAACTTGTACAGGTTCTTACCACTAGTAAGTTTCATGATCTGGTTGGTCATCATTCTGCTGACTCTCTCAGTTTGCTCTTGAGAAGAAAAACTGACAGACAGTATCAAGTGAGAAATTGCTAACAACAAGAAAAAAACCCAAACAGTAACATTGAGCTCTTCTAGGGACTTAGTCCCTTCGCCTTCCTTGTAACAACTCATTGCAGAGCCATCACCAGAATACCATTGCCTAAACTGACACACACAACTACCTTAGTTCAAAACACAGAATGCATTTTTGGTCCATCACTCACATTCACAGGACCTTTAAGAAAAGGAAATGTACAGCTAACCTGTCTTCCTACTACATGTCACAACTTTTCATTGAAAGATTCCCTGATCCCACATTCTGCCTGCAAGACGACGACAGCATACGATTACTGCATTTTCATTATTACACTGCAGTAAGAAATTTAATCTTCAGCCTCGAGTTTAACATACATCATTCAAAAGCCAACTGGTGAGGCTTACTGCTATATCAGACAATTTACACTATCAAGTCTCAGCTAAGGTTTTGCATTCTAACAAAATTTCTAGAAAAGTAAGAGCACACATGCTGGAAATGTATGAAAATAACTTCTGTATGGGCAGTTTTTAAAGGGAAAGTTGCTATAGGATTAGTCCATATTAATGTCTTTTGTCGGATTAAGAGCATTATTCTGTAATGATTCTCTTCCTAATCTCCACCTACTCTGCTTTGGTTTACAAAGCAGAGCAGTCTCTGCGTGCACACACTAGAAATCATGTGCTCTAATCCACTCGACCTGATAAGAGGCATTCAGTCCACAGGATCGGTCTAGAATCAGTGCAAGGTAAAGATCATCCTTGTGGAGCAGGGATGGTGGATCACGAACTACTTCACACAACAAACGTTTCCACGTCATATCATGCTAAAACCTAGTGTGGACGTAACCGTGATGTCCACAGGCTACACTATTTGAAAGCACTTTATCAGGAGTTTCACTCTGCTATGGCTTTTGCCAGCATGTGTTGTACCCTTAAGGTACTTTAACACATTAATCTATCCATAGACTATAAAAACAGAAGGGACGCTTCTAACTGCACCTTGTACAAGTGCTAACCATTGAATTTCATGCAGAAATTCCTCTCTTTAGGCCATAAGTTATGGTTGAACTAATTTTTTTTTTATGAAGAGATTTCAGTCAGCAGAGATGATTCGATCACAGAACCTGGTCCTCTGCATATCACAGACCATTACGTCTCACTGAGTTCCGTCTGTACTAAGCTCAGAGTAAGAGGATTGGCTAAAGTAGACCACCCTCACAACTGAACATGTCTATCTCATTTCATATTTGAGTTTTCTGGGTTAAGTTTCCACCCCAACATTCTCATTCTACCATTCCTGGTAGAATAAAAAGCCTCTTCTGTACAATACATTTGCTCCTGTACCAAGTGTGTACAGTACATGTGTCAGCATAGTCATCTTTCCGAACTAAAATTTATTTGTAATGTTTACACTAGGGGCATTGATATACTACATCATCAGTGCACTCCTGGAGTGGTCAGAGTTGTAAGAGCAAAGTAGTGGTTTATGTCAATACAGCAAAAATCAATCCATCTCTTCTGTAGAAGAAGTTATACAGGTATCGAGTACATTTTTGTTGTTATCACTGAGTCTCCTCTGGGGACTTTGGTTAGCCATACTCCACGAACATCAAAAAAAGCCACGATAATGGAAAAAGACATTTGAATGCTCTGTTACCTTTAGCACATGGCTGGCAGAGCTCACTGACAACCACTGAAGAGAAAGACCAAGGAAATGCAGTCAAATTGCTGAACTCTGTCTAGGTGTGCTGATTATCTGCAAGTGCAAGCAGTTGTAGAGGGTTTTTCCTGTAATGTCTCTTTTCAAGAGCTGCTTGCTAAAAGCCTAAAACTGATTAACATGTTTCTGAACACATCAGAATCATGAGTTCAGTCTGACAAATTGAAAGGAAGTTACGTAACCAAGTTTAAGAGAGGCACCTGGAGAAGACAGTAGTAAAGATAAATAAATTATTAAGGTAGATACCATGAGCACTCACTGAGATCCTGTAAAACTCAATCTCTTTACTGACACAAATCTCAGTAACTGTCAGTCACACACAAGAAACACTGTACTGGATCAGACTAAGGGTCCAACTAACATGATATCTTGCTTTCAACAGTTGCCAAATATAAGGAAAAGCAAAAAGACTACAAGCTGATATATGCTTCCTCCAAGTCTTCTCTCAACCAATTTCAGCTCAGGACAATTCTTTCTATGCTTTCTACATACAGTATCCTTAAAAAGGTCTCTATGTCAAGCAGCTTGTCCAGTAAACTCTCTGTATCCACAACATGCTTCAGCAAGAAGTACCCTGGTCTACTGCACATGATGAGAACCACCACTGATAAAGTACTAGTAGAAGGTGTAAAAAAAAAAATAAAAAAAATTATAAAATGTGTATAACAGGGTGCACACGTTTAGCAGCTACAATTCCATAAATGGATCTTAGAGAGATTCTGTGGAGATCTGTCAAAGAAAACCCAACAGTTCAACAATTCAATAGTGAAGAAAAAGACAAATAAAATCTAGGGATTCTTACGAAGCAAATATAGAACAAACGAGGAACTCTATTATGCTATAAATACATAGTGTGCCTGCATATAAAATGCTGCATATATTTATTATCTTTTCATCTCAGATGGAAAACAAAGAGAAATCACACAGAAAAGACCAAGGTGATGAAGCATATGAGAAACTACTAGTTATACTGAGGAAGAAATCGGGAGAAAGATGACGGAGAGGTAAAATCAGGAGTGGTATCAAACAGGTAAACAAGGAACTCACTGTTTCTCATTAAAAAATATGCATAAAAGTTGGTAAAATGATCAAACAATACTCTAAAAATAAAGCACTTTCTCATGTAATACAATTAAGTGGCAGAAGTCACTGCCACAGGACATTAACCAAAAAATACAAAAGGGGTAAAAAAGGGTCTCCCCATTCATACAGGATTTCTATCAGTAGATACAAAATATGATGGTCCTCATGCAACTCTCCTATTACTTGTCAGTGAATGACAAGAGACCATAACAAAGACTGATACACAGCTCTGTTTCTTATACTTTTTACCAAATATCTCTGTTCACTGCTAGAAATAGTACATTGGATCTTCATCTGACATTAGAAGAACAGCTTCTAAGTATGTTCAGTTTTGTTCATTTTTTTTTGCTGATCTTTGCAGTTATTGATAGAATCATAGAATGGCCTGAGTTGAAAGGGACCTTAAAGATCATCTAGTTCCAATCCCCCTGCCATGGGCAGGGACACTTCCCACTAGACCAGGTTGCTCAAAGCGTCATCCAGCCTGGTCTTAAATACTTCCAGAGGTGAGGCGTCCACAACTTCTCTGGGCAACCCATTCCAGTGTCTCACCACCCTCATAGTAAAGAACTTCTTCCTAATGTCTAATCTAAATTTATTTTGCTCTAGTTTAAAACTATTGTCCCTTGTCCTATCACCACACGCCCGTATAAAAAGCCCCTCTCCAGCTTTCCTGTAGGCCCCTTCAGGTACTGGAAGGGCTGCTATAAGGTCTCCCTGGAGTCTTCTCTTCTCCAGACTGAACAGAACCAACCCTCTCAGCTTACCCTCATAGGAGAGGTGCTCCAGCCCCCTAAATATCTTTGTGGTCCTCCTCNAGAGGTGCTCCAGCCCCCTAAATATCTTTGTGGTCCTCCTCTGGACCCTCTCCAACAGATGCATGTCCTCCCTTCTGTTGGGGTCTCCAGAGCTGGATGCAGTA
>VWZK01008449.1:3689-29633 GCA_013396935.1 Baryphthengus martii | reverse complement strand
ACCTTCCCAAACCTTCCCTTCCCAAACCTAGAAATGTTTCACTACTCATAAATAGTGTCCAGTACCATAAGATGAAATACATCAAAAAGTAGTAAAACTGATATCAAAGCTAAGCAGTTGACTTTTTATATTAATTTATATTCTATTACAAGATTAAACATGCTGCTGTGGATCTCACCATGTGGATCTCAGGGTACTTTTAAAAAAAATTATTTAAAAAATGTAGTATTTGCCATAGAAATTGCTTCGTTTTTACTCTTCTAATAATAGAAAAGGGATCCTGAACTATATTCAGCACACACTTACAATAAGATAGGTGTAAGATATAAAATAGTTTTGATTTCAACAACCAGTTCTTTGCTGGTATTTGATTTTTAAATTTGCAGTTCTCGACTAGGAAAGAACAACTGTCTTCCGTAGATAGCAACAGTACTTCAATCTGTCTGAATAAACAGCAAGACCTATCCTCCCCCCGACCCCAACTTTCTCTCATAGACAGCCATTTTGGGAACTACATAAGGAAACATACGAAAAGTGGAATTGCTCAGGAAGTACTAGACCGTAGTGACCCCACCCATCCTTACCCCACAGTCCTCTCCTTTCCCCATTATGCACTTAATTACATTAGCATGAAACATAAAGCATGACATTGATGTTAAGTACTGTTTGGTCTTCCTGCTTTGTAAATTGGAAAACTACAAACTCACATATTTATCCTGGAAGTTCCATAAGGAATATGGTATTCAGAAATCTAAGTATGTTATGAAGAAGCTTGAAAGAGCTATGGATGTCATCTATCTGAACTTCTGTAAAGCATTTGACATGGTCCCCCACAACATCCTTCTCTCTAAATTAGAGAGATATAGATTTGATGGGTGGAGTGTTCAATGGATAAGAAACTGGTTGGATGGTTGCATCCAGAGGGTAGTGTGGTCAATGTCTCAATGTCCAGATGGATGGAGATCAGTGAGAAGTGGTGTCCATCAGGGGTCCTTATTGGGACCAGCGCTGTTTAATACCTTCATCAATGACACAGACAGTGGGATCGAGTGCACCCTCAGCAAGTTTGCAGATGACACCAAGCTGAGTGGTGCAGTTGACACACCTGAGGGACAGGACGCCATCCAGAGAGACCTGGACAAGCTTGAGAAGTGGGCCTCTGTGAAGCTCATGAGGCTGGGGCAATCCCCAATATCAATATAGCCTGGGGGATGATGCGTTTGAGAGCAGCCCTGCAAAGAAGGGCTTGGGGGTGCTGGTAAATGAAAAGCTGGACATGAGCCAGAAATGTGCACTCTCAGCCCAGAAAGCCAACCATATCCTGGGCTGCATCAAAAGAAGCGTGACCAACAGGTAGGGGGAGGTGATTCTGCCCCTCTTTTGAGACCCTACCTGGAGTACTGTGTCCAGCTCTGGAGTCCCCAACACAAGAAAGATTCCAGAGGAGGCCACAAGCACGATCTGGAACACCTCTCCTATGAAGAAATGCTGAGAGAGTTGGGTTTTTTCAGCCAGAAAAGTAGGCTCTAGGGAGACCTTGTAGCCCTTCAGCACTTAAAGGGGGTCTATAAGAAAGACTGGGACAGACTTTTTAGCAGGACTTGTTGCGACAGGACAACAGGTAATGGTTTTAAATAAAAAAGGGTAGACCTAGACTAGATACAAGGAAGGAATTTTTTACAGTGTTGGTGGTGAAACTACCTGGAACAGGTTTCCCAGAGAGGTGGTAAATTTCCCATCCCTGGAAGCATTCAAGGTCAGGCTGGACAGGGCTCTGAGCAAGCTGATGCAGTTAAAGATGTCCCTGCAGGAGAGGACACAGCAGGAAGGTTGTATTAGACGACCTTTGAAGGTCTCTTCCAGCCCAAACCATTCTATGATTCTATGATGATTCTATGATTCTATGAATCTTTGTCTATTTTTTACTGCATCCTAGTTTGGGGTTTTTAAGGAAAATTAATGAAATTGATAATGAGAGAATCAAAAGTTGACACAAGTTCTAATGTCTTCTTAGATGAACTAAGTAGAAAGAAACAAAGGAAGATAGTGTTGTAAGTGTGTTACATCCTACTGATTTACGAGAGCCTGGTTTCCTACCACAGTTATGACAGAAGAGAAACTTCCAATGTTCTATGATACTGCTTCTGGGTGATCAAAGCTGGGATCACAATCCACTAGAGGAGGACACTGTGCAAGTAGCGCATCAAAACAGGCTACAAAACAGACTTTATGCAATCAGACAAATAAAACTGAGAAAGTACGGATTTTGGTTTAAATAATCTTAAACATTAAAACTTTTTAAAAGCAATACATTAGAAGATATGATTTAGAATTTTAAAATTTCTGCTATATTTTATACTCACAAAATAATAGTCTCTGGTAGTAGTTAATAAAGAGTAAGGAAGCTATTTGTTAGTTGATATCCATGACATAAATTTCTGTGATAATTCTTTTAATGCTATATAAGCAGTTTTCCTCCTTAAGTATGCACACACATTTTCTCTGTCTGGTAAACTTTTCAGAATAGTTTGCTCTGTCTTCAAATTTGACACTCCAGTCAGTTTAACAAATGAAAGAGCATGAATTACGAATAAAAATTCTCAGCAGTGACATTAGTATAAACCTCTTCGTTTTGTGTTTGCTTGGAAGGCTTCCCTCTTCTTCACTCTCTTTCATCTTCTGTTCCATCAGAAAAGCCCTCTGCAGAAGAGCTTTTTTTTCTTCCAAACACTGTCAAGTATTTCTTTAAATATGTATTCATATGTATATATGAAATGCAAACTATGTATTTTTTTTTTTTTAAAAAAAAGAACTTACTGGCGTATTTTATCTCTCAAGAAACAACAATTTGTGTCAGAGTATCTTTATATGTTCAATTTTTTTTACTATGTTTCATACCATATATCATTCATGTTCTTTTTTTACTAAGAAAAAACTATCAGACTCACCATTTTTATTACAAAATTAAGACAAAATAGATTTCAGTCATGTTTACAGGTAATTTACTTGGTCTCAATAGGTAAAAAATGATTGGTCAACAATAATGATCAAGTGAGGAAAGATACAAGACATAAGTGAATGTAAGTATCAAGTATATAAAATACAATTCTGGATAACTATGTATAAAGACTGGTAATTAATGTTACTGTTTGCTCACACAGTAGCTCATATAGACTGTTCCTTAATAGCCTATTATTACGTTAATTAAAGTTTCATTTTCCCAGATAAGATCATCTCATGTACTTCTTTGGTTAATAAGACATATGCTTTCTTAGAATTATCTAAAAAATAAAGAGGATCAGTAATGGTAGATGGATTAAAACCTTCATCCACGAGTCGAAATTTTTGTTGTTTGAATGTTCCAGTCATTTCCATTTTTTCCTGCAGGAGAGAGAAAGATTTATTATTCAATAGGAGAGCATGTTTTCTTTTGCTCGCATTCACATTTGTTTATTAAAATCTTCCTTGATATAAGATTAATAGTATTAATTTCATTACATTGGAAAATCAGAACTTCTGTGCTGCTATGGACCAACATCCAGAGACATGGTGGAAAAAAGTTACAGTCCATTGGTTTCTGCATCACTGTGCAGGGTCTGATGTGGTGTAGCCCCAGCCTGCCCGAGACAATCTAGCTTCTTCATTTGTACGCATAATGAAACTACACATAGTAAACAATCTGAGAGTAAAAACTGTCATTATCAAGAACTTTTCTGATATAACTCAGGAAATTCTCTGTGTCTATGATCATTGTCACCTTAAATAAAGAGCTGAAAGAATCATATACTAAATCAGCCAAACTCATACGCAGGTCCAAACAAAGGTGGATCTTTACCATATATTTTATGTTTTCAAGCTTCTTTTCAGTGTCACTGTGTTCCATAGAAAGAGTAGCGGGAAGCATCTCTAGTGAGACTCTTATCTATCCTCTCTACCTCTTCTTAGCCCCACTTTATGACCTCTCTCCATTATCTTCTCTTCTGCCTTTCATTTTTATATATACGCAAACAATCTCCTAAAATGAGAAATGAAGTAGTATCTACAACAACTCAGAGAGGTATTGTACCTACACCAGATCTACCTCCTGATTGTACCTACCTGCTTTGGTTGATCTAAGAAATGTCTTGACATCTTCTAAAGTATAATGACATGTCAGATCAAGATCAATGGGTTTTTAACTTTTTCCCTAGAAGTTCCAACCACTACCTTATTCCTTGGCTAATGACAGCAGTACCAACAGCAATTGATCTGTAATGTAGGCGTTTAAATTCTAATTGAAGATACAGATACTTGATCTCTAGGCTATGACCAGGATTCAGATTCTTTCTGCCCAGCATAAAACGCTTTTTTGTACATCTGTATAGCAATAAATTTACAATAATTTGTACAGTGAGCACTGCAACATTCTGAAGTGTAATCTTGCTTGCTTGTATTGGAATGCTGCTGCAAAGGGTATCTTTCAGAACTTCAGAGACAGACAGATAGATAGATAGACAGAGAGAGAGAAAGATAGATAGACAGACATATAAGTCTATATGTAATTCAATTTCAAGGTCCTTCATAATTTTTTTCTTTTCCCCCCTTTATTCTGAATCAGTATTTCTTCTCTGATGGGGCCAGGGAACCACCTTCCAGAAATTATCTTCTTTTTCAAACAATTATTATTTCTTTCATCTTCCCCTCAGACTTGGGAGACTTCCTTCATAAATATATTCAGAAATATTTTTCTGTTTGTCTTTGTCATGATGTTTTCAAAACACTTAACAGAACTAGAAGTTCATCAGACTTCACTTATTGTGATGACCAGTATTGTACATTTCCTATATTCTCCCATTTTTTCGTAGCCATATGTAGTTAGTTCATTGTATTACACTCACATCTGTAACTCTTTGCGGAAGGGACTGTTTTGGTTTTTTTTCCCAAATTTGACATCTACTAAAGTACTAGAATACAAATAGGGATGACTTTGGTGATCACGATGATGACAGTAATAATGTACATTTTTAATTCACCTTTTCAATTGGCCTAGTACTTTTTAAAATGCTTTAACTTTTGTCATTATAGTACACAGCAAATAACATTTCATTTACTGTGCATAATCAGCATCTCCTGCTTTAGCTCTACTTCTCAATTCTTTCATTTCCACAGCATAAAATGGATTTTAGATTATTTTCTCCAGATGCAATTGTTCGCATTTTACTAATGTGAATCTTTTTGCTTTCCCATGTTCATGCTTCTAATCTCTCTAAATCCTTTTGTATGGTCTCTATCCTTACTCGTTTGTACAATTCCTTCCGTTTTAACATAATCTGCAAATTTTATTGATTTCTGTGTAATTCCTTTCCCAGGACTCCATTAATGAAGACAGCAAACAGGACCAGTTCTAAAACTCATCATATGAACAAGCACTTTCTGTTATTCACTGAGCTATCTATCTAAAATGATGTAGATGATATTATGCACTGTGCAATAATGCAACTTACCTGGACTCTTAAAAATAGAGGACAAGCATAACTGGGTAGATAGGTCACTACTTGCTTATACATTTGCTCCAAGTCTAATGACGAATTCTGCTTTAAAATAAGAGAGGCCATTCCTGCTTTTCCTTCATGATCTGGAGGAAAGGAAGTCAGATGAGAATTTTGAAACATGAATTAAGTTGACATTTTAGTGATGAACTGTACAAAAAAAAAGCTGTAGTGCATTAATAAACTGGCAGTCATATACCATCTTCTAGGTTTCAGTAAAGCTGGAAGATTACATTCATATTTTATATGATATTACATATATTTTGAGATTACTCAAGTGATCAGTTAAGCAATAATGCTATGAATGAGTTTGGCAGGTAGGTGTAAATGGTGTCCCAATGCTCAATATTAATCACGTGCAGTCTGTGGGTAAAATATAAAAGCAATGAACTTCAGCAACCAAAAAATAACTGCCCACTTTAACCATCAGCTAGTAATAACAGTAGAGACATTCTGCCAATCTTACCCTTTGTCTTCTTTCTGTATTTCTTTTTTTTTTGCTAATGCTACAAAATTTGTAAGGAACCTTATTTATTTAAATGAAATTATCAAGACAGGTGCATAAACTGGGTAGGAATCTGCAGGTAAATGTATAGGAAATGAGAAGCCCTCATGTTTCAGAGTCTGATTTTCAGTCAGTCTTTATTATTGTCTTTTTGTTGCGTGGCTTTAAACTAGAGGTACATGATAGTCTTTTCACATTTTAAACTTATAATTTTGTGGCGAGTTCACCCTGGCCAACAACCAAATATCCGGCCATCTTCTCACTCACTCCCTTCTTCCATGGGATGGGAAGGGAATAGAAGGAAAACCAGAGGACTCCTGTATCAAGATAACAGCAGTTTAATAGGGAAAGCAAAAGCTATATGCACAAGCAAAGCCCATCATCAGGCGGATGTCATTACCTCCTGCAGGGCAAGGCCTCACTCAGCACATGCAGTGGACACTTGGAAAGACAAACGCCATCACTGCAAATGTCTCATCCTCTTCCATTTCTCAAGCTTTTATTACTGAGCATGGCATCATACGATACGAAATATCCCTTTAGTTACTTGGGGCCCACTGTCCCATCTACATCTGCTCCAAAATTACCTGACCGTTGCCAGCACACTCACTGCAGGGAGAAAGCCTGTGCAAGCTTTGTTTAGCAGTGGCCAAGTGTTGGGAAGTTATCACCACTGTTTTAGTCACCAATGCAAAACACCGTATGGATTCCTATAAAGAAAATTCTCTCTATCCCAGCCACATCTAGTGCACATTTTAGAAAAAGATATACCATGAGTGGGAATCAAGCGCAGATGATCTCATGAAAATTAACAACAAAATATTTAAAATAAATGAATACATTTTCTTTCTTAAAAATTTATTTATTTTTCTCTTCATTTCCTTTTTTACCTTGTCTTTGGTTTTATAATGTATCTGTTTACAGATGGTTTATGTGGCTAAGTGAAATAATACTCTATAATATCTTCATGTGCTTTCCTTTAGAGTTACTTTAATTCTTACCTTGTTGACATTTGGACAGATGGGTGTGTGGATTTTCCATGGATATGAACTTAATAAATCATTAAACTTTAGATAATTTAGTTTATGTAGCTATCACAAATTCATGAAAAATCACTTTTCAAAAATACACGTCACTGTGTACACTTAAAAATGCATGATTCACTGGCTCATTCACAATCTGGTGGTATTTTCATTATCTACATCTACTTTTTAACTAGGTATTAATCAGAAGTGACTCACAGTTTTCAAACATGAAATAAAAGAGTTATTAGAGTTAACAAGTAACCTAGGGGAAGAAAAACATACAGTGAAAGCTTCTTTTACCTGGCACAGATACACCATACACATTTGCTTCTTGTATGAAGTCCAACATTACAATGACATCGGAAACTTCTGTAGTTGCAACATTTTCCCCTTTCCATCTAAAACATGGGAAAAAATAATTTAATTCCCTGAAAACATATGGACACCTCCTCTTCAAAAAGCATTAACTTTCGCAGGAACTCCATTCATTTCAGACTAATGCTACCCCAGATTTGTTCCCACTTACAACACTGGTATACTGATCTGATCCCACAAGACAATGCTTGCAGTTGAAATGGTACTGGATATTTGCTATCGCTATAAAGCACAATGAAAGCTTATCATAATCTCATATAATGGTTTTCAAAATTTTGACGTGTATCTCAATGTGTCAACTGTGACAAGTCTTTCCTATTTGATACATTATTCTCCAGTATCCAACCTACTTGCTCACAGCAAAATGATCACTAGCTACTATGTTTATTGGAATGACTGTTTAAAGAGCTGCAATTTCTACAAAACATTCTGGAAATGAGCTGTCCAGCTCCACAGGAACACTTTTTACAAAACTAAGTCCCTATCATCCACTTCAAGATCATTATAAACTACATCACAACAGTAATAAACCAAATACTTCTGGTTGAAAACAAATATAACAGTATTATTCTATTATGTATTTCCATGTTTTTCAATGAAGAAATGTGAAAAGAATCCAACAATTATACCTGAAGGTATCTCCAATCCTGTCCCAAAAATAAAGGAAATTCTCATGGTCCTGAACCATTAGATCTCCAGTATTAAAATAAACATCTCCCTTCTTAAACACCTCTCGCAGTAACTTATTTTCTGTGTGTCTCTTATTGCCAGCGTAACCAAAGAAGGGGTTCTTCGCATTGACTTTGGAAATGAGAAGACCAGCCTCACCTATACAGAAAGTTGAAAAAATACAAACCTAAGGCATCATTGCACATTTCCTGTACTTCACATTAGTATTAATTTGGTACATACAATTTTACAACATCAGGAACCAAATTTGGCAGAGTTTAGTACATAAGACCCAATAATAAGAACTTATCTGTTTCTGCTGCTTTATATTTGCTGTGGTCACCTTGACATGCAGAATGACCATAAAGACACAGTACAATACTGTCCACTGAAATTCCCAGTCTTTTGTATTTCCTCCTAATGACTCATCAAACAGTTTTCTCCCAGAACTGTCAACGATAAACTGAGTTCCCTAGAGGGTTTACTATCCCCTGAAAATGCACGCTTACAGTGAATATTATGCCCCAGTCCCTACATCTTACTGAACTTCATCAGCTTCCTACAGAAAAACTTGAGGTAATAAAAAGCAGGTGTTCAACCCAGACATTAAATCTCTATTTACTCTCCTTTCAGAAGTTCTGAGAACACCGCTTAAGAATTTTCAATAATATGATATAGCCTCATTGTTTTCTTTTTGGAGTAAAATATAAGTTTATGGCTTGGGGTTTTTTCCTCAAAAAATAGGGGAGAGATGGCGATAGGATAATCCTGTTATGCATGTAGAGCATCAGGGTGTTAGCTTGCTGGAAGAGGAATATTTGTATGAACTCCTACCCTTTAAGGAAGCATATTCTGAACAATGAAGCTTAAGAGTTACACTACTTTGTACCAGGGACAAGAATTATAAATATGAAAATATATAAAAATAAAAAGATGTCCAAAGGTGTGCATAATTTTTAATTTAAGACTGGCTCTTCATAAAAGAGCTGTGTCTTTTTTCCACGAATTGGTAATGTTTAAGGTGAAAGCATTTAGTTCACTGATAGCGTCACTGCAGCCATGGCACTCTGAAGATACAGGGCATGGGTAAGACAAAGTCTATAGATACAGACAATACTTTGTATTAGACTGACTGTTATAACTGGAAAATAATCCAACCAGGTACCTGTCTAGAGCATGTGTTCTTTTCACAGGTCAGTCTGACATGCACACACATAATCTCCTATAAAATGTCACATTTTGGGGACCGTATTTTCCTGAAAGCGCCCATCCTTAATTAAGACCTATTAGAAAACTCCTTTCAAAAATCTGCTTCTGCTTCTTGTTAAAGCTGTCTGCCTGACTTTTCGTGTGAGTTTTTCTCACTTCATCTTCCAGGCATTAATTATAGCTGTTATCTTCTTCCAGTACAACGGAGATGCCTTAGAATCTGATGAAACGCTTTGAAAATAAGTATAATCAAGAGATACTGCATATTTGATAAATATTTTGAAAAAAAGCTATTCTCAAGCAATCTCTTTAAAAAAAAAAATAAATTGATAACAAACTCAGTCAGGAATACTTAATGTCTCAGTAGAAACATTTGCTCTAATCCACCAGTTTGCCTCACTATGTTAACATCCTTTAACAAACACAGATGTCACTATCTACATATTCAGAGGCAATATCACATCATCACTGCTGACATTGCTCTTCTGTGAACATATCCAAGGATCTCCTAAGTTCCTCTGGAGCTAGTGATGCTTGCTGTAACACAATAGTTAGTTAGTAGCTAAATTCTAGGAATGTAGTAACTGTCACAAGCCATGTAAAAAGCAAACTAAGATTATTGACGAGTGTGAGCTGGAATCAACAATTACCCAGGCAGGGCCTTGAAAATAAGACAGCAGCAAAAGCACAAGCAAACTTGCACAGCATCCCTGTAAGCAGCTGACGCTCGAGGCCTGTGACAACAATTGCCAAGAAAATCATTCCATTATGCCTTATACAGCCATGTTTAATGAGCTAGGTTCCTACTTTTTATCTTTTAGCAGGAACATCCTAGAGTCACTAGGCCTTGAAGACATTAATTAGGTGTACACTGCCAACTTGGCAGAAGAACATCAGGCTTGTACAAACCTTAGCTGAACTACCTTCACTATAATACCAAAAATCACACCCATAGGTCAAAAGACCCCTGCTCCAGTGAAGACCCTTCCCCTCAGCAGCTGTAGTAGCAGAAGTATATAGTCAGTATTATTATAATTGTATATAAATTAATAACTGATTACTACAAGGGGTATGTGTTCAATAAATTACTAATTCTGTGAATTTTTTGTATAAATATAGCAAGGAGAATCCAGTACGGTATGCACGTGAGATGGAACAATCCCCTGTGCGTCCAGAGCCACAATAAAGAACACTTGCTTCCTAAAACTTCAAAATGAGTCTTAGAGAGTATTTTTCTTCTCCGTAGTAGTATGGTATCACCAGCACTGGTATGTTTAATTACATTTTGTCTTAGATCACAAATCATATTGCTTTTGTCAGTGAAAGAGTAATGATTGATGTTGACATAGTACAGCAACACACCAGCAAGGCTCCTTAAAAAAATTCTATGGGCTATTTGTATTACATTCAAAAGACTGTTATATCCTATTAAAATATATACTTACCTTTCTTTGCTTTTTCACACCAACCATGGTCATTTCTAATTGGTTCATCTTTTTTGAAATCATACTTGATTAAATCAAATGGGAAAAAAAGCTAAAAAAGGGAAGAGAGTTATCAGTTATTCATCTACACAGTGACATCTGGTGGAAGCAAATGTAAGCAAGAAAACCTTCACTCCAATCCTCATCTAAAGGTAGAATATAGTTCCATCTAAAAATAAAAATATTCTCTATGCAAACTTAAATCATTTCCTGGAGGTAAGCAACATCAAAACATTATTACAACCCTGTAACTTTCAAAAATACTTGGTGAAGACACAGAACCATAATTTTGTAAATTTTCTTACAAATAAGTTATGAGATCCACCTATCAGTGGAAAAGCCTACCTGAGTCAGGTTAAGAGAAGCATATCTACAATTTAGCTGACACTCAATGGTGGTGGCCAATATGAAAAGTGTTCTTGAGGTATTCCGGCACTGAAAACAACTTGCAAAGCAAAGGCCTAAATCTTCTTACAAAGGGAAACTGAATTCCTGTTGGGCTTTACTCTTGCTTAACTAGCTTCAGTTCTTCCCTCAAGCTTTCTCAGGCTGGTGTATGGTGGAAAGTCTTGCCATGAGCAACAGGAGAAGGATGTGTACTCCCATGTCGTTTGATGTGGTTATGTAGCGGTGCATATTCCACAGCTATGTCAGGATTTGTTGCACATTTTTTCTGAAATATTGTGAACTCTTGAGTCCTGACACTGCTGACCTAATCAACCTCCTAGTTATGTTTTACAGTTAACCTTCCTCTTGTATAAGGATCACAGAGAATGTGGCTCTGAGTAAGCTGAGGGAGAGGGCAAGATACTCATTAACACCAGAAACAGCAATACTTTTTTTTCTCCAATATACCGGGTCTGACTCTTATTTCACTTCATTTTTCTACCGTGATACAAATCCAAACTAGACCTCTGAGACACTGACAGATGCTATACACCTGATAATAAATACATAGATCACTGCTTTTGCAGTTGATTATCCTAATACTTCAGTTTGCCCAGCTTAGGATTCTGATTTCCCTTTTCATAAAGTATATCAATCAGCAATATATTTAACGACTAGTCAAAACAAGGTTATATAATTATCTTCATATGTAAGTTTTTCACTTTTTTTTACAAGAAAAAAAAAAGAAATGCAACATAATTTGGGGAAGGTGTTATGAAAGTGACTGATGTAAAGGGCAGGATGCTAAAACATAAACCTCTTGCTTTTCTTCAACTAATCTGGATGAAGAGTTGCATAATTATTTTATCCTATTTTGAAATGTTGCTCTAGCACATCATTTTGTTTTCAAGAAAGTCATAGCAACTTGAATCAAACATCAAACACATGATTTCAGCCTCATATGGAGAAATCTGTTTCGCTGAGTCTTTTCCTTGTTCACGGCTGTGTTTTCCTTCCACCCTATGACTGAAACAAAAAAAATATTTTTAACAATTGAACAAAGGCTTAGGGTCATAGCATGCAAACTCAAGTCATGACCCAAAAATTGGACACAATTTGAATATAATGGGTTTTTTTTTGTTTGTTCGTTTGTTTGTTTTTTTAATAACTACAGGGCACTTACCAAAGTCAAGAATTTGAAGCCAAAAAGTTCATCTTAATTAGAAATAATTTAATTATTCTTGATATACAGAATGGGAAGTATTCATAATAAACACAAGACATTTTTTCTTAGAGTCTTTCCGTTTGGCTGTCTACATGTAATTGCTGTTCTTTTTCACTTTTTTTTTTAAACTGATATTTACTGCCTTAACAGGTTTTGTATGACAGGCCAAATGCAATGAATAACATAAATAATAAGAATGACATGGTATAAAATGAAATACTATTCTGATGCTTCTGTGTTTTATTAGAATAGAGGTGTGTCCTCTTCAGTTCTGTTTATATCTGTTCATTCCTTTAGAGCTCAGTAGCTGTCTCTTGTCAACATATTAGTCTGTATGATGGATTATTTTAAGTAGTTATAAATACTTTAATTTAGTATCTGGTTTTATCTAAATACTGTTGAGACTTCTGCTATTTATGTTGCTGCATACTTCTTATAGTCCCTGCAATTTTAGAGTATTAACTATGTATATTCTAGTTAGCTTTTTGAAAAAACAGTCATGCAAATACATAATTAAAACAAGAAAACACCACATATAGCATTAGACATGTATAATGACACTATACCAATACATATTCTGTGCAAACAGCTGTGTCTATGCAAACAGCTTTCTTTTCATTAAACACTAGGAAATGAAAGCTTCAGAGCAAAACACTTAGTCTGAGTACAGGCCTACATTAGTTTTATCTCATTATTTAAAATGTATTGGAAAAGCAAGCCTGAGCTGTTGAAGAATTACCATATTATTTTCACAGAGTACTGCATGCAGCATTCATCATTTTAATCTACGTTTTACTCCCTAAAGCACCACATGAAGGTACCAAACAAAAAAGGAATTATTTTTCTAGCTGAAAATTAGAATGAGTAAAACTGTAACATTATTGTCTGTTACTATGCTGCCTGGATGATAGCTAATAACAGCATTCCCCTGCTCTTCCTTGTTTTAATTGAGTTTAAATATTGTGAGTTTAAATATTGTTTTGAAAATAGTTTTGGAATCCCTGAAGTTTCAACTTAGAGTTAATGCTCACAGAACCTTCATCAGAGAACAAAGATCACAAGCTATTGCATTTATTTATTTGTTTTAGAGATGAGATATTGTTGAATTCTCTAAGAGAATATCTGTTTATGAAATAAAGCATTAAAATTACTAGATTTAGTTCCAAACATCTTAAAAAAGCAAAATGTGAGGAAAAAAATTAATTCTGGAGCATAGTATTGTTGTATCTTGTAAGTGTTTTAAAAACACACTTGTAATTCCTTATTTATGCTGTAAAGAGTAGATTTATAGGTTCTCTGCATAGTTTTGCTAGTCAAAGTAAATAGAACCAAGAAAAAAACCCCACACTTCTAAAGCTATGCTTGATATTAACTAAATGACCACATCATTATAATAAAATACCCTGAAATACTCTTGAAGTAGTTTAGATTATTTTAGCTCAAAACTAGTCAAAAGAGCAGAAACAACACTTATTTTCACTGCCCAACGAACTTAAGAGTTTCCATTGTTTGGATCAACACTTGCTAATGTTCTTCCTGTGAACCTAGTTTTTCAGGGTCTTAATATTTGCTTAAACCTTAAGGTCTATTACTGTATGAAAAAAAGCATGCAATACTAATTCTGCATTGCTGTATGAAAAACAAAATATTTTATATGTTGAAATAATTTGCTATTTATTATAAGATTTAAATGTTTCCCAGCAAAAAGTTGATTTTGATCCATACAGTTTTGAGTAAGAGATTTAGGTTCCTGTTGGAACACTTATGCACAAAATAATGAAAAAAAACCCATTTATAAATAATGTTTGGAGTTATTTTCTTTACATGCTGGTTTTTTCAGGTGTACTTGCTAGTTTATGTTTAGTCCTTCTTACAAGCTTCCTTGGATCTCATTAGTCCCATGCTTCTATTGCATGTTTTCTGCCATCATTGACAATTTATTTCATTATAAGAAAGAGATTTATAGATATATATTTGATAGACATTAATCAGAGTCTTTCAGATTTTTCCCATATCACATTTATGTAAATACACACATATGTTATATATAATAAAATTAATCATTAACTACAAACACATGCATGCCAGATGTAAATATTAAATAGTAATTTCTTATATTACTATGTCAATCTATACACTATCTTCTTTATCAGCTAAAAAGCTATTCAGAGATTTCTACTTTTCTGTTCATTGACTATATGAACACCAGTGATGCTTTCAAGCACATGAACTAATTTCTCTTTATATAAGTATAGTGTGAAAATACAGGAGTGCAAAGAAGAGCACTGCTTTGAGTTAACATCTCACACACAGTGGCTTCTTGGATGTCTGCCAACTGCTATAGCATTCATCTGTTTCTTCCTATTAACTTGTGTCTTCCAAATTATTTATAAAAAATAAGTGTATTATGTAGAACCTTAGCATTTATGACAATTATTTGTCCCCAACCCTTGGCAGTTCCTTTGCTCATTCTAAGAGCTCAGTTTTTCTTTTAAAGTTTTAACTTTTGTCTGCATTTCACTTTTAGAAACTGTGCCTTTGCCATTACCTGCAACAGAAATAACTTCCTATTCCTTTTTCCTTGCTAAAAATATTATACCTGGAGTCTACCTGCCATTATTCCCACTATACTTCCAGAATCTGTAGGTATAGGGTTTTATACTGCATTTACTTCATTCCAACTGTGCAATTATGCCACTAGAAAAAACTTCTCCATTTTCCTTTACTGTGTCACATATTTGAACACACAAGTCTCTTTTTTTCCCTTCCTCAGTTCTCTTTCTATTTCTCAGTTTAAGAAACAAGTGTTTAGGAAATCGCTAGAGAGTATGTCTAAGGGTATCTCCTTATATCCATCCCATGTGTTACGAGAATAACTCTTTAAAGGTTGTAGTTTGTCTTTGAAGAAACAAAATAAACCAGGAATTTGATAGCGGGGCCTTGTCTGTGCCATTCTCTGCTTTTCAGCAGGTGACAGTCTCCCTTTCAAACTTAGGATCATTCACAAGTCAACAAATCAGAAATAAAGGTGCTCTTTACATACTGCTAGATGCCCCGTGGATATCATGTAGACTGAAGTAAAACAAACATAACAGCTATACTGCAGAATGCATTACCTGTAAAATGTAATTTAAAAACTCAACAACAAATATCTGAAATAAGTAAAAATGAACTTATGTATGGCATTAAAATACACAATTAGTTTGTGTCACAATACTTAACAGATTGTGGAGTAATTAAAACACGTGAAAGGTCTCCAAACTTAAGTATTTGTTTAAATAGGTATCTTTGCCCGATGTAAATGATTCTTTTTAAAACAAGAAAATCACTAAGAAACGTGTCTTGTGGTATTTTCAACATTCATTCTCTCCCTCTCAACCTGTTCCAGACTTTCCTGAAACTGCACTATATCTAAGCCCTTGTTCATGTCAACACTGCTCTGCTTCAGTGTTGGAGGGAGGCATCCCCTCCTGCAAACAAGCCTCATGAAGCAGACTGAAAGAACTGCTATCCAGAGGAGCTGCACCAGCCACAAAAGCAGAGCCCCAGTAGTTAGCAGACTGCAGAACTGTTGATTTAAGACATGTAACTATTGTAATAGTATTAACAAGCCATGTTGTTCCACTGACACAAGTTCTTCCAGAGAGATAAACCATGTATGTCACAAAACCATAAATACTCTGGATCAAAACACATTATTTATGAAAAAGCTCCTGATGGAACTTTAGAGCAGTCTCTGAAACCTTCTTGACTTGCAAGAGATTTGGGGTGGTTCTATTTCCACATAAACTGGGTCATATAATCCATGCACTGACCTGGCTAGACATAACATGCCCAGACATACCATGCCCATATAACCAAGGTGAAGTAGTTTGTCTGCACTGAATCTGTTTTACAGTGGCAACCTTCATTCTTCCCTCAAATTCCACAGTTACAGAATGCTAGATATATATACATCAGGGAAAGGGTCAGGAGCCAATATATCTCAGGCCCCTTGGAGAATAGTAGTAGCTAATTATTGAGCCTGCTCACAAATAATATGCTTCAGCTACTTTACTTATGGCAGAAAGCATGGAAATAACTAGAGACTTACTGTAGATTTATTTCTAGGGAAAAGGGAGTACTGAAAAAGACAGAATAAAACTGATTTGAAGCCAAGCCAAATGGAATGAATGGCTTTTTCCAGTTCATAAAATATATTACGGTCTTTCCATATTCAAAATGAATAAACAAGGGGACAACCCATAATTATCTTAGCAGACTATACTGATGTTTCCATAGACTATAACAGTTCCAAGTTGGAATAGAACATAAATTATAGAAAAGATGTCTAGAGACATCAAGTATTCAGTTACAATTACATTTATATTTTAATTGCAGTTTGCATAAGCTATTTTTTCCCTTAATATGCAGTCACTATCTTAGATCATAAATCCAATTCTTAAAGAGAAAAAAGTAGCATGTTTCATGTGCTAAAAAATCCACAATACTGATCTTCCCTTTGGAAATGCAAACAGGAAATGTTACTGACATACTGAGTGCCGCTATTAATACATGCAAAATTCCCACACTATGCAGTTAAAAATACAGATAATTAAATCAATAAATAGTTAATTTCACATCTAATCCTTCATCTGCTGTGACTTTTACATGGTATTTTCAAAAGCTTAATAACACATGACAAAACTGTTAAAAGTTCTGATATACAGAAAACAAGTTTACTCAGGTTTGGAACAAACGTACAATTTTGTAAGTTAAAAAAAAAAAAAAAAGAAAGGTTTTAAATAATTAAAGCACGTGGCTTAGAAAAAGTCTGAAACAAAAATTAACATCAGCTCTTTGGTCTCTGGTTCACCTATTACTGCCAGATTCCTGATTTCCTGTAGTGGACCTGTACCCTTCTAGAGACAGCCATTAGCATCAGATATCCATGGTCCATACTACTGAGCACCAGTCATGTAGAACAGAGAATCAGTAGAGTCAGTCTGCTTAAATCCCTGAGCTCTCAAGAGTTTCTGAAAAATACACTCAGTCCTGTGGTGTTTTTGTGAGGGTTTCCAGGTCCCACTCTGCAGTCTCGGTTCTCATCCCAGAGGTGAAGAACTCCTTTGGCCCCAAGTTGTAAAGCAGTCTGTGGTGATTGTAATGTGTTGATGCCCAGGAACAAGTTCTTTACCATGAGGGTAGTGAAACACTGGAACAGGTTGTCCAGGGAAGTCGTTGAGGCCCCATACCTACAGATACTTAAGGTGAGGCTCAACAAGGCTCTGAGTAACCTGATCTCGTTAACGATGTCCCTGCTCACTGCAGGGGGCTTGGACTAGATGACCTTTAGAAGTCACTTCCAACCCAAATCAGTCTATGATTCTATGATTCTGTGCTGTATTGAAGTTGTGGATCCTGGAATATATGCTGCCTAGAAACTAATTTGCATATCAGAAGATACCTCTGATGTGTTTACAAAAAATATTTTTACATCATTCTCTGATAAAAAGGTTTGTCACGACATTTTATTATCTGCTCCTCAGGAGCACAAACACCACGTGAGTCAGCAGGATCTGTATACATAGATAGGTATCTCAGTATGAATAGGCATCTCAGTTAATTTGCAAATTCTAGGCAATGTGTGTAGTCCTATTTATTTCAAGAAGAGTAAAAACTGTTGTAAATAACAAAATAATGTTAATTATCTAGTCTCCTTGGTAAAACCCCCTGCTAAATAATCTTTCATATAATTAGCTAAAGCTTGGGGCATGAGCTGCTTACTGACTTATTAAACCCCTTAAGGTATGGTATTAATAGGAACCAAAGAGAAAAATCTGTGAATTTCAGGCTGAAATAAATTCTTCTTCATTTACTCAAAAGGATGAAGGAAAAGCCACCATGCGTGATACAAATAATACGTATTCCTCATCCCCAAGACAATCAATGTGCATTGTCAAAATTGACAAAATATAAAACAGAGACTATTGAACATGCAGTGAAGAAAAAAAACCCACAAATGTAGTTTTTTTCTAGTTTTAGTACCCTAGAACAATCAAATAAATACAGCGGACTTGGTAGAAAAAGAGGCATAGAATTTTAAAACTAATACTCTAGGCAAGTATTGTCTGTCACAATTAGAACAATCAAATAAATATAGTAGACTTGGTAGATAAAGAGGCATAGAATTTTAAAATTAATACTCTTGGCAAGTATTGTCTGTCACAATTACTCAACAGTGATTGCATTTGCATTGTGTTACCTTTGAAATTTCTGAATAAGGATACAGTCTAGACGTATAATTGAGTCACATATTTAATTGCACCTAGGTATAAAATATCAAAGTTACATCTGCCTGTATGTTACTTTATTTTAATTACTATTTATTTCTATTTATGCCAAATATTTACATAGTAATATGCAATATAAATACACTCTTTGAAAACAGATCTAAACACTAAGGCAGAACAGGACACTTGCATTGATAAGTTCTTGAGTATTTGTGGTGGGCTGACCTTGGCTGAGCGCCAGGTACCCACCAAGTCGCTCTATCACTCCCCGCTACTTCCCTCAGCATGACAACGGGGGAGAGATTAACATGGGAAGAGCCCATGGGGTATGATAAAGGCAGTTTAATAGGAAAAGGCAACCCGCGCCCGTGCAAAGTGAAGCAAAACAAGATCTTGTTCTCTACTTCCCATCAACAGGCCATGTCTGGCCTTTCCCAGGAAGCAGGGCTCTGGTACGCATAGTGGTTGCTCGGAGGACAAGTGCCTTCACAAACGGATGACCCCAACCCCCTCCTCCTTTTTCTCCCTTTTATACTTGAGCTGACATTACACTGTGTGGAATATCTTTTTGGTCAGTTTGGGTCAGCTGTCTTGACTCTGTCCTCTTCCAAGATCCTGCCCACCCCACCTCACTGTGGGGGGGAAAGATGTTGGAAAGCCAGCCTTGGTGCTGTGTGAGCGCTGCTCAGCAGCAGCCATAACACCGGCGTCTTATCTGCCTCCCAATATAAAGCCCAGCACCATAAGACCTTCTCTGGGGAACATTATCTCCAGCTCATCCAAATCCAACACAGTATTAAAACAAATCCAATTTAGTCTTTTGTTCTTTAATACAGTAGAAATGTGAAATGATACTCAGTACCTACTTAAAACTGTCAGAAAAGAGGCAAGGTCTTTTTGACTTTTGTGAACTTTAGGAAAAAACTAAGTGTTACTACTGAAAGTCTAATATTCTGGCAGGCAAGATTTTACAGAGTCAGTTAAACTTGCAACAACTAAGGTAGAAAATTGACTTTGGATTCATGACACAGCCCCATGTCACATAGTCAAACTGAGAAACACATTTACCTTCAGGACTCCCTTTGCAAAGTACAACGTAAATAAATAGTCACCTTATAAAAGAAATTGGTGCGTCCAACAGATCCAATTTTTCCTGTGTGGTTCATGAAACAAATGTTTCCTTCAGTAGCACCATAAAACTCACAGATCTTAACAGCACCGAATCTGTCTAAAAATTCTCTCCATACATCATTTCTCACTCCATTTCCAACTGCTAGTCGGACTTTGTGATTTTTTTCTCCTTCTTTCTGTTGAAAAAAAAAATGAAAAAAAAATATCATTTATACTATACCGGTAACTGCATTTGATTGCTACTTATATTATGGAAAAATGTACCTTCTGTAAATACATCAAGTATTAGCAAGATTAACAAAAAAGCCAAGAAGTTAAAAAATACCTGCATAGCTCACTTTCAGCTACAATGTAGCAAACTGCAATCAGAAACCTATCATCTTGTTGAACAAGCAAATTATTTCCTGAATGATGGCTACAATAATTAACATAAATGCTTCCATATGTTAAAAGTTTTATTGTCTCAGTCTGTTTCCACTCATAGGAATTAGAAAACCGAGAAGAACAGAGAAAGGCAGGAATTACTTCCATTAAGGGATCGAAGTCAGCAGAGACTAATAGTTCCTTTCTTCTGTCTTCAGACTGACTGTCAGACACAATCAGATTTCACACTTTTAACACCTATTCTTTTCCACACATTGTGTATGAGACATTCTCTGTATTTCTTTCAATATTAATATTTGCAAGGTTTTGTTCAATGTTACTTGGAATGTTATCTCTTGGTGAACTTGAGTCTTCACCACTGTGAACTCCCACATTTCATTACAAGAAACACAATAGTATGTGTTCATCAAATTCATTGAGGCTCTCTAATTTTGTAAATACATTTTCAAACCTTGCTATTACATGGAGCACCTTTAAAATACAATCAGGTTTAAGCTGAAATATCAGAAGGCAAAAGATTTAAAATGTTGTTTTGTTTGTTTGTTTGTTTTTAACTTCACTTATTTTAAAGTAAGACTCCCTTTTAAGTCATTGCAAGTGGCAATACAGAATGCCCTAGAAGAGAGACAGTGCAAAATAAGTATAGGTAAAGTTGGTTACCAAATACTTGTAGAACTGCATAGCACTCTGGTACTGCAACACTGTAGATAATTCTATATATGTACACTTACACAGATGTATACAAACACCTTCCTGTATACATATGCGCATATATGTACATGTTCACACTTTTTATATATACGGGGGTGGGGGGTCTGTATATGTCCATATACATATAATATAGAAAACAGAGTCCCTATCTTCTATTATTCTACTCTATTTTTCTTTTCCCCTCCCAGCTCTAATGCAGTATGAAGCAGGTATGTCTTTATAGTGAAAATCCATTTTAGAATCTTTAATCTGTCATAAAAGCACAGGAGATTATCTCTGCAGAAAGATCTGGTCAGCTCACTGAAAAAGACATCTTTAGATGTTCTGGATGTTAAAAACTATCAAGCTTCTACAGAGTACATAGACAGGAGCATTCCTCAGAGGCTTATGTCTTGGTCAAATTCAATTTTTCATGAGGACTGTGAATTCTCACTTTTGTAACAAAAACTAAAAGCATCGTGAAATTGCAAGTTCCTCTTCTAAATTACAAAGACCAAGTTTTTTTCTTCCCTCTTTAAAATCAGTAACTCATAGAAAGATAAAAAATCATTTTATTGAGCTTCACAGTCTTTCTTATAGAAATTAAGTCCTCTTACTGAAATGATTCATAAGGAACTGACAAATTTCACTAAATGCAGAGACAGCTCTTGACAGATTACAATCTGAGGCATTATCTCGCTATTGTACCTCAAAACTACATCGCTCACCAGCCTCCCTTCATCACTAACCGTTATGTTTTTTTCCTTCTCCTGTCCTACTTTACTTCAGATACAAAAGTCATTCCTAAACACACAAGCATGTACTTGACTGACTTTATGCTAAATCATTATTAACAAGTGCTTCATTACATAGTACAATGAAATTGGCCATCGATATAGTCTGGAACAAAGTGTCTAAAAATTACCCATAAATGCAATTTTTGGAGTGCTTTGTTTTTTTCAACTTGAGATGCTATATCACAAGGCAACAGGGTAGATTTTCAGGTGTCTGAAATAGTAAGACCTCTTATATTAAGTATTCAAAATCATTATACTGTGAAGGAACAATATTTTTTTTTTAAGAGAGTGTTTCAGTTCTACTTTGAACTTTGTCAGGAAAGCTTTTAAATATATAGTTATTTTTTTCCCCAAAAGAAAATTGCCCACTGTCTTTAGAATATTCCATTCAGCTCAACTTTAAACTTTTCAGAGTGGGTCACTTTGATTACAGTTTCATTCCTAAACTGAAATTAAAGTGCCAGTAACTCAACTGCAGTTACCCCTTGCTGACACCACCGAGTTATTCAAATACATTGCCTCTGCCTAACATATGAAAAATAGCACAAGGAATTCTTTCACAGAAATGCTTTGTTCCACAACAGAAGACACAAAATTTGCGTATATATACGCACACTAGTTAAGTGGGTCATTCATCAAGCTAGGAACATTCAAAATCTCTAGAGGACAAGTTAATGAATCTCCTTCTATTATTTATACTTTAAGAAAAATAAGAGCACTGATGGCTGTTTGCTGAAAAGACACAAATTAGGATGAACTAGAACACAGTGGCCTACATGGATTATGTTGCTGCTTGGTTTTTTTTCCCAAAAATACAAATACAGCATTAATTGTAAGTGCAGTTATTTAAATACCATAAATTCCTCGTGGTATTTTTGCTGGTTGATGTTAGTATAGAGCAAAGTTGTTTCTCTGGTGGAAAAGACCAGAGTAAACCTAACAGGTCAGCATTTTGCTGTACTTGCAATGTTAACACCTATCAACCATAAAATGTATGACTCTATCACTTCAGGAATTATTCTCTTGAGGCATTCAGCCCTTTTGCAGAAATACAAAGAAGGTGTATGATTTCATCAAGAACTGATCACAGAAAGCAAATTTTCTTGAAATAGAGCACAGTAATTCCGATGTCACAATTAAAGTAAATTTTCTGTTAGACAGCATTGCTGCAACTACTGTATTTGTGATTTAGTCAGCTTCATCACAGTTGTACCCATTTGTTGATAAAAGACTCCCTGAAGAGTACTGCTGTGCTTTCTGGGGAAAAGGCATTAAAAATGTCATGCATTTAGCAGTCTGTCAACTGTAAGAATGAAAACTACATGTAATTTAATCTCCCAGCAGGTTTAGTAAGTATGAAGAGAATAATTATAACCAGGGAAACTTTAAACAGTGATAATTTACATTAGTTTCACACATGAGTGAATTCATATGGCTATTTTTCATGTATTTTTACCTAAACTTTTGTATAATTAGTATGACATTAATTAATGTTAGCTTTATGTGTTACTAACTTTAAACAGAAAGTGAACCACAACAAATAAACCAGAGTCAGCCATTTTAACATCTTATTTTATGAATTGACCTATATATTCATCATATGCATTATTGTCGAGATCACTGCCAGATTCCAGCTCCAGGGCAGGCATGTTGGTATCCATGGGTACTGTGACCAAAAACCCATGCAGTAAATAAAATGTAGTTTACTAAGAGAAGGGAAGGGAAAGTGATGCACACTTAGGGTGTCCTAATGTAAATACTCAGGAACTTATGTTATAAACGGACTATTGCAACAAACAGCCATCCTTTCAGTTTATGCCATATTCAGATGGCACCTCATCAACTGGATTCCCTTTGGTATAGTAGACAGAACTATAGGAGTAGGAGGAATTCCAAGGAGTCACCTAGTACACATCTCTTCTGAGAGATAAGCTCTGCTATCCCTGTGCCATTCTTGACACCTGAATGTGCTATGGCTCGTCAGCCAGCTATGGAGCAACAGCTGGTATGCAGCAACTGCCTGCATGCATATTCTTAGCCTGCTGCAACAGCACAGTACCTAGTTAACACTTCCTTCATTAAATGCTGTATTTCCTCAACATCTCATTTACAAGACTCACTGTCTTGCCCTGGTCAACTGTCACCGGTTAGTTCAAATAACGTGTGTCCTAGGATAATTTGCTCATGCTTTGTGTTTCTCAATATGCGTAACAGCTCTCTACAGATAATTAAGAAGATAGATTTTAGAATAATAGAATGTTAGTACATCTTTCCACATTTTTTAAAAATGTCTATTTCTTTCTTTTCCTGCATTGTGGTTTTCTTTTCTTACAGAGTGATTCTGAAATAAAATGGGGGTTCATTCCATATCTGCTTATCTCTAATAGTAAAGGTGATTTTTTTTTTTTTTCTCAATAAGCAAGAACTGTTCTTACCTTACACCTGGACTTTTCTTCAGTTCATTCTGCCAACATCTTTGCACCGTATACCAAATATGTGCACTCATAATGAATCATACTATTTCTCCATTTCGAATTCTTGTTTCATTTGTATAGTAATTAAGTTACAAGTCAAGATCTGCCTTATTACAGTAAATACCACATACCTGGGATTTTTCATCTGCAAGTCTTTCCTCCTTAAGTGTTCTTTGTAAACTATGTGAACTATCTACATGATTAAGTTGTTGATAAAAGGAATGCTGTTTAAAGTGCCATCAACAGTTCTATTAACTTGTGCAGGAAGGATTCATGACTGCAGCTGTATAAAAATGTACTCAGTAGTTGCTTTAAAAGAATACAAGAAACTGGGTTCATTGTCCTACTTTCACCATTTCTGCAGCAGGAAAAGACAAATCAAGAAGAGCAAAGGCAACTAAAGGGAACCTTAGGGCCTAAGAAACACAAACATCTGTTAAATACAAAATATGATGGACAGACCACATAGGATTTACATTCATATATTTACAAGGAATGCATGTAACAACACATTAACCAGTTCTCTGCACTGAAAAAAGGGGCATCAGGTAATCAGTAGAAAGACTATAAGATGATAAATATCCTACTGCCATTATTATGACAGGTGTAATAAATTCTTTGAAATGCACGCGTGCATTCACTTTTCAGTAATGCCTAGTTATAAACTGCAACTAGATTGTTATAACCAAATTTAAAAATAGAAGTAAAATAAAACAAGAAGGATACTGAAGTGATGTACCATTAGAAAGTAACAGGAATTCTAGGAACAGGATACATTCCTTCCAGTTCAAGAACTGGTTGTTTACTCACTCTTACCAAAATTTCCTTAATCAATCTTGTGATAATCTAATAGGAATAGATTTTAACAGGAGTTGTCTTCATTTAATTCTTCTAATAGGAAAGCTTTTCTTTAGCTGTACTTCTACTTCCTCAGAAAAGATCTACCAACAAAGCATGTCACTTTTGTCTGTATTCCACCCAGTAACACAAAGTAGTTTGTCATATTTCTGGTGATTGCCATTAATTTTTGGTGTATTTTTGGTGACTGAAATCAAAACAAATTACAGAGAACTTTCCAAAGGTGAATTCAGAGAACTAAAGCACGTACAGATTGTTTCTTGCCCTCCATATGGCACACAGTATTTTGTGAGTAAAATGAAGCTTCCCTTTGTAAAAGTGTAGTTGTGATTTCTAGGCTTCATTATCGGGGCATTTTCAGCACGACTCCACAAGTTTAATGCAAAAGATGTGTTTCTAGGAAAAGAAACTGGAAGAAAACTTGTCAAGTGATACGACCTCCTAAAGACTCAGAAAAGTCCTGAGCCATCATGCTAGAACCACTAGCTGACACTACAGCTGATGTTTTGGATATGGAAAGATAATGCTTCCTAACACCAAAGGAACTCCACGAACATTAGAGAAGACCTGTTTCAGGGAGAAAGCCTGAAAACCTTTACCATTATTAGTAGGAAGAATAAGCAAACAGACACAGACTCATTGTGTGGATGGAGTCCAAGACAGGTATGACATTTAAATATCAGAAGGCAGTAGCCAAAACAGACAGGATCACAACCTTTTAAAACAACTTTAAAAAAAAAAACCCTGTTGTTGTAGTCATGGCAGTTTAGAGCACAGAAAAAGTTTGTTGTGATACACAATATATTTTTTATTAGATTAACTGATATAGCCTGGAAGGCCTATGCAAAATCCAAATTTCAGGTCCACTTCCAAGATTCATTTCAGATGTCCTGAATAAGTTTTTAGTTTAAAAAATCAGTTTTCTCTAACT
>VWZK01008446.1:122001-124929 GCA_013396935.1 Baryphthengus martii | reverse complement strand
AAAAAAAAAAACACACCAAGAACTGAAAACAACTTTGAAGCTAATAATCAAAAAATTAGAGAAAGGATATCTTTTAATTAATTTCAAACCCTGGACTGACTATTAAATAGAAACATGAAAGAAAGATTTCCAATTGGAAAGGCTGGTAACTGAAGAGTCTCCACTCTCTTGAGGATTACCATTTAATTTTAAACATTGATTTAAAATAAATGATGGTACAGTCCCCAAGGAAAGATGTATTTCAGTTGTAAACATAAGAGTGATGTATAATAACTAAAATATATAACATTCTCCTTGAGGAGTTTTTTTTTTCACTTTATTGTGCAATCATGCTATGGGAATTATTTATACCCTTTAACTTAAGTCTCAGACAAAAGCTATCAGGTATCTTTCTGCAATCAGCTTTTCCTTTATTTATATGCCTGTATTTACATTTTTGAAAATTTGTTTGTAATAACAGTTCTTTTATCACCAACACTTGTGAGGACATGTGATAAATGTGGAAAGTTTGCTCTGGATTATTATCTGAATGCCAAGGGTCTCATATTAGTCCTGACCAAATAGCTCACCCAAAAGTCTCATAGTCTCCCACCCCACAGCCAGTTTTCTTACTTACCTCATCATAGCCCATGCAGCATTTTTCATTGACAGAATCACAGAATCACAGAATGCCTTTGGTTGGAAGAGACCTTCAAGATCACCTAGTCCAACCTTTCACCAAACACTGCAAGCTCACCACTAAACCATGTCCCTAAGCACCAGGCCTACGCTCTTTGAATACCTCCAGGGATGGTGACTCCACTACTGCCCTGGACAAGCTAATCCAATGTTTAGTAACCCTTTCAGTGAAGAAATGTTTCTTAATGTCCAGTCTAAACCTCCCCTGGCACAGCTTGCAGCCATTACCTCTGGTCCTGTCACACGCCACCAGGGAGAAGAGGCTGTCCCTCTACTCGCTCCAACCTCCTTCCAGGTAGTTGTAGAGAGCGAGGTCTCCCCTCGGCCTCCTCTTCTCCAGACTGAACAACCCCAACTCCCTCAGCTGCTCCTTGTAGGGCTTGTGCTTATTCATGACTGTGTATGTCAGCTCTTCACTCTGTTGCAGTCCACCCATTTTCCGATTTCTCTTTCCTAAATATTAAGATATATTGTACCCTAGTTCTAGGAGAAGCAGCTTTTCCGCTTCATTTGTTTTGTGTCCTGTCAGCATCTAGGTGAACACAATAATTAATTATGAATAGTTGTTTCAGTACTTCTTCTAGGGAATCTGCTTTTTCTAGGTGTTCTTATTCTATTATATTTACTTTTTTCATTTGTTTTAGAAAAAAAAAACCAACAAAGTTACTGTCATGTTTATCAGGCAAAAATTTGGTTTAAGCAATTTTCTTTTTAGGGAAAACATATGCCTTATTGACTCAGCTCTGGAGATCTGTTTCTAAGGTTTCAGGGATTACATTAATCCAGCTAAAGGACAAAGATATGTTCAGTGACCTAGCTGTCCACTCCATCTCCTGATCTTCTAAATCTCATCTTTCCTTAGAAGTTCTTGGATCTGACTGTAAAAAGAGAAGCACCCCTCAAGATGGCCGAGACACAGATTGGGAGGCACTTTGAAAACCAGAATAGGTACTTCTTAATGGGGCTTGATGGTTCCTGGATTCTGTAAAATATCTAGCTAGAAAGTGTGAGTGCACATTCAATTGGATGATGTCTTCCAACAATTCTTGCTTCCTTTGCCCTTTTTTATAAAAGTTCAATATTTGCTGTTTGCAGAAGGCAAGTGCTTATTTTTTTGTTATCATTTGAACAATACTGTATCCTGTTGTCCTTACAGAATATTTTTTTTTAATCAGAAATGCATTGTAACTTCATTTAGTTTGACACAGTGCAATGGAAGTTAAAAAAAGAGACAGGGGATGGAGCATATTTCCTAATTAATTACAATATTAATAAAATAATTATAATTGTGACATATTACTCAAGGATTAGTCATGTCTCACCATGACAATACTTTTGCACAGAAAGCTGCATGTGAAGAGTTGCTTTCTTTGAGTTCATCCTACATCCTGGTCTTTTGGGCACTTGGCAATTTTCCATATATGGAGTTCTTAGTGGTGCTAATAAGGTGGTCAAAATGGAAGCTCCTTGCTCTATTCTCCACACCTAGATCACAAGGCAACAATATTTTTCATGGAAAAATGTGTTGTTGTGTGAAATATTGAGATCGTTGGAGCAATAACATTTTCGCCAAATGTGCGGGTGAAAGTAGAAGTCGGAGGAGTGCAGGTTGCAGACACCTAATATTTCCCTATCTGAAGAGTGTAGCACTCATGGAAGTATAACGTTCCCTTTCCCAGCTTTGTTTCTAATTATCTGAGAGAAGAAAAGGGTTATATTTTCTGTGTCCTTCCTTGAGTGAAGTTTCAAACAAGTGCATTAACACTCGCCCTTCAAAAATTAGTAGATTTGATGTGTCTGAATGAGTCGGCTTCTAGGATTGATCATGTGATCAATCAAGGATCCTGTGTGGACCTGAAGTCTTATCTTGGTGAAAGGATCCCAGCCTTCAAAGCCTGCTGTGAAAATTAAAAGTATTTCTGATCAGTTTATCAGACCTAGCTCTAGCCTTAGTGGGAGAGCATCTGCCAACGCTTATTTTCCAAAGGTCCATTAAAAGCATTAAAAATTGCTCAGGCACTCAAACCTTGCCTCTTGGAGAGAGTGCCATCCATTTTTCCCTGGACCCAAGAGCTGGTTATGGTCTTAAGCCCTATTAGCCTTCAGAGAGTAGCCTTCTAGGTGTCAGTAGGATCACCTGAGGCAGATGAAGAAAGCGGGCTCATCTGTACTGGCCAAATGCACTGCTTTTGGAACTTTAAAAGTTGGCAGATTCGTACTTGAAAGTTCCTTCAGAAAAGACACGTAGAA
>VWZK01008446.1:59501-117001 GCA_013396935.1 Baryphthengus martii | reverse complement strand
AACCCCAACAACCTCCATAACACCTTGATTCCGTTACTACTTCATACTTGCTTGCATAAATAAACCTAAAGTTTTACTGCAAGAGAGGCAGCTATTTTAAAGATGGCAAAATGTCAGCTCTTGGATGGTTGGTTTCATTTAACAGGGCTCCACATGAATTTATGAACTGTTCCGTAACGTCTTCTGCCTGCACCAAATGGCAGACTTTAGGCAGAAACCCAACGTATGTTTAGCTAATGTATAACAAACAGAGTATTTACATGGTCAGTGGACCCTATTAGGTATTAAGAATGGTCTCTTTCTAAATTTACTGTTAATTCCCTTCCGCAACAACCCAAATAAAGTGTTCGCCTTTCAGAGAAAGCTAAGAAATTGTGTGCATCTATGTCTGCCTGTGTATGGGTCTTTCATTTTAAAATGTCTTTAACAAAACTCCTGACAGTGATCTTATTTTCTTTTGCTGCAAGGGTGACAATGTAGTTTAAGATATTGTTTCCTGACTTTAAAGGTGCCTTGTGGTTTTTAAGGATATTTCAGCAGCTAAAGAAATTCTACTGCAGACACAGTGTACCAGTTCATTTCTTAAGCAATAAATGGCAAGCGGGGTGGTGCTGAATAAGCATGCTTATATGGAATTTCTCTTTGAAAAGCCCACTAGTTAGGCCCTATAACACTTCAGTTGATATTTCTACAGTGCAAACACGATAGTGGAAATTAAGTTGCCCCAGCAAATTCAGTTTAGGAGAAATTTGTTATGAATAAAATGCTGCTGCTGGCCTTAGAACATTGAATTTATCCACCAAATAATATCTTAGAAATACCACTTCAGAAGAAATCAGCTCTAAATAATTGATAAATTTGGTTTGTTTAGAAACCTTTTGACCCCTGTAATAGAAAGTAAAAACACATTTCAGTTATTAAAGTCACATATATTCCCTCTGGTAGGGGAAGCTTTTAATTTTAAGCTGGTCTCTGTTGGGGCCATTTGATAAAGCTTGGAAAAACCTTTTCAACTGCTGCTGGTGGATTTGGGTCAGCTTCCCTTGGGAAAATGGCAAAAGATAAATTTGTAGCTTTTCATAACACATAAGAAAACTTCAGAGATTTTAAACATCAAGAACTATTGGAACTGAAAGACAGAGTTTCTCTTTTGTTTCTCCCCCTCCTCCTCCTGCTCCTTCTTCTCTTTTCTTTCCAAAAAGAACTTTAAATTCTCTTGTTGTTTTAATTTTTATTTTTTTTAAACCATGGGGGTTAGAATCTTTTGGCCTCTCTAGCTACACTACCAGTGGTCCTTATTAACATAAGATTTATTTTAAGATAGAAACATCATTATGCAGTTTTTGTTTTCAAATGAAGCCATTTCATTCTACTGCTTTCAAAGCCAAGAGCAAAATAAAAAAAAAAAAATCCCTTTTTTTTTTTTAGTGCATTTCTTAAACTTTACTTCAGTCACTATTACTAGATCTTTATGTCCACAAATACAAGTCGGTCTCATGTCCCCAGGACAGTAATCACAGCTTCTAAATGAGGGCACTGATTTTACCGGGACTGCCAAAACATACCCAACCTCACCACACTGATGTTTCACAAGAGAAAAGTGAAGGGGGGGATGAGGGAGAAGAAGTGTGCTTAATACTTATGAAAACAAAAAGACAGAATAATACCCCATAGAAAATTTAAGAAGCCATTTGTGCATAAAGTGAATACTTGCAGGCAACAAGGCAGATCGTACTCCCCCCAGAACCTCAGACCTGCAGGCAGCCCTGCTCATATTTGAAGAGGTTGCTGTTGTTCCACCTCCCATCCAGGAGTTACCTCCAAGAAGTAACACCCACAGTCTTTATGGCGGACACCCATCTCTTTATGTACATCTGAGACTACCAGGTTCACTTCATATAAATTACTCAATGGCCATCACTCAACAAAAACAAACTTATTTTACCGATGGCCTGGGCTGAACAAGAACACGTTAGAGGATAAAATTTACGTATTTTCTTATAGTCTCTACAATGATTCAGCCTCTCTCTCCTGTTGTTGGTAAGACCAAAGTACGATTCCCTGGGATATACTGGTGAGCACAGAGAGACAGTGGGGCAGCTCTGGAAAGGTGAGTTCCTGCTCCTCAATTTTGTGGTGAATGTCACATTGGCAGTTTTGAAATTACAGATTAGCTGAATTTTTTGAAAACTGGACGACTCCCTGACAATCTTCCTTACACACAATCTGTGAAGAGTGCACAGCAAAAAAAACATGGTGGAAGCAAAGTTTTCTTCCTATCCAACTAGCCTTTCTTGAACAGCCAGTTATTATTTCTTTTTGCCATTTCATGCTTGGTTGCTATTCCCAGCGCAAGACACTTTATTGCACAGACTCAGTGGTAAATTATTAAAAGGATCTCTACTGGGTATCCGTTCACGCAGCCACAAATTATGTGTTGGTGTACCTCTGCCTGTTCTTGGCAGGTGCAGTTCCTCTGTGAGTACTTTAGCAATTCAAACACCTGCATTATTTCATTATGTGAGAGCCACTCTTCAAACAGTTGCACCTACACCCCATTAGCACCCACAGGGGGAAGGCAACCCTTGGTAATTTATGTTGTGAAGGGATTGTCTTCTTGGACAAGGAAGATGACACGCAGGAAGTTGAAAGCCACTGTGTTCCAGCTTCTCAAATAAATACACTTAGCACATATCTTCATAGTCACTTGGTCCACTTGGATGAGTGAACTGGGCCTCTCTGTATTTACTGAGCACTCAGTGTTCACATGGGAAATGAGTGAGGAACTGTCACTGTTCAAACTGTTGACAACCTGGAGTATTTCACGGTGTTTTCCTTGTGCAGGAATGTTTTGGGAGGATGTGACATTTTGCGTTGCAAAATTTCTTCTCTTTTTTTCTTTCTCTTTAGTTTCTCTGTTGTCATTTATTCCTGTTGATACTCTTTACCTGATGTCTAGTATTTTATTTGCACCAAATCAATGGAGGTTGTTCATCATTTATCTCAGACTGCCTCACAACTCAAAACATGTTCTGACCCAAAGGCATGCTTTCATTGTTGCAATGTACTGTTCAATTCCATCTAATACACACTTTGTCTTCCGGTTTTCATCCAGTTGCACTAGATCACCTAGAAATGCAGCTGACCACCATATTCTGTCTTTCCTTTGACTATGTCCTGATACTACAGGTGTTTCGTGTAGTATCTCCGGTTCTGCTCCTTTTCATTCCTTGGGTTTTTTCCTTTTCTTTTCTACATCCTCACCCTTTTATTTTTTTAATTCTTCCCCCATTCTTATTCTTCGCTCTCTTCCACCCACCTTATCATAACCTCCAGCACATAGACGACTGCTTGCTGATCCCCTTCCACTGACTTTTTCATATTTCAGTAGGCTGATTCTTTCCACCTACTGTATCACACAAACTACTGCTGGCTAATTCCTCATCCCTAACGATTGCTAGCAGTATCTTCCCACGCGTACGCACCAGCACATATTCACCTGCGAGAAACCTCTTCATGCCTTTCGTCATCTGACACATTGAAATATAGTCTGTTTCTGGCCAAAACAATCAAATGCTTACACTGGCTACAGAGGAAGGAATCAGCATATGCACAATGCCATCATACAGTTACCTCGAGTGATTAGCTAGAAGGAAAATCATTACATAAGCAAGAATACTGAAATATTTATAAGTTTATGTAGAAAGTAAAACACAAGTACAAACTTCTGCAAATTGATTGCCAAATAGCAAAAGCTCCCAAGTCAAAAAAAAAAAAAAAAAGAAAAAAAAAGAGTTGCAACTATTTTTGTCTACGAGCAGTTCTTGCTGAATGCATATGGCACAAAAGCCAATCAAGTTCAAATAGGTAGTGTCTGAGCATGGTGAGATTTGGAAACCATTTTAAAAAAAAGAATCCTTTTTAAAAAAGGTGAAAAACAGTGGAAAGAAAGTGATATTGTTAATAATAGAATTTTTTTAGTATATTTACATATTTAACGTGCTTGATCATTTCTTCTGGAAGACAGATTTTCCAGAGCACCTGTCTCTTGAGCAGCAAAAGAGGAAAGCCACAGTAAAATAAATCCAGAATACTGCTGACAGTTTTCCACAAAAATCCTATTAATTGCAAATGAAAAACACAAAACAGATCTGCTTTTTCAGTTCTAGAAGAGGGTAACTCCAGCTAAATAGCCACCAGAAGAGGCAAAATTATCCAGATGATAAAAATATTGTAGCACCATAATAACAAAATAACCATTTTAACACCGTGTGAAGAACACCATTGTGTCACTGTAGTTTAAAACAAGAAATCAGAAATGGTAGCGTTATCCTTCATGCTTTACATATTTAGAAAACAGACTCCAAGATGTCTTATCAAAAATAAAACATCCAACAATAAGATCAGCAGTAAACACTGTAAAGCAAATACAAACAAAGCATTGGAACCTCATGAGATCCATGATCATGTCAGCCTAATGTTGGAACAGATTTATTTGAATCAAATGGGAAGGATTACCTCTTGTAATGATTATTTCTTGAGTATTTTTTAAATTGAGCTGTTGAACAATCCATTGATGCAACAATGACACATCGAAAATCACAGTTTGCTCATCACAGGATTCCAGATGAGTTAATGGCAGATAATTGCACACGTTTCACAAGCATGTCATTGCAACAGTTCTCTTTGATATTTCGATTTTAATGCACCTTGTAAACTCTGGTTATCTATGGCCAAGTGTGTTAGAAAAAGACTCTTTCCTGAGAGAAATGAACTTGAAACAACAAGATTAAAACCAATCCAAAATGCAACAATCCAATGAAAAAGCCTACATTTTCTAGGTTAAAGCATTTTGGTCAGAAAGGTATAAATGTTAGTGTCAAAACCTAACAAGCTCTGAATAAAAGATACTTAAACCTGTTAGTTTTCAAAATATATGTGTAAACTGGAAGCAAGGAAATGTGGGGACAAAAATGCCATAACCTATCTACATTAGCAGCAGAACATTACTGCCAGGAGTTACATCACCAGCACCAACACCATATACCATCACCAGTCTTGCTGTTCTTATTCCTGGTGAAACATAAGCCTTTAAAGAGCACACAGGTGGGTGCTACTACTATGGTTCTGAGGTAACACAAATGCAGCCTTCTATACCTCATTTACTTTGACTTCTGACTAGAAGGAAGACAAGAAGTCTGGAGCATAATGCATTTTGTCCTAACAAACACCTAAAGCAAATCTACCTTCAGTCAGGTAAATCACATCAAGACTCACTAATGGTACCGTACAACAGAAGTAACAGACAAACAGGTGCATGTGCTGCATCAGAACGTGAAATAGCTTTGGCAATTGCATTTGCCGTAGGAAAGGAATTGTTTGGGGAACAAAAGAGATCAGATTATTTGAATTGTAGTTACTGACGATCATCCTTAATTGCACCTCAGACGTTTCTATTCAACCCTCTGCTATGAATAAGCGTCACAAGTTGGTAACATTTTCATTTCATCTGGTTTCATTACCTGCATTTCATTTCCAAAAGGGTGGTGATACAGATCTCATGATATCTACTGCAATTAGTAAACTTGATTTCTGCCCTGCTTCTATCTACAGAGAGGCTGACCGATCCTCCAAGCACTATGGCTTCTGAGCCTCCGCCCTGGTGCCAGTGTCTCCAGATTTACATCTTTTTAGCCAGCAGTAAGAGGTGGGAAAATCATCAGAGCCTCGGTTTATCCGTTTGACATGGAGTTGACTCGTGCTGCTAAGCGTCGGCGTGGCTGGGGCTTTGCAGCACATTCTTAGTTCTTTCCCTGCTGGAAGCAAACAGCAAGTAGGAGGAGGCATGTTCCTATAAGGCTTGGTGAAGTGCTTGGTGCTTCCCCGTGCAGCAGCAGAAGACCCTCTTAGCTAGAAATCATTTACAAACGTATTTAGTCATTAGAAACTCGGTTCACGTTTTACTACTACTAGTAATCTCCCCAGGAAGCTACCATAATAAAGGACTGAAGAAACTAGTCTGTTTGTTCAAATATAGATACAACGACCTTTATACCACAGAGGTAAGGATTTCTTTCTACATTAGGTTAAGAACATTTTAAGGTATGTGCCTGAGTCTGTACTGCTGCTCTGAAGTGAGTTGAACTGAAGCTAGAAAGAATCACATCAACTTTATTCATAAGCTGCCAAGTTCTTGAGAGCATATTTCATTTCAGAAGAGCCTGTGAGGGCTCAAAAAATCCCAGAATTCTTATGACATGAGAAATTCTGAAAGCAAAATATGTTTTATTTCTGAATTGGTATAAAACTAAAGCCTGAAATGACTCTAAACTAGAAATTTATTTTTCACCTAGCTCTAGTTATGAAAAGCTTCAGTCAAAGCTGAACATGTTTCTCTTGATATCTGTGTGTAGTCATTTCCAGAATCTGATGATTTTGAGTCCTGGCTAAAACTGATACTAAACCACAGTGATCAGTATAGGTCTATGCCTGAAGAGTGAAGAAGTTCTAGCTTTTTACTCCAGGGCAAAGAACACTCTTCTGGAAAGTCCTGAGCAGGATTCCCCTGCATAAGAAGTAAAATATTAAGAGCATGCAACACCTTCAGTGACTGAATTCACAGATCACGCTAATGATATGGATTGTGCACCTGTCATGGTTTCCAGGTAGTTCTTTGAAATTCTTAAATCTTGTAATCTTGTAACCAATGAATGACACACATGAACTGAGATTGATTTTAGTGGATAACACATGTTATTTGTTAATATAACAACAGGTGAGACACCAGACTCATACACTGCTAGGTGAAAATAATTATTTGGATTGACGAATCAAGCATTTAAGCCTAAAATACCAGCATTTTATTTGTACATGCTAATCTCTTACTACCTGAATACCTCCACTCTGAATACCTACTTAGACAGGGCCAGTGGAAAAATGCGGTATGATCATATGTAACATACATTTCCACCAGACTGTGTACATGTAAAAGGGGACAAATTAGGGTCTGGAGATATTTTTTTAATAATAGTAGCTATTGTAGCCTCGTGACAGTTAAAATTAACTCTACTGTAAATTATTTTAATACTCCTTCTTATTCCCATCATCATAAGTTACATGCGAATCTTGAACCTTCTACATTGCAGTACGGGATGCTAGTGCTAGAGTTATTGAGAATTTTAACTGTAGAGCTGTACATTGACTGGTGAAAGGTGCTTTTCTATGTGTTTGTGTGTGTGAATGAGAAAAACATCTTGAGTCTACAGGGTGTTGAGAAACAGCCTGGTCTGGCTTACCTTACTCCTACCCTTTGAGCTATGGATTTTAGGGGGTAGTTTGGGATGGAAGCTGCTGGCTTGGGAATTTTTGTATAATATAAGACCACAGACTTGTTATCTTCTTCACCTTGTCCTTCCATTTTCTTGGCTTCAGCTGGTCCACTTGGTCTCTTGGTGTTGGCAGTCCGGAACCTATCAGTGTTTTCCCAAGAGATATAAAAAAGAGAAGGGTAATGGAAATGTTTGTCACTTTGCATCCTAAATGGAATTTCGTGGGACACAGAGAAGACACTTCTGTGGCCCAAGGGGATTTCCTTTGCTGAATATCAAACACCTTCTACAAACAACAGAAATGTGAGAGATTCTCAAAATAAAAGGTCACAGGGATTTTCTATAATAGAAAGGCTTTAATGGCCTGAATACAGGGTGTTGTTACCAGCTGCCCCTACAATGAATCAGGGAAAATCGCAGTAAGCATTTTCCTCAGTATGTTTTTCTGCAGTTCTAAGTAGCCACTAATTTGGGGGATAGTCACTGAAGTTGCCCGACTTCAAGTCAGGGACTGTGGTGTACATGTGGTAGCAGTCCTGGAAGCACAGAAGGCAAATAAGAAAGGAATCAAAGAATCAAAGCAGAAAGGGAGGCAACCACCACGGTAGAGCCGGCTCAGTGGCAGCATGCCCAGGCTTGCTTTGCACAGGTAGCATCTGTCTGTCAGGCACAGGGAATGGCATTTGTTTGAGTTCTGGGAAGAGCCCAAGTTCGTTATTAGGAGGGCAGAGGAGGAATGTGGCTAGCTAATGATGTTCTGACTGCCTGAGGCAGTGAATGGTCTGGCAACTGCAGAGAGAAAGCAACTCTTCCTCTGACCACCCCCTACATGAAAATATGGCATAAATATCTATTTGTGACCAAAAATGGCTTGGAACCTGATCAAGGATGAGTAAGACAGGAAGTCTGGGAAAGGGCAACAGGCACTATGGCCATCTTTACATCTCATTATGTATCTCCAGAGGTGAGAGCTTCTTTACAGGGGTGGAAAGGGGCCAGCTAACTGGACCAGGCTATTACTCTCACTCCAGAAGTTTGTGTGCTTGAGGAGTTACTGATACATGTGGGTGTTGAGTAATATCAAGTCATTTCAGCATGTGGAGAGCATACTAAGAGCAAGTTCTTTTCTACCCTTCTTTCTCCCCTAGCCCCAGCTCCTTTTAACTGTCATCATGCCCATCTGGCCATCTCCACCCTCTTCCCCCACCCACCCATTTCTCTGGGACTCACAAGCTCTATTTCTTCACTCTGGTCCTATTTCATTTGTTTCTTTTCTCTTACGAGCACAGGAAGACAGAGGAAGAGGGATAGCACCAGCACCCAATCAATTTTCAGAACAAAGAATCTGACTTTCAGACCTGAAGGAACTGGAGTGTGGGTGTGACACAGTTGTCTATGCTCAAGACATGTGTCGTGAACACAGTGAAAGGTCTCTTGGCTAGTTCTATCAAATGGAAAGACAATGATAATTAATAGGGGCTTTGAATATCGAGGAGTATGAAAGTAGCATTGCATTTATATGTTCTTCTGTAGATAAAAAAGAAGCAATATTGTTGGGATGCCTAGAATTCCAAAATCTGGCTTTGTATTAAGCATAAAATATGTCTTAAAACACATATTATGGGTTCAGAAGACCATGTCTTTCAGTCTTTGAGAAGTATTTAAAATACTTGAGCAGATGAAGGTAAGAAAACATTCATTTCAGCTAGTCTTTCACTTTGATACGTGCCGATGAGTACAGAAATGTGAAAATGAAACAACTTAAGAATGTGTAGCTCAAATTACATATGAAAATCATCCATTCAAAGTGTGGATTTAATCATTTTTGTCTTAGTCAGCTCATTCTTTCAAACACCCGTTTCCCATTCCAGGTTACAATACTTACAGTGTAGTGTAGATTACTATAATTAACAGGTTAAACACATGAAAACAGTTTTTTCCCCTTGATGTGCCTCTGGATCCTTTATTTTGCTAGCAGTTATACAGTAGAGTCACTTCCTACAATGAAGAAACAACTGCTGTGGGGTTTCTTAATGCTATTAATGTTCTTTTCTTTCCCTCCAGTAATAACAGTGAGAAATTACTGTCTGTAAATAAAAGAATATAATGGAGAGAATATGTCAGGAAAAGCATGTTAAAAGCTGTAGATATAACATCCATAGGTTTAATCTGCTTATATTTACAGAGTAGCCAGTGTTGGTTTTTATTAAGAAAGCACAATGAGAATCTTTCCAATCTCATTGTATAGAGAAGCTCTTTTCTGATCCAAAGCAGCCCCTTCTGTTAGAATACAATTTAATTCTACAGAATAAGAAAGAAAATATCATATAAAAATCTTTTGTTCTGTGATATTTACAGCAAAGATCAACATTGTTCTTACTGTGCTTTCTCCACCAACACATGCCATGTGGCACATTCGTAGATTTATTTATTTTTTAATCATATGTCCTGCTGGTTATAACATAACTTAATGTACCAGCTGCAATTAACAGACTGTCAAAGGATCAACTAACAAGTGCTGATAAGCTTCATTTAACTAATTTGAGGAGTGGAAGTTTGATTTTCTTTCTTTTTTTTTTACCAGGAAGGTAGCTTGTTTCCTTATTTCCTGTCAAGTGAGCCAACTCCTGTGACCTGTAGTTAAAAGGGCCCTTTGTAATTAAGGCAGTGAGCCTCCAAGTGAACAGTTCTCACAGGAGGGGGAGGGAAGGAAAAAAAAAAAAAANCGTCGGTCTTCACAGAATCTTGTGTCATCTAAAAAAAAAAAAAAAAAAAATAAAGGAGGATGCATGACACTGCTTAACTAACTAATGGGAGCTGAGCCAATCCATTTTCCTGCTGGCCAGTCAGTGTACCATGAGCGCGTGGAATCTCGCCCTTCATTGGCTTCGTGTCCATTTTATGGACCAGCGAGTCTATTAAGATCTTGGTGAGCGGCCCTATCCGAGGGCAGGGCTCTCTCCTCGTCGTCTGCCCATAGACTACCAGAAACTGATCAGCCGTGTTATATCAATAACGTTCTCACACCAGGTTGTGTAAATTGATCTTTTACAATTTCTCTCGGTGACAGTCTCTGTAACCAACAAGATAAATCATTCCTCCTGTGGCTTTTTTATTGATTGCTGAGACCTGTATAAAAATTACACTGCTCAAGCTGTGAAGTGAACATCCTCATAAAAGAAGACTTTCTATTTACAATCAAAATACGTTTGGGTCCAGATCAAGCACAGATTTACTATCCCGGCACCATAAGAGACCAGAATTTAACTGAGGTTCAAAGCACTGACAAAATAACCCACGTAAACTTTTAAAATATGAATGGTGCACTGCAACTCCAAGCAGATAAGCAAACAAGCAAGTAAACAAAAAAACTTCCAAGGTTATAAAGTCTTGTTGAAGTAAAGGCAGTTGTAACAGCAAACCATCTGCTAAAAACAATGATACAGAAGCAGCACAGCAACACAATCAGCCAAGCTTTTTGGGTTTTGCAAATGCTTGTACGAACACTAACACAAATTGCTTTCTGATATCATTTTATCGTCCATGCAAATATATAATTTTGAACTGGAACAGCACAATTTGGGACCTCCTTACCTCTTCAGAAAAGAGATATTCTACAACTTTGGAAGATCTGGCAGCTGCAATATCATTCTAGGGATATTGATTTAAGCTGCTGTATAGTATTGGCTTTACTGTTTTATTAAAGTAAAAAGTCTAATGGTGTTTGACATAGGCAATCAAATGCATCCATTGTTTTTAGGCAGCATCAACTCCACAATGATTATATCCCTTCCACTTTATGCTGTTGTTTTAATTCTGTTAAAACAGTCACTGACTTCTGTTTTTTTAATTATTTAACTCTTATGCTAATATTGTTTATATATACAACTTAAAGAGAGTCTTTTGAAGTGGGTGGACTTATACTGAACAAAACTGTTAAACATTAAATCATCAATCATAATGAAAGAATTAGCAAGTGATTTAGAAGGCTGAAGAACAGCTATCAGATACCAATGGCATTGCTTGTACTGATTTGGATAAGACACCTACTAGCCAATACCTCAATTTACCCATCTGTAAAAAGGGTATTATAGGATTGCGAGGGAAAATGTCATTCACATATGCTAATTTAAATCAGTAGAGATACACCCAAGTCATCCTTGTCCTCTGAGAAACAGTGAAGTTTAATTTAGTATTTGCAAAGTACTCTGAAATCCTTGATGATGAGACCTACAAGAACGCAAGCTGTTGTTATTACAGTTCTCTAACACAAAAACGAAGGATGCATTTAAGTATTTGGTGTTATCAGAAAACTGTGCAGCTATGATTAGTGCTACCTGGGAGAATGCCGTACCAAGTAGGCTCTCAAAATGAAGCATTTTGTTAAAGGTCTAACATAGTTAGAGATCCAAAAAAAGTTAATTGTTTTCTGTTGGTACAAAAATCTATGGCAGAGCTAAACACCTATGATGCTGGAGAAAAGATAGAAAAATCATTCAAAACATTTTATTTGAAAAAAAAAAATGCACGTGTAACCAGATGTTACATATATAGAACTTGTAAGTTTTAAACCATACGAAATTATTGAACACGGCAAAAACCACAGGATATATTTACCATCCAGAAACTGGTGACTCAGTCTTTGCTACAGAGAGAAATCTCAGAAATAAGATGTCATGCATTAATCTGAAAATTCAGAATATGAAAATTATGAACTTTTTGCTAAGGCTGTAAATCTGTCCCTAAGTGGCAGAAGCACTTCTCTATTTGTTCAGTGAGCAAGATGATTCCTTCACTTAAATGGAAAAGAAGGAAGACAAAGAAGGTTTTTTATTTTATTTTATTTTTAATAAACATGGTTATGACTGCACTCATGCTGTCTCAAGAGGAAGTTGACTTCCGGATGAAATCTGGTGGTATTTTCCATCCTCTTCTCTATTCCTCTTCCTCTTTCTTCTCAAGGCATTTCAAAATGAGAAGAGTTGAAACAGTATTTATTAGAAAAACGTGATTGAGATAAGTCAATTCAAGGCCCAGGATTCAAAGACAAAGGAGTAGTGAAAACAATGGATTGCCTGTGGACAGTAAAAGTAGGGAAATATAAAAATTACATTAAAGAACATGTTTTGTCTATATTTTGGCAAAGAATCAGAATTATCCTCGTCAGAAGATTATCCTTTCATTACTAGCTTTATTAATATTCTGCTCTCTTGCACCTTAGTGGCAAACTGATGAAGAGCATCAGTATCATTTGGGAACGAGGAGTTTTATTTGTTTCCTTTAGGCAAGAATGCGAAATAACGGGAGCTAATTTTTAGCAGCATCCTCTTGATTTCTCTTAATCCTAGATTGTGATGACTCTTCAAGTAGCTCATTGGGAGCAATTGTGGGAAAAAGGCCATTCTCTTTTCAGCTGTTCTTCCAAACCCTAATGAGTTAACAATTGAAATACAGAAAGTTGCTTCAGAGGTCAGGAGAGTATATTCCACACAATGGTCGCAGCATTTGAAACCATGACAGCACTATAAATTGACAAACTAAAGCAGAGCACTTGGTGGTCTGAAGTGGAGAAAAGAACATCAGCCCAGAGCGGTAAAAGGACAAGCCATGAAACCACACAGAGAAAAAAAAAAAAAAAAAAAAGAATGATTTTTTTCAGATCACCTTGTTAGAATTTAGTGTATCGGAGGTCAGACGAGTGGAACAATAATAAGGTCCAAGGTTGAATACCAGTGGGGAAGCTTAACCCAGGAGCTCCAGGTCAACCATAAGTGAATGAGGTAGAGCAGTGAAACAGTAGTCGCCCGGGAAGGGAACGCACAAAAGTCAGCGGGTTAAGGGGAGGAGCCCGATGGTTATCAATTAGACTAGGAGAAAACCCAGGCTCGAGCACCTGGGATGGAAAAATAATCCCAGTGTGATGAAAGGAGATTTTCTCCTGTGCGCTCTTCTCGCTCGCTGGTTTTCAGGTTTTGAGAAATTTGAAATGTTGTGGAGCTAAAGATCTTAAATCTGTAACAGATGAGAAAACGCAGGCCAGTTGGATGCATTTTCCCTGTGTCTTATGTGCATATGACAATGTTTTCATCCCACGCCGGACAGTCTGCTGAGATCAAGGAGGCATAAAAATAAAGTTCTTTTAAAAATATGAACAAACACACACACACATGCTCACACACATAGGCACGCACACACGTACACCCTTGTAAGGAGGTGCTTTTTAAGTTCTTTTTTCGTCTTTAAAAAGTATAATTCACACCAGTTTTATTCTTAACTTATGAGGAGGAATTTCTCCAGATTTGTGAAGAAAATTGCTTCAAGTAACGGAGTAGAGAATATTTAAGTGACAATTTACAATGTAGAATGTCTCTATATGTGTTTTTGAAAAATGCTTATACAACTACCTCTTCCTATGAACATGCATCGCCTACATTAGTAGGAATTTTGTCATTGATTTCATAGGAACTAAAATGGGCTCAAAACAAAGCAGTTCATGTCTGACATCTCATAGTTCAGAGTGCACCACAAATACCCAAGTTAAGCTTAACTACCCACTAATATGGACACATGGGTTTTCTGCTCTGCAGATTTCCATGTGTGGATTGTTGTAAGATACGAACAACTACAGTATTACCTTCGTATGCATCTGTGCATGTGTCCACACAGCACAAGTTTTGTGCAACATCTACAATATGTACCTGAAATATTATCCAGGCCTCATGAGCAATACGTAATAAAAGGGCAAGGATGTATAATGTCAGCTCAAGTCAAGCTCTAAATACGCTCTATTTGTAACCCATCACCTTATTTTTCTGTTTGTCTGTTCTTAACCTCACGTTTCTTAGGAATTATATGGTCCTGGACTGCTGCTAAAACCGGCAAAACCGTTACAGGCAGAGTAAATCTTCCCAGCTGTAGTAAAGCATAGAGTATCGTTACCATCCTCTGGTGCGCGCCTGATACATTTTGGGTTACAAAAGGCTCATTGTAAAGATATTGTGATAGCTTTTCGAACTCATTCCCTTTTGCCTCTCCAGAACAATAGTATTAGCGCAGATAAAGAGGGGCCTGACTGCTGAGCACACAGGTACACCCTGCCCCACAGCCAACCCCTTCCCATCACCACCAAAGAAGATGCAAGGATTACATAGCAAAGTGGCAGCTTTCTGTTTTAAACAAGATGAGTTTTCTGACCTGAATGCTCCTCCTCCAAAGACTGAAGCAGAGAAGCTCAGAGACAAAAAAAAAAACCACCTTTTTTCATCAAAAGAATATCAATGGTGGCCCTGAAATCGAACAGGTCTGGAGGAAAAAAAAAAAAAATGGCCTACTTAAAGAAGCTAGGAAAGGGAAAAAGTTTAGGAAAGGAACATGTAATTCAAAGACTCCATTTTCAAGTTTGTGACTGGGTATCATGCTTATTTGGGAAAAATAATTTGATATGAAACTACGATCTTATTGCATATAATGTAGGAAACATTGCAATTTCGTTACAAGTTGATTTAAAAATACTTGAATTTGATGTATTTCTCTCTGAATGGTTCTTTTTTGTGTGTGTGTCAGCAGCTAGATCTACATCCTGGAAATTATGGGAGGTCATGCCAGATGTGAGCAAGGGAATGGAGAAAAAAAGGGATTAAAATGTCCCTTGTTTTAAGAGAGGAGATCCTTTATAAAATATTCTGCAGAAGCGTGGGTGGCAATAGCATTTCTTTTGTGTGCAACAGGGGAAGTGGGATTAACTAGCATTAAGATTTAATACACTTTTCTTAGAGGAAAGTTTGTTTCTTTAGCTTCACACAAGGCGAGAAAGTGGTGCAGTATTCAGTTTGATGAACATTTTTTTCCTTCTTACAGGGAAAGTCAGTTTCAAAGTGAAGCTGGGAACGTCTATCTGGGATGCTGCTCCTAGGAAGACAAGTCATTGTTTGCATCATTCCCAAATAGTGTTGCATTTGCCCTCATGAGTCAGTAAAACTACTCTGTATGTAGGAGTTAAAGCTCATACATTTAGGATTTTGATGCTGCAAATAGTCCCAGATCTTCAAGACTAAAGAAATAACTGATGATTTAGTAGATAGAGGCAGTTCAGAGTCTGCTGATCCAGTATTACAGTAAACTCAGGTACTAGTGGTACTTTCATTTGCCAGCAATATAAAAGAAAGCATAAGCCAGTAACCTACCAGTTAAATGGTTAGATTTATTTGAACCTAAACATACCACAGTCTTGGGGAAGGATTTGAATCCAGTTCAGTTACCAGGTGGGGTTTGGTTTAAGGTAGAGACATCTAAGTCTACATACAGATGTTGACATGTGGGTTAGATGTCCAAGTCCCTCTTGTAGTCCATGAAGATCCACTTAGGAGAGGTCAGAGAGCAATTCAGCTCATTCTGGTGTGGATTCGCATGATGCGCACCATGTGAATCCCTCTCCAGAGTCCATCGGCTGTACTAACTAGATCTCCACTGATAGGAGATTTTGGACACCTACCTCACGTGTAGACAACTACACCACAGGCATTTAAATTTAGGTCTTTGAGTCTACAGATATACATAGACTACAGATATAACCTATACCTACCCATCGTTAGATAATTAGTTTGGTTAGTTGGAATAGCTGCAAAATCATCTGCATTTGAGCTGTTTTTTTCTGTGTTCCTCTGGCAGGCAGTAAGAAAGAATAGTCACTTGTAAAGTGAGATTCATCTCACCCTGCAGTAGATACCTGAAATGTCAGATGAGTTGCACCATAAAATGTGTATCATTTTCCACTGAAGATAACAGAAAATTAGTTCGGACGAAGATATCTCCATAAGTAGGTCAAAGCTCTTCTTAAGTCTCAAGCAGTTAGTGAGAGATGGAGAGATTTAAAGATTTGAAAGAAGATAATGTAGTGACTTTTAGAGCTGTTGATGAGGGTGATCTCACAAAAGAGGACACCACTGACTTCCCACCTGAACTTTAACTAATAGATGGTGGATGTCTGCCAGAGATTCTGACAGGAGCAACCCCATGAAGTATTGATAAGCTAAATCAAGGAGATGAAAAATATAATGTTCAGTGTGATGTGGAAAGGTAACTCAGTAGAGGCACTTGAGACAATGATCCTATGAGTTTGGAAAATGGTTATTGATGTTGTCTTTCCAACAGATATCAGTAAACAGCAGCTTGAGGGCTTGAAAGAAAAAAAAAAAAAAGCAGTTCTCCAGATAAAAGTTAAGGTCAGTTGTAGGTACGCGATGGAAATAGAGGAAAGGATGCATCTTAGGCATGCATTCCAGAGAGTCAGCAAAATTCAGATACGGCCTTGATACCTGGATGTGGGAGAGCAGAAATAGGTGTGAGCCACCAGTGACAATAAGCATTATATGTGTAGTAACAGGAAGGAAAAAAGGTTAATGGGCATCTGGCTGTTCTGTTTTGGGTCTGCTGAACTTGAGCTCGTGGCTGGACATCCAGTAGGATATGTTAGCCAGTAAAGGAGAGAGATTTGCATGGAGAAGGCAGATTTGGCAAAAACAGGTATCTATATGGCCCAAAACAGAACTGATACCTACATTTATGTTTCCAGACAAAATTATCCAAAGGGAAGGAAAAAAAAAAAGGTGTGAAAAAAGAGAAGGGAATAAGGAAAAGAGTCAGGGGGTCTTCACATACAAAATGGAGGGAGTGTTGGGGGATCTAAGAGAGCTCATAATGAAGAGATATTAGAGTGTTAAAACAGCTCAAAAGAAAGAGCATTGAAAACGAAATAAAAGAGCGTGGGTATTTGAAGTTAGACATGAATAAATTCTGTCCTGGGAGCAGGAAGGATGCCTGACAGATTTTGTTGAGAGGCATGCCAGTGAAGGCTGATGCATCAGGAAGTGCTGAAGAAATCATTGGAAGAAGAGGAATCCTGGATACGGTCTGGGAATCATGGTTAAGGAAATGGGGATTGTTGCATACACAAGAGGACCTGTAGTGTTTCCTTGCCTACATGTTCATAATGTGGCAGAGACAAAAACATATTTGTCTTGTAGGGAAAAAAGCAAAAGAGGACAGATATTCCAAAAAAATAAAAGTAGTACAGGAATATCAGTTGGGCAGTGGTGATCTGAGGATGCAGTGGGAGTGTTTGCTATGACATACGAAATGCTGAGTGCTTCCTTTGAGCTCCTGTGTGCCTTCAACAGGAAGCACTCAGTTATCTGATGGATTTGCTCCACCAGTGGGAAACCCTCGCCTGTCAGATGCAGTTGCCCCTGTGGTTGTGGAAGAGGGATTCCCGCTCACAAGAAATTGCGGATGTAACACGTACAGCTCCCCTGCCCCCCGCAGATTTAGATTCTGCAGGTTTAAAATGGGTCTTCAGCAGTTAAAATGTCAATAGACTCTTATCAGAGGCATGCTATTAACTGTAACTCATTTTCCTGTACAGTTAAAAAAACCCGCTATAAATTGGTTATGCAGATTTATCAGTTTGTTAGACAGTAAGGTAAGCTCTGGTCATCTTATAGTATCTCTTAGCACATTTTTCCCAGTTGAAGGAAGACCGAAATGACTGATCACATCTTTATGAAAGATTGCAGGGGGGACACACTGGGAAACTGTGGGAGCAGGAGTTTATTTAAGTAAATCACATGTACTCTCTTGTGTTAGTGCAGAGTGGCAGAGTGGACAGACAATCAGATATATAAAGATTATAGAACCAGACTGTCCATTTTCGTAAGACTAGTGACTCCATGATCTAAACGGCTCTGATAGTGAAGGGAAAAAAAAAAANAAGTGAAGGGAAAAAAAAAAAAAAAAAACGTGGATAAAAGACCACATTTAAAAATTACAGTGTTGGTGTTATACAGCCCTGTTTTTCAGCCTTCAGCATGGAAAATATCCAAAGCTCTCACTAGGGAAGAAAGATAGATATAAACACGAGATTAGTTATTCTCATGGAGGCTTCTCCTCACCTGTAATAGAAAAGATCAGTTCAGAAGAAAGATCGTATGGTTTTCAAAGATTTTGCAAAACTGGTGATCTGAGGTAAATCAACACCAACAATGCTGTTTTAAATAGTGCTTTTCGTACAAAGACAATATTCCTTTGCAGCAGTGCTGGAACAAGTTACTACAATAAGAATTCTGAGGGAAATTAAGATAATGACACCAGCACTAACTTGCTTCTGAATTCAGTGTAGAAAGATGTCTAGCAAGCGGGCAGTCAAAAATGAGGTCATTACCTATTCCTTTTCAAAAAGGGACAAAAATATATCCTTAGAAAGTTCAGTTCACTCTGGTGAGGGGGTGGAATGATTTTCACCCTTTTCTCATCAACTAGAATGCTTTTCACAGCCAACAAATCACAAGGTAGAGTTAGATATAAGACCACTTCTGTAGGAAAATGTGTTCATGTTAAAAATGAATAGAAATTATAGCAACAGAAGAAAATTAAACTTGCAAGCCTGGAGAAATAAAACAACTTGTTATTTATGATAAACAACAGGGGATTGTTGTAGGTCTGAAGCAATCTAAAGAATCTTGCACCACAGAGCAAATCTGAACAAAAATAATAATAATACTTAGAATTCAGATTTTTCATTTATTGAATTGTTTCTGTACAACAAGCTGTACAGAATAACACAATACACACTAATGCTCTGGAATTAGTAATGCAACAACCTAGCTGTAAGGGAATATAGAGCTATACAGAAGAGAGAGCTGTTATTTTGTTGGTTCACATGCTTCTTACTTAAATATCCATTGTGTGTACTTTTCTTCTCTGTCCAAAAAGTGTTCCTCACATTAGTCTTTAAGAGTGTAGGAGTGCATTTAATGATTAACTGGGAGAAATAACTGTTCACTAATGCATTACCATGTGTGGACCTAAACTGGATCACGGTCTTTTATTTCAGTGGCTTTTCAATTCCCTTTGTTATTCTTTTTTTACGATATACTCCCCAGTCCAAAATCTGACTTCTTCCATGGCTTTTGATTTGCACCCTTGTTAGCGCTGGATACATCTGCGAGACTCAAAGGAGTGAATATAGCTCTTTTTCAAGCCTCAATCATAGGTCACAAAAAAAATCAGTAATCACTGTCAGATTGCAGTTTTCTCCTTTACAAAAATTTGCACACCCTTAACAAACCTTATTCCAGTCTACTCAAAAAATGCCAGTGGTGCACAAGTCAGGATACTGTTTGGTCTTATTCCCATGCAAGAAAAGTGCTGTATGTCTGTCAATGCCATGCACACAATTGAAATTGAAAACAATATTTTAATTCAGGTGCATTTAATACTTAGGCTTTCTTGTATTCTTGCAATCAAATAAGATGTCTCCAGAAAGATGGTCTGAAGGCTTTGTCAGGGAAGTATTATTTCTTTTATTTATCCTCGGCTACAGTGCAAGCATAGAAAGAAGAAACATTTTCCTCCAAAAATTTAGTGCAGCTTGTGTGCCCAAAGAAGAAAGATTTTTATTTCTCCCTGAAGAAATCCAGCACAGCTTATTATCCTTGGAATAGTTGGAGCAAAGGAAGGAATTACCCTACTGCATCATTTCAAGTCTGTAAAAATACTTCCTGACTGTCTCAGGATACGGATAATCCCTTCCTAGCAGCTACCTTTTACAGCAGTCCTCATCATCTTGCTCAATTATTAAGGAATAAACATATGTACACAGCAAATATATCTTAATAGCTGCTCATATAGTAAAATTTGCCCACATTAGAAGTGTACCCATGAGTTTAAATAATGAACATCTCTGCAGTGTGCAAAGTCTGTCTGAACTGACCTTTGAAGCTTTTGCATTGCAAAAGGGACAAAATTCTTTGAGCAGATTGTTGTAACTTGTTCACCTAAGTCTTTCAAAGGCTACTGGACTGCACAAAAGTGTATCTTATCCACTAAGATAGGTGAATATGAACATGGAAAATTAATCACACAGTACTGATAAAATGGGGACGAATTCGTGCAATAAGATTGCACTTTATGTCGATTTTATTGAAATTAAATGGAAAGATTTTTGTATATGAAAAGAAGGTACACAATGAAAAAATAAGTTAAAATACAGAAGAGGCAGAAATTCTTTAGCTACAAAGCATAAGCCACTCAGAAATTCTTTAGCTACAAAGTATAAGCCATTCACTGGTTGTCTGAAATAAGAAAGAAGAATCAAAAGCTGGATATTTCTGTAAGTGTCTTGTTCATACTTCATTGCCCCTTCCTTTGAAGTGTGTGGCTTTGATCACTGTTCACAGGACAGTGGACCAAATGGACTTCCAGTGCGATACAACTTAACATTCCTGTGATCCCGAATGCCACAGGATTCCTCCGTGCCAGAAGACATTCAGCACGATGGACAAACTTGTGAGACTTTTCAGGAAGTAACGGATACCCTAAGTCATTTTGCTTTTTCTCCAAGAACTGTTTTTCTCAGCTGTTATCTTTTCTCTATATTATTTTTGATGTGAATAGACCTTTATCTGTTTTTACTGCCCAGGCAAGTAGCCTCACAGAAAAGTTTATCAAATACAAGAACGATAGAAAGTTGGTCAGAGAGAAGTTAGTAACAGGCAAACGAACACCTATAGCTCAGAAGTCTGATTCCATTCCCAGTTCTGCAGCCGGGTGGATCACCCTCATGTTTTTTTTCTCCAGATTTTACCCGAAAGGCCCATGGGAACGTGTTTGCGTGACCGTTACATACTGCAGTAATTGAAAGTTTTGTTTGGAACACAGCTGTGCCAGGCGGGGTACACCTAATTCTCATGGATGTGTTTAGGACAAACTTTAGTTATTCCTTCTCCAACCTCACACAAAGTGAAAATGAAGAACAGCAGACCAGGATACATGAGGCTCCGATGACCCTTTGTTGACTAAATTGTGCTTGAGTCAAAGTTATGCTGGTGTGATCCTGTTATTTTCATGGCAGTCTTTCATCTGGGATTATTGCTTTTAATTTGAACTGTTCAAAGTGATTTCTGTCTCTTCCTTTTTGGCACAAACCAGTGTATAGGGAAATGCTTCTGTGAGGAAACAAAATCTCCTTCATTTTGTGGAATCCACTAGACAATGAAGAATATTCAATTATACCCTCTCCAAATACATATTTAATTTCCCATGTTTCCAAAACTGCCTGATAATATTAGACTGTTTCTCACTCTCTACCTGTGTGTATATATATATATATATATACACACACATTTTTTTTTCTCTGAATCTCTCTTATATTGAAAAATTGCCTTCATCACTGGAATAACTGCTAGTAGTATATTTCATGCAACCACTGGCTCTCCTATAAAAGTCCCTCACTCTTCATGACAGCTGCTCTTGGCCTCAAAATTATTGGACCTAAGCCAAAGTTCTTCACAGTTCAGTAATGTTTGTTCAATTCTTGTCATTCCATCACAGAGATGTTGATAAGATCAATAGAAAATACTTTTTTAAGTAACCTTTTCCTCACTAAAAGAAGACCAGCAGCTTCCTTTTTGGAAGGGAAACATTTTCACTGAAAATTTCCATACTGCTAAAATCTCTAATTAGTTTCTAATTGAAATATTCATCTTCCAAAGAAATATTTTTGTTTAGTTTCAATCCTCTCTTTCTCTCTCTTAGCTTTTTAAGAATTTACTTCGTGTTTGTCAAGGAAGGTAAGACGCTAATAGTACATACATTATTTTACATTATTCATTTTCCGCTAATTTCTCAATTGTACTCTAGTTTGTAAAGTTGTAGCATGTGAAAGAAGAGGAAGCTGCTGGAAGAACTTAACAGTTGCCAAGATGGCCCAAGGCTGTTTTCTCACTCCTTGAACATAGATCTTTGCACAACATTGTACCTTTTCGATGACCAAAGAGCAGGTTTTTTCAACTGCACTGTTTTTGGAGCCAGTCCTGAAATCCAGTGAGAAACCTTCAATGTTAGTAACTTCTAGCTTGCAAATTAAGCGATAAAGGATGACCGGGTGTCATGGACTCATGGCCTGCCCTAACAACCCACAGTGACCTAGGAAAATTTCAATACTCCAGTATTTCCTTCACTGACAAATGAGTCTAGCTGTCTGAAAGGCTGCCTCTCACATGGAAAGATTTTTCTGCTGTAGAAACTAAATCCAGTGAAACACAACTTTCTGGGACCAGAGCCAGGTCACTCTCAGCTCAGTGGCCTTATCTTTGAATTTCGAATTAAGGGCTCATGCATGTCTCCTTTCATGAGAGGCAAACCTCATTCTTTCAGTGATCCATCCCCTCAGATATCAAACTGGTGCTACCAGTAGACTGCATCTTTGCACACATGATGAGATTTTGTTGGCAAAAATTGCTGTAGAGTTTTATTCCTCCTTGACTGAGTATCTGTCACTTCCAAACTGATGTTAATTGATGCCTCCTTGCTGCGGTGGTGGGAGTTTCAGAACAGATGTTAATACAGCAATGAGCATGTTAAGGAAATTTAAAATATAAAAAGACCAACTTCTGCTTATAGTCTGTATATACTACCGCAGATTTATTGAAAAAACAAAATAAAGAATATACTTTACTGCTGGAGGTGGGGTCTGAGATTAACACTTTCACTGCATTTCTCAGACCAAAGCAATATGAAGACCTAATTTCCTCCCTCCTTAAGTAGAATTTTGAATGTACCACATATTTCTTTTCCACACCAGGCAAGCATCTGGGATAGGGGGGCCTACAGATACACTGCTTTTTTAATCTAGGACTAACATCTAGCAGGAGAGGTACAAGTCAGCTGAACTTAGAAAATATTGCTGTTAAATAATTACACAGTATCTTTAAATTATGGCTTACTGTTTCTGAAAATGACTGTATCATCCATCAATGTATACCGTAAACTTTTTAAATAAATGCATCGTGTAAATGTATTTTGTAAGATTACATGCAAATGCATTTTTTTAATTTGTATTCATATTTAATCCTAAATCCATTATTTGAGATTCCAGAAGGGATAAATCTAAATGTGAAGCTTTTATACTGCCATGTAAGTTATACAGTATAGTTTAATATTAAGATTTTACTAGATAGTTACACAGTACTAAGTTTTAATATGGAATACTTCATCATGTTCATTATTGCCTATTTAGACTCATGTAAACTGACACTCCTGAAATAAGCAAGCTTTAAAATGTTAATATAAATGTTATGCCTCTTTTAATTGCAATAGACATCTCATTAAGTAATTTAATGCCAATGGGACCTCTTACCAATACGCAAAAAAAAGCCATACTTTGCCCAGCTTTTATATACAGTATAGTAAATATATTTCTCCACAGTGATGTTCATCAACTTTCCCTTTGCTCTCCACATCCTGAGTGAGGAAGCCCCAGCAGCAGGCTGCCTCGGTGGGCTGGGTTAGCTGCTTCAAACCAGAGCACCTTGAGAAAAGCTGCTCCTGCCTGCTCGGGAATAACCAGCAGGACCTGGTGGACTCAGCACCAGACAAACGAGAGCTACCTAGACCACGGCCATGGTGGAATTAGTTCTTCACCTAGGTGGAGAGAAAAACGTGCATGACATTTTCATTAGCCTAGAAGGCAGAAACATCTGGTTGCTTGGTTCAGCTCATCAGCAGGAGAGCCTGTAGTTGATTAGCCCTTCTCTCAGTAGTAGGCGTTACTACAGTCAGTGGGAATTACTAAACATGGTTTCAGGGGACTGACGTTAATTTGGCTTGCCAAAATAATATGCAATTTTTAAAGGAGTTTGTGTTAATTAGTTGTATAATTTGATGTGATGTGATTGGGTTTGCACAAAGAAAAGCAGAACAGGGTTTGCTATTAGAAGCTGCAGTAGGAGAATCAAGAGGTGGCACTTAAATAGTGCACAGTGTGAATTTGCAGCAGTGAAAGGCCTTAGTTCATGATCTAATTATACAATGGGATTCCCTTTCTCAAAAGCTAAAAGCCTTTTAATTCATATTTTTCTTTTAAGATGTTTTGTTTTGATTACTGTACTATTAATTCCTGTGCACCTACTATTTTACCACAGATTAAGTCAATTTGGATGTATCGTTTTGGACTGTTTTGTGTAATATCCCACTTTTAGCAGAGAAGGAATACGTAAAATGATAAAATTAGGCAATTTATAGTTTGTATAATTCCTCAACTGCATCTCTCTGCCTGCCTTCTACTCTTCATTCACTAACTCTTTCACATCTATTATTGGCAATTTAGGTTTCTTTGCTACCTGTGAAATGGTAATCAGTGGTAGCACTGATGTCAGAATTACAATTTCTGCCTGGCTAGATGATAACTGTGTAGTCTGGGAACTTAGAAACATAGAGGAGTTAGTCAACATCCTCTCATTAAAAGAGCTTGCTGCGTGACAGGTATTGGAAAAATTTTGGAAGGTGGCACTGAGGGGAATCTGCTGAGGGCTCTGGCTGAATGGGAGGGTTGTTTGGGATTTTTCCTCAGGATTTATCAAGTGTGGGATTAGGCGACTGAAGCAAATCTCAGAAATAGCATACCCTTCGACATTCCTCTGTTCTTTTCATCTTTCTTGTCTATTTGGATGGCAGATTCTTTGGGCTGATGGTTGTTTCTTCCTCTGTGTTTGTACAGTACTCTGCACACTGAGTTGCCACTCCTGGCAGTGGCTTCCAGGCACAACTCAGAGACATGCCAGTTAATCAAGTCACAGCTCACTCCCACTCTCTGCCACACCCCACCTAGTATTTTAAAATTTCATGTTGCAAGGGGACGTGGAGTTTATTTATCCACAAGGAACAAGGGACAGGAGTTTATTTATCACTATTTCCATAGGAAAGGAAGTTTGAAACATGCTGTATGAGATATTAACAATATCCAAATTTAGCCACATACTTATTCAGGAGATTTGTCTCCTTAACCTGTTTATGTTGTTAATGGCTACTGCTTCAGATTACCCCTGAAGAAGGACCATCTCCCTCCATTAACTGTCAGATGCTAAAAGTTAAGCAGTGTGGACACACCTCAGGGTTTCCATTTCTATCCAGCTGCAAGAAAACAGCTTGATAGCTGAGTTTGAAAGCCTCTAACCACTGGGGGCAACCGAGAAGTAGAGAGAAACTTTTTACATGTTGTTTGAGAGAAGTCTTCTGCAGACTGAAGCTTTCTACAGATTTGCTGGGCAGTGGGGAACCTTCCCACATGCTGCTGAAAGTTTACCTGAACCTTGCGTGCTGATGCACGAGTTTCTCTGAGATGTTCCCAAATCTCAGAGTTGCCAGAAATCTCATACAATGCAGGTTTTCTATGATACAAGATTCCCTTATAAATGTTTCACAGAGCTCTCCTCTTCAAGTTTCTAAAAAGAGGCACTGCATAATTTATGGGATGCTCTGTTCAACATCCACCTCCTGTGAAAAAGCCCTGTAGTTTAGGTATGACTTTATATAGAATAGCAAATCCACCAAACACGGAAGAGAGAAGAATCATAATAGACTCTTTGTCCGAACCATCAAGGCTCGGGAGATATGAGCTTACTAGCGGGAAGTTTTTAAGAGCCCCAGGTACAGAAAGACTGGTGTCGAAGGAAGCATGTGGAGTACGTAGTGGAGTTGGTGTTACACATAAATAAGAGGAAAGTGTGCGAGTACAAAAGGCTATAATTCCATTGAGCAGCTCTAGTAACAGAAGAAGAAAAAAAAAAAACATTTCACTCACACAGGCCGGCACTGAGGTTGCCTGGACAGATTCCAGGTAATTTCCATTAGGTTTTGCAAGGGTGTCGGTGTCCATCAGGGTAGCTATCTATGTAAAGCTGAGCTGTCCGTCATTGGATCATCTGAACCCTTTATGGAATTTGAGTCCTATAATGCTCATATGCTTGCTATTTATTTGCTATTTGAGTGTCAGTTATTACGGAAACCGTATTCGTTTACTTTGAGCGGTCAGTTGGTAGATATACAACAATTCAGAGTTAGTCTTCAGCCCCTTGTGCACAGTATCAACCACACTGACCAGTGTTGCCTGTTTCTGACACGTCCTCAATTATCTACCTCTGCGAATGTTGTCGCCTATCTTATGCCCGGCTTTCAAGCTCGTGGAGAATGAATTTCTGTATTGAAACATTCTGCTTTTGCAGAATGAGTTTCTGTACTTTGTTCTGTATTTTCTACCCCATCTATCACAGTGGTGTCCATGACTGGGAATACTAGGAACTGCAATAATGCTAATACTCAGCAAGATTGATAAGAGAGAATTAATGCATCTGAAAAGAACTGAAAAATAAATGTGTAATTTTGTTCACTGGGAATACTTCATGTAAAAGGATGTTGTAAGGCCAATGGTATAATTACTTGTTGGACACCACTCAGAAACACTACAGTAAACACACTTGAAAAGTTTCTCATTATTATCAGCTCCTGTGCTATATATATCAGTAAATGTCTCTTGTATCAGAAAGATATGCCCCTCAACCCAGTAATTAAAAAAAAATAAAAATATTTGAGGAATATTGTTTTAGGTCAGGTTGACTTCTGCAGTCTCATAGTACAACTACAGAAATATTTCTATTGATGTAGAAAGGTTATGGTTTTGTAAATTTACTGAAACGTGGTAGCAATTAATAGAAAATCAGGGCATAAGTAGCATGGTAGTAACTAGGACTAGTTAAACTAGCCTATACAAATCTATATGAATTGCAAAAAAAAAACTCTGAGAGAGGTAAATTGGTTCCAGCGAATATGAAGATTTTCAGATTTTATATGGATACAAAAGAAGAAATGGATACAGAGATTAATAGTGAATTTCCTTTCTTAGCAAAACTACCTTCTCTTTGTTTCCCTCTCTCCTGCCCCCTTTGCTTTACCAAGAAGTATCAGAAGGACTCAAGCCAGTCAATTTTCCTACTTTGTGGTGAATTACAGAAGAATCCTGAGAATTCATATCAATGGATTTTAAAGTCAGCAGTGTTATCAGCATTGAAGATAGAGAACAGACAGCTGAGCCTTACCTAAAACAGCAAAGCTGTCATTTCTTAAGACACCTGCATACTGTGCAGTATTCCCAAATGAACTTCTGGACTCATGAGGTGCAACTACTTAGGGACACATCAGCGTCACGTTGCAGGATAATTGCTTTATTTGAGGATATGCAAAATGTCAAAACAGAGAAACGGTAACGGGCAATATAATTAGAATGTGTTACAGGGTATTTGAGAAAAGGAGAGAAACTGTTCCATTCAACTTTGGCTTTCATATTCCTGACTTCTAAGTACTATGCTGTCTCATCCAGGAGAGGCCAAACATAGATCTGGTACGGAATTGTGTAGTAAGATCCCCAAATTAAACAATTAAGTAATACAATTAAAAAGCTTTTTTAATAAAGGTTTAAGAGTAATGAGGCAACAAGGATTCACCGTATGGCAACATTTCATTATGAAACTCAGTTACACAGCAAAACTATCAGTTTTCCCTTGTTGCCTTCCAAGAAAATGCTGTTACTTTCCAAAAGACATTATGCTCAATTAATCCCTAGTGGCATCGAGGGATGCTGGCTGCCTGTTCCTCCACCAGAAGCATCCTGTGTACTGCAAAGATGGCAGGCTAATTTGCACAGCTACCCTCCAGCAGGGATTTTGCCATTCAACTGGGTGTAACTCCAAACTCTATAATTACCTCTAACCTTCCATTCCCTCTACTCCGTATGTGCTCCTGAGCCATTTGTTTACATGCAAAATCTGATGACATTACTGACTTTCTCTGCTCTTTAGTCTTTTTTCTTCCCCTCCAGATTCACTTTTCACTTTATTCCCTGCCACCTTTGCAAAATCAGTTGAGAAGGAAGGGTAATTAGCCCTCACTAAGTCTATGTTCCTGGGGCTGGGTTACCAAGCTGCCTAACTTAAAACTGACTCCAGTATCTCCGTGCTACATTGCAGTCACTTCTGTCTTCTGACTGCAATGTAGACATAAATTTAGCTCAAGAACACTTTGGAGGGGGAGGCTGTCTTTTCATTATAAGCTAAATATCCATTATAATGGAACCTGGCTTCTAGTTCAGGGCCTGAAGGCATATCACAATGCAAATAATAGACAATAACAATAATAAAAAGAAAATTTTCATCATAAGAAACCTGATTAGTCTCCTGCATCCCGAGTAAAAGCGTCTATGTTTGTAGAAAGTTTTACAATTTTTGTTTTGTGTTTTTAAATACAGTGCCAGTTAAAACTAATTCCCTACTTCCCCTGATCTCCATGCAGATATATTTATGCCTCTGTATTCCAGTGAGTTTCCTTAGCTGATGTTTGAAACACGTCTCTAAAATCATCATATCATCCCAAATTTGAGCTTATGGAATCTCCACAGCAACAATTGTATCTGGGTAACAAATTGTTTGTTAAATGGAAATGGAAATGATCAACTACGTGGATTATTTCATGTGATGTTCTTGCAATACAACACTTTCATTCACATGCTGTTAGAGACTTACTGTGACATGCAGCAATGTTTTCAAGATGCCCTACAGCTCCCAAAGGTATCATCATGAGAATTAGAGGTCTCAGCAGTTTCTTGATGGGATGGGATTTAAAGTAATATTTGTACATTACTTTCTTGTTTGAACATTACCCCTGATAGCATATCCAGCTATATCTTCTTGTCTCTCTACACTCATACGAAGATGGGGAGAGTCTACAAGAGAAGCAATCAACTTGTGGTAGACTTGCAGTTTTAAAGAACAGATGATTCTATCACTTGGAGGTCTGCTTTAGATCAGCAGTATCAGTCCTATAGTGACTGCACATGAGCAGGAGTGAGTTTTCTTTTGAGTCAATTTGCAGAAACTTTTCTACATGTCACAGTGAACCAAATTAATGATATAGGATTTTATTTTAGTGGTTTTTTACTAATTTTGTTTAAGTCCCTCATTGAGCCCTATTGTGCAGTAAAGATACCTTATTATAGTAAAGAAATGATTTAAGAAAATTCAATAGGAGAGACTCCTGTGGCAATATAATTGTCCATACACAAATACCCAACAACATAGAGAGAACATGGAAAAATATCAATTTAACCACTTTCACAGAAGTTTATAGGCAGATCTGCTTCAGCCAAATTACATTTTAAGAATAATTTGATGATGAGATTTGTGTTGTAGCATTTTTTATGGTAAATGATTCTATGGAAATTAATTCTCCATTCAATTACATTCAGAGATACTGCTGTCACAATTTTATGTAGACTGTTTACTTGGAGTTTCCTAAAACTCATTGACACTTAGCTCATGGTTGCTGAGGCTACAGCATTTCTACTATTCCCTATCGCTGGCGACCAAGTGGTGTTTGCTTTCTTGAGGGTGTGGCAGAATGTGGCTTCATCTGCAGTGAACGTGGTGAGAAAGTACCATCAAAACACTGAGATCAGATATGCACAAACCACTTGTAAAAACATTAATGTACCTACTATCACCTTAGTGGAAAGTTAAGCATGTCTTTATTTCTACCTCATTAGCATATAATGTCTTCAAGGGGCTGATGACAGACCCATCCTTCCTGGATTTCTTTTTTAGAGGCAAGTCTTTCATCTCATGAAGGATGCTTCATGTTCTCTGAACTTCCCAGTCTTTGTTCCCACCATCCTCCCAAAGAAAGTCTTTTTTTCCTTCTTCCACCTCTTCTCCTGTGAACTTGCCCATCTGTTTCTATTTACTACCAGATTCCCCCCTCCCACACTCCCCACACAGTCGGTGAACCACACAGTGCTCTCCTCCCGCCTCTTCCTCCCTAAGAGTTTGCCCACGGCAGCATTTCCCCTCCTTTTTCTGAGGACCTATTTTCCTGAAGGAGGGGGCGGCTCACACCGGGATCCCTGTCCCTGGGGTTTGTTTGGCATCTTGCCTCTGGGCTACGAGTTGGCAGCTCTGCCAGCTGCCCATCACTCCCTGCCACCCACAGACTCTTGAGCTCCAACCACAAGGCACGGAGCACAGCAACCCTGCGTATCTGTGCAGAAGGATATCGTCAGAGGAGGTGTCAAACTGATGCTGCTTCTCTGGGAGGACATCCCGCTCTAGGGCACACATCCACACAGCTGCATGCCACGTTCCCAGCGTAACAGCTCCTTACTGAGTGCACTACTTCGTGCTCCCTCACCTGTTCGTGTGTTGGCTGTAAGCTGCTCTGAGCAAGATGCTGATTTCCTAAACACTTATGCAGTACTTAGTGCAGAGACCCTGCAAAACCAAAGCCAAAGAGCAACAAAAATGTTAGTAACAGGTAATGAATGGGAGACTTCAAAATAAGAGAAGGAAACAAAATAGGAAGTAGCATGATAAATATTTACAAAAATAATAGTAGGGATCAGTCATGAACTTGCATCCTCTTACTCCTATCATTATATGAGAGTAAGGAAATACTGCCTGAAAGTAAAAGCTGGTCTTTGGAAACTTGTGAAAAGAAAATATTTCCTCTCCTCAGCCACAGTGTATAATAAGTTTGTGGTAATAATTGTCCTTCTGTGACACTGAAGCCAAGAACTCTGTAAGATAGTTACAGAGTCAGAACAAAATACTTGTAGTTATCTATTTTGTAAGATGGATACTAACCCCACACTTCAGGCTTTAGGTCAGCCTCTGTTAAAGACAAGGAGGATACCTGATACTTTCAGAGAGATTGAATATTAGATCTGAATATTAGACCTATCATCTGATCTTGTGTGGGATTTTCTATGGAAAAGAGAGTAAGGAGGAAGCAGAAGGCTGGAGGGCCAAGAAAAAGTGTGGTAGGAAAAAAATCCATGAGAATAAAAAGAGAATAAAAGAATAAAGAGAATGAAAGAAAAAGGCTAGAGATGATGTTTAGGTAAATTCTCTTATACTTTATTTTGCTTTCATGTTTCAGTGGGGCTCTCCAGGTTTTCTATTTAAAGACTACGTATTTACCTGTGGTTTACTGAAATACGATTTTGAGAACTTGGAAGCTGCCTCAAATGTTTACCTAGGTGATTATCAATATGCCAGTAAATCTGATTTTGTTCCCAGTTCCATTTACAGTACTATTGATCAATTTTAATCTTAGAAAAGAATGCCCAGCAATTAGCAATTTGTGAAGACCAGATACCATGTGCTGTTAGAAAAAGTATATATAATAAAGCTCACTACTTGTGCACTAGGTGTAAAAACAAAAAATTATCTAGTTTTAAAAGTCCATTGCAGAAAATATGATTAAAAGGTTTCTAATTAATGTATAGTAGGAGGGAGGTCAAAAGATTGATGAACTATTCTGTATAGGATAACAATCTAAACATTTGTTGAGGTTTGAACAACTTTAGTTTGGTTTCTCTTGTATCCTCATGTTGTCTAACGTCTCCCTGCTGCCAGCCACCCTCATAAAAGAAAGAACAATTGATTTAATCCTAAATACTAAGATGAAGTTTATATTTTGCATGTTACCAACATGTCTGAAATTGTAACTGGATGTAGACTTACCTGAAAACCTGAACAGAGCGGTAGAAAGTTGATCAGTATCATTGTATAATATGCATTTGCCGTGGAGTTATTCTGAGCCACGTGTTGGAATTATTCCTTTGTAATCTTTTCTGGACTGTCCTTAGTCTAATAGAACTTGATGTCTTTCTAAAAATTGCTCCTTAAAAAAAAAATAAAAAAGAAAAGAAAAGAAAAAAAAAAAAGTGTGGCTTGGAAAGAGTGCCTCCTCAGAAATCAAAAGTATTGACTATAAGAACAGGATACCCACCAATCAAAGTAGTGATCCACAGTGTAATTTTTATTTTGTGTTTTCAGTTTAACTGGTAACTCACCTTTGTTTTGAGACAACATAGTAGGGAGTGCCAGTGAAATGCTAAAACAAAGAAAATTAAATCTTGGACAGAAATATTCCAAACACACATCCATTTAATTGAAATCCTTTAGTATTCCTGAGTTTTGACTGGTGTTCATGCAAGACAGTAATTGCAGAATAAACACGTAAAGAGCAAATGCATCTTTATTTGGGTTACTCAGCTTTCTATCCTACTGTTTTCTCCTTTATATTAGCCCCTATTCCATGCCCCAGGGCTCCTTACCAGCTCCTCATTAAGGTATGCACCTTCTTGTGGCTCCCTATCAGCCTCCTGCACTGCAGCAATTAACCCATTATAGTACCAAGTCCTCAACTATTGCAGCATTTATTCAGATTCATAAGATGCTCTCATTGCATGCTAGGCTTTAAAATGAATTTTGAAGGAAATGAGAGATGTGTTGAAATACCCCAGAGTTTTACCAAAAATATATCATACTGGTCTCATAACTTTCTTTCAAAAATAATGGGTTGGTTTTTTTTAAGAAAGGAAATACAATAGATCTCACTCCTGTAAGCACCCATAAATCATATTAGAAGGAGTTGCAAGGGAGAGAGTTATTATTTAAACAGGAGAAAACATCAGTTGGAAGAAATGTAAGGAACTGACTGAAGAAGAGGCGATTGTGGGTTGCGCTGAAAAAGAATCTATTGGGAAAGACAGAGTTTAGGAGTGGAGCACCCACACAGACTGCTCTTAGGACTGATAGTGTCGTAGGGTCATAATTTCATTAATAACCACACTACAGAAAAAGAAAATACATGCTCTTGAAATTTACTGATTACACAATGACGGGAAAAACTACCGAGTTGTAATAACACAAGCAGAGGAATGGGAAAAAAAAATGGAATGGGAAGAAAACAGGTGAATTCCAGGAGTATAGCCTCAAGATGATGCACTTTAAAAGACAAATGAAACAGTGGTTTTAGGCACCCAGTTTGGGTGAATAGCGTTGCTTCAGCAGTTGGCTGGAAACAGAGATACAAGTAAGGCACTTAAACAATTGGGATCACACTCTCTGTTAGAAAAAGCTGGCTGTGAGCCTTAGATAGCTTGTGCCTATACAACAGAAGTGTGATGAAGGAGAGTTGTCTGGCAATGGTGGGTTTTTTTCTATTTTTCTTTGAAGACTGTTGCTCTAGACAAAGTACAGGTACACAGTGTACAACTTGGGTCATTCATGTGCAAGAAAATTAATTCAAATTGGGCCAAACACCGAGAAGGTGTACTGGGAGGAGAAGGAGAGGCTGGCTATTGAGGGAGACCAAAAGTGTTTCACTTGTTTACGTAAACAAAACAAAGGCTGAGAGGGAACATAACTGTTGTCTATAAATACACAAGGAGGGAGAAGAGCTATTTCAAGGACAATGTTGACATAAGAACAAACGATTATAAAACGGCCATGAATAAACTCTAACAGGAAATTAGGAGGAAGCGCTGGAATGAAATCCTGGAGCAACTCCCCAACAGGAGCAGCAGGAGCAAGAAACTTCACTGGTTCCACTGTGAAACCTGAGCACTTCGTGAAACCAGTTCTGTGACGCATGGTTGACAGCAAAAGCTGGAGTTTGAACTTGATGCAGGAGGTCCTTTTAAATCCTACTTCTCACATTTCCATGGGTAGCTTTAAATCTTCAGCAAGATATGTCTTAGATGCTGATAACAAGAATTAATACCTTCTATTCCAGTAATACCCTTCCATCTATAGACCAAAAAGCACATTGAACTCATGTGGGAATCAAACATTTAAGTATCCACCTGTGTTGTTACTGATATTTTGCAGCCAGGAAATTAGGATGCCCTGAGCAACTCTTTCTGGATCACTTGGAAAAATCTGTAACAATGAAGAATAGACCTCACAGATCTCCTAGTTTTAAGAATAAATCTGTAGTTCTGAAAATTGTCATCATGTTTTCAAGGCTTTTTACTTCCAGAAAATGTATGAATTGCATACAATTGCTTGTACAAAGCTATAAGCCATATGCTGTTTAGCTTAAAATGTCAATGAGCGAGTCAGCAACAACAAGAAAATGAAGGTGTTTGTAAATGTTGCATTTAAAAAGCATTTAGAAAAGTGAGAGTGGTCCTCCAAAGATGTACGCATCTTCAAAATCAGAACAATGCAGTATTTCACAGTCATTAAATAACGTGTCACGTAGCTACAAACAAAAATCATATAGCTTGAAAAAAATGTTGTTTTCCTCTTGGGGAGTTGGAACAGCACCAGTTCCGTGTGTGTTAATTCCCACTCTGACTTCCACCGGGAAAGGCGCCAGGGGTGGCGAGGGATGGAGAGTAGTCGTTCCCTGGCTCTGCTCCCTGCCCTGAAACCCTTCTCTCCCAAATCTGCAGAACCCGAGCCACACTTGCTGGCATGCAAACAGGCATCCAGTGCACGGAGGAGACTGAACACACTGGTTTGGTTTTTTTTCTGAGGGCTTAAAGTCCTCTGTCTTTAGTCCCTACTATTCCACCTCCATCAGGGGGAGATAAGTCCCTAAGTCCATCTGAGTTCTTACTTGCATTATGCTGATCCCTAAACAGCAATGCACTACATACAGAGATGCATTCAGAGGAGGAGCTGATTTGCACGATTTCCACCTACCAATACCCTCTTGTTTCTTCCAGTGCCGTGTCAGAGGCTGGATATGGTCCCTGAACACAGCAATAAGGCCACTACCCTCTGCTCCTTCAAATTCCTCCCCTCTGTGGCCTCTGTCAGGGTGTTTACAAGCCCCAAACAAAGGTGAGGCAGGTGGGCTCCCATGCCTGTGTAGAGCCATACTCCAAATGAACAGACTCTGCCCAGAAAAAGAGTATATACTTTAAGTCAAAGGAAACTGCATACGTGTAGCTGTAGCTGAGCACAGAAGTTGGCTCCAGTAGTGTGTAGACCCTGTTAAAAGCAGGTGCTTGAAAAAAGACCAAGTATCTGCTCAGGGTGAATGAGCTTCGAGGATGAAGACTACGTTTCAGTGAATCTGGGGTGCAAAGGAGTGTTGTGCTGGGGGCAGGGGAGAGATGGGAAAGGCACATAGAGAATTTGTCAGTTATTTGAATCCACTCCATCTCAAGCAAGCCAATTATTTTCCAGGTGGCTAAAATCTACCCACACTTCTTTATAACTGGGAAAGATATAACCATGTAGAGGACTGATGGTTAGACTGCTCATCCCCTTCACATGCTGCTGGCTTTCCTGGACTATAATGTCTCCAGTGGAGAGAACACGGAGCCTTGTTTTCCCAGAGCTCGAAACAATAAGATCCTTATAATGCCATGCAAATAATAAACAAATCATAGGAATTCCCATACACAAAAAGGCCAGATTCTGGACGTAAAAATATATGCTCTGTTTCAGTTAAAGGAAATTGCACGTGTGTAGCTGAGCACAGAAGCTGGCTCACAGCCCACTTGTAACGAAGCCATGTATGCGAGGACAGAATACATCCCATTGTCTCGAGAGCTTTTTAGTTTTTCTTTGTTGTTCTCTCGGACATGAATTACCTAAACTGAAAACCAGAATTTTTCTCCAGTATAACTTGTCTCTGAAAGGTTTGTTTGCTTTTTCAATTGTTTGGGTTTTTTTTTAATTTGTTAACTCCTACTTTAGAGACTGCTGAGAGAAAGTGATGTGTGTCTACAGTCTCTTCGTATAGATCTATCCTAGGAAGGATTCATCTACTGTGGATGATTCCTGGAGCAGCCTCTGATCAAGTTCTGCCCCAACTCGTTTCATCTGAGACAAAGGGTGAAGGGTTTCCTCCCTCAAGTTCCCATAAAGCCATTTCAAGGCCAAGTTTTTCCACATAGAGATTAGAAGCTAGACTGCACTAGAACTAGATGATCTTTACGGTCCCTTCCAACCCAACCCAAATCACTTTACAACACAGTTTTACTGACCTTCCCTTGATTTCTGCCACTGCCTCTTTTTAAGGGCCTTCTGGAGAGCAAAGTGAAACATAAAGATTAATAGTTTCCAACCACATTAATTTTCCAGCAGTTTTTCTGCAGTCTTAGTACGGTGGTGCTCATTCCTCCCTAGTCCTTCTCTCTTACCTCCAGCATTTTCTCCTTGTCTCCTTAGAATATTTTTGCAGACACTCAAATAGAAGAAAAGTAGCATGATGGCTTGTTTCTCTACTTTGCTGGAGAAAGATAATAGTGTGAGAAGGATAGCCTAAAATCTCTTTGTGGCTGCTGCGTCTGCCCTGGAACACACTGGCATATCATCTCAGAACAGCATTTTTAGAAAGATCTGTACATATTTCTGATTGGAGAATCTGCCCTGGTTCCAGATAGGGCTCCTAAAATCTGAAGAAGAGCCAGCTGGAAATCTTGAGGAATGTCTATCTGCCTGAAGCAAATTGAGATCAAACAAACTCAAACCCCATTCTCTACTCCCTGGCCCCATCACCTTCTCTCTTAGCCACATCCGAAGGGCTCCTCTGGACAGGCAGAACTGTGTCACCACAAATCCCCAGCTCATGTTAACAATCTTCATCTGTCCACTGTCTCACATTTAAAACCTCCACATCAAAACCAAAGGTTTTTGAAGCCTTTCGGTTTCAAAGCAATTCAGGTAGAACAGAAGACAATTCATAAACTCAAGAAAATCTATAGCAATAAAAAAGCTGAGGATGAGCTGATAATGTATGACTGAAAGGTATTTTACCATCATTTAACAATACTGTAGAGGGAAGGAGGTGTTGAAAGAGCAGTTATTTACTTATTATTTTCAACTTCAGCATTCATTTGATGCATATTAGCGGGCTGAAATGCAACCACATTAGTGGCTACAAGGTGCACTTCGCTGTGAGCTTGTGGGAGGTCTTGTGCTTGAAGACACTGAAGTATTTTGCTTTTAAATGCTCTGAGATTTTTTTTTCTTTTCTTTTCTTTTTTTTTTTTTATTAAAAAGAGTTATGGGATTTAATTAAACTGGTGATCTGCTGTCTTCTTCCAGTCAGAAGTTACATGTAAGCTGTCTTCTGTATCCCTCTCTACCTCTCTCTCTCCTTTTCCCTTGCAGAAGGTTTTGCTCGGCATGTACATCCATTTCAGAATCTAATCATAGACAACTTAAATCTTTCCAACGTTACCCACATTAGTAATTGCAAAATAATAAACATGACAAAATTCAGATTAATAGGGCATCCTGCACATCTCGGATGGTGGGGAGAGCCCTCTGGAATTCTAAGCGTAATAGGTCTGTGTTTATTTCTCAACCGACGGCATAATGTGACTGATTTACAAGAGTTTAACTCAAGTGTTAATCTGACAGTGACGAAGAGCTTCTCAGTGGCAGAATCACTTACACTATCATATTAGTTGCCTCCTCTATTAAAGCAGTATGGTCGATAATTGGAATGCTTTTATGTCTAGTGGTTCTGACAAGGCTCTCTTTAGGTCACATATGGGCGGTCTGGCTTGCTGCACAGCTGAACAGTGGCAAATGATTTAAACTGAGAAAGTATTGTTCTCCTCGTATTGTGGAGCAAGGGCAGTTCAAGGAAAGTAAGGCTCTGCACCAGCTACCTGCTGGTGTGTAGTAAAATAAGATGGACATGATACTGGGTTGGGAGTACAATTAAATCTATTTTGTACCAACGTGTTGGTGGACAGATGAGTTTCCACATGGGAGAGCTTTATGATCTTTAAGGTAGACTGAACTAATAGATTGGTGTGGAGCGCACTGAAGTTACTAAGGATGAGAAAGCAAGCAGCAGTACATTTGAACTACAGGTTTCTCATATGCTCCACGTCATGCTGAGTTTTTATAGCTCCTGGCTTTCAAAAAGCCTGTTTCAAAGAGGTTTGCGCTAGACTGGGCATGCAGTTTTGCTCTGCAGATATTGTCGCTACCGATTTAGTGGAATGCAATTAGGAAGCCTAAATTAAGTGGTAATGGAGAACCAGCTCTTGAAACTGGGGTTTCCACGGCAACCACTGCTTACAATACAGCCTTCAGTTAGTTTTCCCACTTTATCTGCAAAATGCACAATTGAGCTTTAAAACAGCTTTGTGCTGAAAAGCGCACTGTAAACAACTGTTTGCAATGAGAGTTTTACACTGTCTTTAAATACAACAAGCTATCAAATAAAATTTACTTGTCCACACTAATAAAAAAAAAAAAAAAATCCATGCAGTATAAAACACTAAAGGGTCCAGAAACTTATTATTCATTCTGGAAATTTATATATAATACAAAAATTCAAGATTTTGTGGGTCCTCAATTTGTCTTTTAAGTCTTATCATTACTCCTCAATTTTAAGACACATAATCCCATATCTGTCAGCAGTGAGAACTGAGCTTTTTGGTACAAATGCTGCATTTATCGCAATAGCAGCTCTATATAGTTATAAAGTGCTTTCTGTCTTCCATGAACTAATAAATGTGCATTTTCATCAGACTTTCTTTAACATCCAGCAATCTTTTGCAGATTCTTTTTAATTTTTCCCTTTATAGCACATTATTATACCTTTCGCAAATGTTCATATTTTATGGCAAAGTTGTGCCATTTCTGAACTGCTTAACATCCTTGATTGCTTTAGGATCATAGCCCAACTTTTGCGTGTTGTCAAATGTAACCACAGGTGATTAAATATGCATAAAATACAGACAAGTGGAAAGGATGATGTTAAGGTCATATGTGTAATTTGTATTGAACATCCTTTTCACGATAACGCCATCAAACTGAACCTCTAAATCGAAATTACATATTTGCAACCAATTGTTTCTCCTCTGTTGTACAATCACTAGTCCTGGATTAATGCCGTCAGGTGATTTGTAACAGTTTAGACTTCGCAGTTTTTAATTTTCCTTTTTCTTTCCCCGTCATGCTTCTTTGTTGGAATAGAGATAAAAATCTCAGCAAAAGCATTGTGCTAACTTCACTGAGATAACTTCAGAAGAGACGCCCTGTAATTTTGATTTTTTTTGTCCTATCAGCTGTTAGAGTACTCTTTTAAGGCGGTGTTCTTTAAAAAAAAAAAAAAGAAAAAACACACCACCAAAGGGTCAGGCAGCTAGTCAAAACACACCTAATTTGTATCTCAGCTGAAGTACAGCAACCCAGGCACCTTGCAGCGTTTTAAGGCTGCGACACTTGCGTGCGTGTGCGTGTTGTAGCAACCACACAGGGTCAATGCAGAAAGGCAGAAGGTGAAGGTGGGGGCTGAAGGTGGTGGGAAGGGAGGTGGCGGGGGTGGGGGGTAGGTGCCTTTCCTCAGGATCCTGCTGGTCGGAGGACTGTATCTTGCCATCTGCAGTCATGTATAATTCGGGATTTGATATAGTCTCTGCAGACTTTGAACATGCCAGGCAGGGAGGCTTGCCCTTCACAGTACGGGTGCACTTTCAGCCACGATGATCGGGCTGTGCCTGTTCTGATCTGCTCGAAGCAGCCTTTTTCAGTGCTAACTACAACCAGAAGGAGGATGGGAAGGCTGATTGCAAAGTTCACATCTCCTCTGCTGTGTGCTGGTGCTAATGGGAGTTTCTCCTGTGATGGGTAGGTCATGAAACACACAGCTGTAGAGACTGTGCAGGGTGAACAAATCAAAGAACTTTGTAATAAAAATGATGTGTGTGCCAATATTATTTAATATTAACTTGTGAAAATTGTTGGAGAAACACGTCTTTATCATATATCAGAATAGGCTCTAAAGCTGAATCAACGGATTAATAGGGTTATTTGTAATGATATTGTCCTCATAAAGGCTTTATTATTTAGAAATCAGAGTCGGAAATTGTAATTTCTTTAATGATTTTTCATCACATAAATTAGCCTGCCTCAACTCCTCCGTCTAGAAGGCAAGAGGAGAGGTTGAGCTGGTCCCCCTCTTCATTCTTACACAAAATCTGCTCATTTGGACGGATCCCAAATTTTAAAGAAACAAGTTCCTGGAAGAAATGCAGAATGCCAGTGCGCACAAGACTTTCACAGGGCATCTCGTTTCAACACTGACTGCCTGCATTTTATCGGAGTGCTAAAGGACACATTGAAATTATTTTGTTCTGGCACCGGCGCGCGTTGTGATGTGTATGCATTCAATTGCACTCGACAAATCTTTGGGGCAAACAAAACGGTCTAATGTAAGGAAATATCTTAGCATATTCCAAAATGACATTTTTAGACCAAACATGTGTTCGATTGATTTGCCTTCTCCAGAGATCACTTTTGAATCCAAGCCAGCGATAAGTAAGGGGGGCAGGCTCTCGCTGAAGGCCAGGCGGGTCAGCCGTGCTTCCGCTGGTATTTCCTGTGCTCCAGAGTCCCGTACCTAACTGTACAAATAGCTCCACATGGCACCCTGAGAGTGTGCCAGGGAATTTTATGATCTCACGCCAAGGATGGTTGTCAGGTTCCACTCCACTGCTGTGTGTGTATGTGTGTGCTCATATGTGTGTGTGGCTGGAGCTAACTTCAGACTGAGTAATTACCATAATCCAAACAGGGCCTTTACCATCTTATTTGCATTCAGCCAGCAGTGCTGTTTTTATCAGCACCACTACTGAATTGTTGCAAAGTTTTAATTATCTTGACAACTCTCCTTTTTTTTCAATTCAGGGGTAGGGGGCTGGGTTTCGTTGTTGATTTTTTTTTCTTCCCCCATTGGATTGTGTTTGGATTTGAGCCGTCACCCCCCTACGGTAGCAATCGGGCTTCTGCAATAGGAAGTTTTCTCACTTTTCCTTCTTCTAGCAGTATAGTATCCTACCTCAAAGGCTGCTCAGAGTGGGGACAGAGGCAGAGGGAAGTTGTCTTTGCTAATTAATGTTTTTTGGTTTTATTATTATTACTATAATTATTAATTAATGACTTTTTTGTATCAAAGTCACTCCAAACTCCTCTTTTTAAATTGTATTTCAAGCCCTGCTGTAAGTTTACACATGTGTGCAGGCTTGCTGAACTGAAAGAAACCATTTCCTTATTAAATGTTTGCCAGACTAGAGCTTTAGTTGTCATGTTTTCTGTATTTCCATAATCTTTTGATTTAGGATTAGTATAAAGTGTATCATCTCACTTATATTTGCTCTCTCTCAAACACTCCGTGTTTTCAGCAGTTGAATGCTAAGTCAGATAAATTCAACCTTGAAATAAGACACCATTTCCTAACAGTAAGGGTAATTAAACACTGGAAGCGCTTACCCAGGGAGGAGGTGGACTCACCATAGCTTGGAGTCTTTAAAATGAGATTAGACATCTTTCTGAAAGACGAGATTTAATCCATCTTCTGGGGAAAGATTCTAGCACACGTATACGGGAGGTCAGATGAGACGATCGCCAAAGTCCCTTTCAACTTCTGAGCCTGTTGGCCTAGAAATTCGAGTTCAGTTATGTTTTGGTTCACATTTAAAGATCAGTTATAACAGCTACATAGAGAAATTGTCTTTTGGGAATATTAAGATGGAATATTTTTCCAAATTGTGTTTTCTGCTGCAGACAGTAAGGTCTTTCATTGCCTTTTGTTTTGCTTCTATAAGTAGTTAAAGATCACGAAAGTTAAAGCAGATTAAAATAGTTCAGTACGAGATGGTTATAGAGGAATAGTCTTTAAAGCCTAAAGATTCATGAACAGAAAAAGGGCAAAAATTATTTCTAGCTTGCCAGTTTCTCAGGTGCAATAAATGTTTTAAAAATAAGGACAATCAGTAATTTTATAACTATATAATACTATGATTTTATTTAGCTTCTCGTCTTTTATGATGTTTATTCATCAGATTGCGGGTAATTGCTATCAAACTGCATAGTAATACTCTGAAAGGTAAACAAATTCTGTTTAATAGTCATTAGACTTTTTCTTTGCTGCAGTTTGGCTTATAAACACCTTATCCTTGTTTTCCCTTTGAAAGGTAAAAAAAATAAAGGTAAGAACCATTAGGGATTTCTCTTTAAATCCAGCAATCTATGCATACTACTAAGAATCAATGCTCTGTAAGCTGTCTGGTGTTCTGCAATAAATTCTAGCTTTTATAGACTTTCGCTGGGCCAGGTAGCTGCTAATGCCGTAGAAATTGATTATTTGTGGTGTTCTTATCACTGCTTAAAATATCTAATTGCTTTTTCTCCACAGATTTGGATTTGGCTTGCTTGATGCTGGACGATTAATGAAGGAAGACCTAACTGGACAAATGTTGGTCTCCTGAGACAATGTGTTGTTGATAACAGGTCTGATTTGAGCAAGACTAGTCAAATTCAATTTTAACAGTATTTAAAGGCACAGGCAGGACACATATCACGGAGTTTTGGGCTGGTTTGTTTCGGTTTTAAGTCTGCTGTGCTGCCAAAGTTTATTCCCAGTATTAAGCTTTGCAAAGCAGCAAAGACACATATCTGTCAGCTACAGAGACACATATTTTGCCTCAGTATAGAAACTTTTGTTCAAAAACTTGCCTTTATTCCTTCATACTTATGCAGACTGGGGTATGCAACTCATCACCGCGTGACTGTTCCTGTGGAGGAATTATTGCACTCTGATTATTTTGAACCCTAAAAATTATTGATTGAGGTAAAGAAGAGACAAGAAGGTATTGCAATCAGTTCTCAATCTAGTGAGGGCAGCCCTCTTTAAAGGCAGCTAATCCTTAACCTAAAAGCTGTATGCAGTTGCTGCTGCTCCCGTAGGATTTTTCACGTAGCTGTGCCTGTGTCATTCACGTGAAGTTAAGTACGAACCGTTTTCCACTGCACTACCAAATCAAGATAACCACCAAATATCAAGTCCCTATCTTACTGGATGGCTGCTTTCAGAGTGAAATTTGGCTCACAGCTCAGTCACAGCTCCAGCTGAGGGGGAAAAAGATCTCCCATCCCATCACTATACTGGACTCCAGGATATTTCCCTTCTGCATCAAGATGAAGCAATGGCATCTAGAGTCAGTAGGGTCTAGAGTACTTTCCTCCTTCCAAGAGCTCCCTTTTTCTAGAGATAATTAAACCAGAGGGAAGAGGGACTTGCATCCATGCACCTTGCCCCCCTGCTAAGCATGGTCTGTAATCATAGTCCTTTTTGGCGCTGTGGCTCCCAGCCAGCCTGGGGCCTGGAGTCCTCTCCTCAGGTCGATGCTAACAATACTCGAATCAAACAAATTAATAACTCCATTCTTGTCTTTTGCAGCATTATCACAGTCATAGCAGTTACGTTGTAAACTAATCTTTTATCTAACAGTCTAATACTGATTTAGGCGATGTTTCACGGATGAGAACATCCCAGGTCAGTTCTCTTTCCATCCCCAGGACAGTCAGCTTTGTCACTACCACCTTGCAGGAACGCCCCTTACCAACAATGCTTTGAATCAGGATGTTCCCTCTGGAACACGGAGACATGTCACACTTTAAGAAACTGTTTGAGGCTTATCTGTCTGGAGAAAATAAAAGAGGTACTATAATTATTTTATTTTCCTGCTGTGCAAGTGGAGAGCCATTTCCTGGGAGGAACTCATCCCACAAGCAAAGACATGTTCTTGCTTATCTGTTTTAGCTAGACTAATGTTAATATAGACTATGCAAATGATTGGGTTTGGGCACTTGTGGATCAATGACTTCTGCATATTTTTCAAACATTTCTACAGAAAAAATGGGAATGCCCTAGAAATGTACAGTCTCGTGGGATGTTTGCTTCCCAAAGATGTCTCCTCCATATAATCCTGCAGCAATTCTCCAGCAAAGCAATGGCTAGGAGTTACATCCCTGAGGGACTGGAGCACTGTCCCTTTTCTCTGGATCATTGTTACCATGTAAAATCACAACAAGGAAGCCTGTTTCTCAATCTTGCACCTACTTGAGGCTCCTGAAGGTGTGATTAATCAGGTGTGGTTAACTAAACCACAAGTCGTGACCTTCTTTTTTTCCTGTCATGTTACATATAAACAAGAGGGCAGTCAGTGAAGTTAAATGGTATGGGGTAGTAAATGAAAGGAAATAAAAAGAAATTAGTTGTGTTGCATGTGGTCAACCTATGCGATTTGCTGCTACGGATGACCGTCTGGTAAACACGATTCCTTGGCTAGAAAGAGTAGTTGTTAATGCTATTCCCATAATAGATGGGATCAGTCCTCTATTCCTGGGACTTCTGGGTGCACTGGGAAGGCAAAAGTGAGCCCTGCTTGGCAAATAAAGCAAGAGCAACTGCTCCACGTGCTGGGAAGTCAGGCAAGAATGTTGTTCTCCACAGATAGCAGCACTGCACTGTTAGCTTGATCTATGACTTGCCACTTTGTGGTTTGGTTGTTTTCTTATTTGTCTGTCTTTTTAATTCCACTGGAAAATACTGTACTGGCTCTCTCTGTTGACTGAACGACCAGGCTTTGGCAGAAGATACAGCATTCTACTTCTCTGACCTTTATATCAAAATTGATTAACAATAATTCTTTTGCAGAAGAAGATTGACAGTAAGATGTGGATGTTCTTCTTTAATGAACTCTAGCTACCAAAGTGGAAACCAGATAACTTTGATGGTGCGACTGACCACCTTCTCAACAATAGCTGAGCATTTACTCCTTCTTGAAATGGTAAAATAATGTTGTATCCATAGATAAGATGAAGAACCACCTGTTACTCTAGTTTTTTTCTCTCATATCATTGATTTCTTGAGACCTTTCTCATTACTAGAAGTAGCAGGATGTGCTGGCTAGTATTTATGAGTCAGAAATGGCATAACTTTGAATTAGAGCCTGTGTAATCCTGTCAAGTACTCTGAATTATTATGTTTATGTATTTTAATCTTTGAAAAGGAGTCCACTCATAATCTAATTGGTTTTGTTTATTATCATGTTTGCCATTTTACAGAATAGTTCACTGGAAGGTGCCTATTTTATATTGTTCTCACTTCCTAATAAAAGATCTTATTTAAAATGAATCTTTCCTTTCAATTATGAAAATACTTTCCTGATCTCATTAAGCCCAAAAAAAGATGAAGTGCTATTTTTCTTTTTTATTTGTGACAATACAAATTAAACACACCTATGGTGAACTAATTACTATGTTTGGTTTGTTGGGTTTTTTATACAAAGCAAGTGTGTTAACTGTGAATGTGAAGAGCTGAAGCAAGCAAAAAAACAAAGAGAAGTGTGAAGAGCTTTGCTGCCTTATTGTCTGACACTGTATCAGCTCCTAGATTTAGGATTGATGACTGAACAGGTACGTAAGACACTGTTATCGCAAAGGCAATAAAGAAAAAAAATATAAAGGCATGTAAATACATTCTCAGACACTATATGATGGCAACATTAGAGAGGGAGCTTCATTTAGTCTTCTTTTAATTTCAGATCTTTACAGAGAAACAGTAATGCTCAGGGGTCTGGATAACAACGTCCTTGATCTTATCAAGTATTGCCATAGTACTAGTATTGCCATTTTCCTGTTGAGGTTACTCATGTGAGAGAAACCACTCTGTTGTACAAGTCAAAGTCACCTTGTTCTCCTTCATTTTCTTACTTAAATCCGATTTGGGCATTCAATGTTTGTGCAAATTGCGGCATCTTTCCGAGTTGTACACTTTGCATTATAGGTCTCTTTGTTAATTGTAGAGGTAATAGGTATCCATCACCTTTGTTTAACCATGAAAGTGTTGATTTTCAAATTACTTGAAGTTTTAATTATTGTAATTATGCCTCAGTACTGCCTCCATGACTTTTCACAAGCAAAACTTACATCGGTGTAAACCTCTGGGGATAACAGGCAGAGATTAGTAGTTTTTTCTCTATATATTCATAGTATATTCTTAGTATACTGGAAATTTACTGGCCAAGACTTCTTACAGAGAAGACCATCCATTGCTGCTGTTTCCCTCCATGGGCATCCACGCTACATTCTCTTCCTCGCTTACATACCAGAGTGAGAAAAATGATTCCCTGGCTAGCAGGGATTCAATGATCTTCTTTATCAGGCATAACGTTTGGTGCCGTACCAGAATGCTGCCTTGGAGAAGACATGGGAGATGTCTGGAACAGCTACTCACTCTCCCTTTCCTTCTTTCACCCGCGACCAAGGGAACGCACTTGACCCAGGAGCCATCGTCTTGCATTTCTTCAGGATCGGCCTGATGGCCAAATATAGACATAAGCTGGAGAGTTTATTCCGCCTGACATTGAGTTTGTCCACTTTAAATGGCCTTTGTCAGCATTAAGTGCTGGCATTGAATGCCAGTAGTGGAGGAGTTTTGGAAAGAGCTGAAAAAAACTCGGTAGATTAATTTATACTTCACAGAAATTTCTGTTGAAAAAGACACAAAGATGGACTAAACAAGTCAGGAGGAGAAGCCAACATAGAGGGAAAGAAATGGCAAAAAACAAATATTAAATATTTCCTTTAGCTGAGATAAGAGGTGGAGATTATATTTGACCAAACAACAAAATCCTCCACCACGAGTCAGGACTAAGACTGACTTAATTTTTTTTTCAGTGCTCTCCATAAAAGGAGTCAGTCAATTATTCTCTGTGTATTAAATAGTACACTAATATCACTAATAGACCGAGCAGATGGGTTTAGTTTGCCTGAATGCTGTGATATTTTACTGTAAATATATAAATAGGATATTCAGTCGCCTTATACAATTTTCCAATGTACTTTATAATACACCAAGTAATTTTGACAGAAAAAAAAAATTACCGACCCTAGCCTAACACCATTCAGACAATGAACTCAATACTGGCTCAAATCCCATCCACTAAAAAAGCCAGTGGTATTACATTTACTTTTACATTTTGACGGATAAAGGCAGAAAATGTGAGAGATGGAGCAATAAGAACCATGTGGTCCCTCCTCTTCAAGGGTCTCATCCAGAGCCTATTAAGTTAATGTACATGCTTCCTTTGATTTTAATAGGCTTTGCATAAGTCAGAAATTATTGAAAATGAATAGCAGGAAAAAGAATCACCATGTTTACATTTGTTGGGTTATATCCATAATAAACTCATAAAAAAATGAAAACAGTAGAAAACATTAAAACAGATCCAAATACTAATTTCATTTTAGAATTCGAGATGACCTTGTTTCCTGCTCCAACATCAGTGTGTGATGTCATGAACATCAGAAGCTTTTTTCAAAACCTTTACCGAAAACATTCCTCTTCCGATCATCGAACACTTCATCTTGCTTTCTTCTTGCAGCTGCTCCTTCTAGGGACACGTCTCTTTAGGCAAGCAGTTATTAATATCAGAGAGTAGTCTGAAGCACACCACCACCTGGGACACCAAAGGATTACAAATTGCCCTCGTGGCAACTCCTGAGTGGGAGGTGGTGATGTGTCCCACCAAAAAAAGAGTGCCCAGGAGTGCCCTAGAGATCAGAAGCAAGGCCAAACCACTCTTCAAAGCAGATTTCTGAACTAACCTAGATTTTTCATTTCTAGTTAGAGCAGATAGATTTTATTCTTACAGTGGAACTAGGGTACTTCTCACATAAAATCAAGCACACCAAAGGACTATAAGATCAGACCCTAATTCTCCATTTCACCAAAGGAGTATCGAAGAAAAGACGGATGGAGTGGTTTGCTCAGGCAAGCAGAGCCCCAGGTGGAACCAGATCCCCTGTCCTGGTCAGAGGCTGCCCTTTCCTGCTCGTGATGTAGAAGAGACGTAGCCATTACCAGGCACCTGCAAAAAGCCTTCCACCTGTTTTTGTGCAAAGTGACAGAGCCCAGAGGACGACGCGCGTGTTCCCCGCTAGTCTGTAGGGAGCGTGATGTAGCTGATGCAATTCCCAGCTCCAGCACACCTGCAAGGTCTCATTGATCTGCTGCTCGGTGCTCTGAAAACTCAGAAATCTATTATCAGTGTGAGCATGTGCTTATTGATCAGATTACCTGCTTCTGCTCCCTGTATGTATCTCATTGTACCAGTCTACACACACACACAGAGACGTGTAAAAATGCGCACACGTGTGCGTATCTACAGGCATGCACACACGGGTTATTAGAATGTGTGTATGTTAAAGGCTTTAAATTATTTTATTTCGGTTTTGTTTTACAAAACCGCACATAAATAAAAAGAACGGACCTTGTCTGTGAAACGTGAGCACAGAAACACTCGCAAGTGGCCAAGAGCTGCTAAATAATTAATCAATAGAGCAGTGTGGCAGTTTGAAATGTAAATGTGATGGATGAAGGTGTGATGCTTGTCATCAAGCAGAAAATGATGTGACTGGAATGGATAACCTGCGATACCTGCTGACTGGCAAAAGCTTGGACACAAAGATAAAGTAAAGCCATCAGAAAGCAGCCCTGGCAACCCCTAATTCTTGCCTTTGACCCACAATTTACTTTCATGTCCCTGTCCCAGAAGAGATGTTTAAAAAAATGATGAAGAGAGATCTTGGGGTGGGAAAGGGGAGACGAAAAAAAAAACACCATCTGAAGAAATGCTACCTGACAAGGCTGCAGGCTACATTCTTGAGAACACCTTTCTTTTCTTTATGTTCTCCTTCTCCTGTTAAATAAAAATGCGGCTCCTTTTTTCCCTTTCCTTTCTTCCAAAACTCTCTCGAGCCGTTCCTGCAAGTGGTTCTGTGACTCGGGAGCTGACAACAGCCGCATGCAAAGGAACAAAGAATGAGAGTGACAATTCAGAGTGCACGCAGGTGAGAAAGACACCTTTTACTTATCAAACTAGGCTGCAAAAAATGCTCTTTTTACTCAGCGAGCTAGAAATAGAGGTGATCTAACAAGGCACTGATCCAAATTCTTTATTTGTGCTGAGATGTAATGCTAACAGGATTTTTAGGTTGACTAGTAGTCTGTGGCCCCTCCATTCAAGTAAGGAAGCATTCCTCTGATTTGGAAAGAGGAAAATCCATATAATTACCGTGTATTATGTGACAAGAAAATGTATGCTGCGATGGCAAAGGGTGGCAGATAAAGTCCATCAAAAAATGCTTTCAGGGACTTCCTCCACCAGTCATTGCATTCCCTCTGTAGCGAAACTCAACGTTATGGGATTCCACTCAGTTCTCCAAATTTGAGAAATTAACTTTTGTAAAAAAAAAAAATGGATTTTTTTTTTCCTTTCTATAAAGTTGAAACTCTGCAAGTACATTAAAAGTTTAATGGCTCTTTCTTCCTAGAAAAAAAAAGCCTTATTTCTCAGTAAGTAGCATTTAGCAGATTGTCAGGTTTTGCCTCTTTTGTTATCAAAAGCCCATTCTTTTCAGAAAGCGAAAAATACTCCAATTTAACATTAGATTTCCAAATTCCTCAAAATATACATTCACAGACAACACTCACTAAAAGTGAAAGCTAACTATAGACATATAATAGTGCTTTGAGACACAAAATAAATGTTTTATGATTTCTTAGACATGCAATATACATAGAAATATTCTCTTAAAATCTTCTGGAGTTTTTTAAGACCTCAATACACATGAAGTGATATAAAGAAGCAGCAGATTTCCAGGTGAACTGGCCGGTCTTATCACACCTCCTCAACTCATTATTTTTACTTGCCTTTTTGTTGTGCTTTTTTTTTTTTCAATCTTTATGTTACTGGTAGGCAAGAATCAGTGAGAACACATATAATTATTTATACAAAAATAAATGTGTCGAAATGAATTTTAGAAGTCAAGAATTAGAGCTTACACTAAAATAGAACTCTAGTTGGCCCAGCTCCATAGTAAACAACCTACTTTTTGTCTGGTACAGATTCCTGGTGTAATGCCATTGAAGGGAAATTTTTCCTGTAAATGGGCTGCTTGGATAAGCTGTAAGCAGAATGTCAGCTCTCTATGTATACAGAGAATCACCACACTTCACAAACATACTTCCCATTTCAAATGACAAAACTGTGGGCTGATAGATAATTCAGCACAAATTTTGTTTCTAGGATGTTTTAAGTTGTGTTTTCAGATTTGCATTTGAGAGCTTCTATCTTATGCCAAAGCCACTCAGCTATATGGCTTTACCTGCATGGCAGGTACGCTCATATTCATTTTTAGTGTTTTTGCACAGCTTCAGGAATGCAATATCATCATAAATAAGAACCAGACTTTAGAATCGGGAGCAATCTGGGTACACTAGTCTGTGGAATAGAAGAATGATCCCACACCTTAGATCCATTGTTTCTGGTTAAGATATTCCTAGGTTTTGCAGCAATAAAGAGGAGTTTGGTCTAACGGGTTACAGAGATTGATGCTGCTTGTAAGTAATGGTCGTATTGCAGTAGTGTAGCAATAGTTGTCACTAGTAGAACTTTTATTCACCCGTAAATCGCTGCAGAAGTGGGAAAGGGCCATCCCAGAACTACTGCCACTAAATTCATAGAAATCCATTTCTGTACCTTCTGTCTATCTCAGCTACAGAGGGACTTGCAATAGAGAGACAACAAATCAGGCTGCAAATATGTAAAAGTCATCCCCAATCTCTGGGAAGGAGACTGACCTACTCAGGCCAGAGAGACCTGTGATGCACCCTGTTCTGTGCCTAGTCTGGAGGAGCAGCTCACTAGGACTGTGGGACATACCGTCAAGTGAGCCAGGCACTCTGCTTTAGAGGTGCCCACATGTAAGGTAGAGGAGCTACCAGCCTGGTGGTAGGAGCAGTGGTTGGTCGCCTTAGCGAATGTACAGACACACTGCAAATAGTCACGAGTTTCTAATATCATAGAAATACAAAGGTACCAGCAGGACTTTGCTGGGTACATAGAGGAAAGGAACACAAAAATTGCCCTGACAAAGGCAGATCTAAGAACCCGTGTCTTAACTCCACCAGTGGCCACTAGCAACTGGCTACAGAAGAAGACAGGAGGGCGACTTAGTAGCAGAGTGCCCCAGATCACTCTCCCAGCCTCCAGCAATTAGCCACAGGGACTTCCTGAGCTAGAAGGATTGGCCTACCTTGCTGTAGTGATGGTTGGTAAAATACGCAGCAATGACTCTCCTGTAGCAGCAGGTTTTGTTTCATCCCAAGTGTTATGCCAAACTAGTTGTATGTCATCATGAAGAATAACTACATTTCCCTAGAGTTGATTTCTTATGGCACATTTTACTTAGACACTTTCTCAACACCCTCGCAAATATGCCATAGATCTAAAGCACAATCTCCTTTTCGAAATGAATGGGTCTGATTACAGGCGTATTCATTTTGTAAAAGGTACAAAAGGATACAAATGTGCTTTTCCATCTCATATAATGTCAAAGTAAGACCCTCTTGCCCTTTATTTCAATCCCCGCAATTTGAAAATAAAAAAAATGACTTGATTATATGTTTTTTGCCATTAAGTGTATAATTGCTTTTGTGTTTTGACATTTAATTCCTCTTACCAAAATACATGGTAGGAATTAAAAGTCAAATCTTTTATGTATTTGATGTACAGATCCTTCCGTGTATTTCAATGAGAAATAGAACAGTGAAACCTTACAGCAGGTACAGTGAAGCCATCTGAAAATTAAGTCAGTTTTTATACAGGAAATCTGACTGTGGCCCCAGTTCCACCCTCCCTTATCTAGGTCGATGGCTTTTTAAAATCACTAGAAGGTCTGAATATGTCAAAACTGAGCAAAATCTGCAGGACTTGACCTTTAAAATAGAGCTGGGATTATATTGTGCCCTATTGGGCAGATATCAAGATTACGGTCCAGTTCGAAAATGACTTTTGAAAGCCATAAGACAGGATCTGGCCAGGCACACAAGTGTACTGGCCTATCATGGGATGGCAGTAGTAGGAAACACAGGTCCCAGCAGGGAGGGCCAGGAGCAGCCAAGACATCAGTGAAAGGTCTCAGCTGGCCTATTGAGAGAGAAATTGTACTCTGTGGGCCGGCAAGATATGGATACACGCAGAGGGAGATGGGAGCAGCACAACAATGCTGCTTGTGGATGTTTCATGTGATTTTCATGTCCCCTTCAGCTCAGCTTTTTCCACAGTTTTTCCCACTTCACACATTGCCCTTCAGTAAGGGCAGCACCACTTTCTCCCTCTTTCCACTCTACCACTCCCTTTCCCCTCCTTCCTTTTTTTCTTCCACAGGAATTTCTTCCTTCTACTGCATTATTCCCTCTCTTTCTCATATTTTTCATGTTTCTGCTTTTCCTCTGTTCTGTCTCCCTTCCACTACCCATGCCCTTTCACTGAATTCTCTCTCACTTCTTTCTTCTCTGTACAGCATTCCAAATTCTTAATCTTTACCTTAAAATTCTATTCATACTCATCCACAACCTATGTGCTGAGATTTCTTCTGGCGGTGTTTTCTCCCACTGGTCACTCCACTGTGATTTATCCCCATCCAGTTAAGTCCTAAAGTGACTTGACCCTATAGCCATAGCTGAGATTACATAGTGCCCTGAGATTCAGATTTATGGAGTCTAGCACTGTCTGCAAAAGTTTTCTGCAATCTGAGAAGTAGACTCTAGCTGGGAACTCAGATGAACTGAGCTTGAGACAGGTTGAGCCAGGAATGGTAGTGGTCAGTAGAAATGGTAAATGAAAGCTCATCAGTGCTCTTCCCAGTGTTAATATTTTCACCCACAAATTCTGTCTTGTCTTCACTATATCTATTAACAAAAACCGCTGCTCTGAGTGAATACACTCTTACAGTAAGATTCACACTGTTTTTCTCCTTTTCCTGAACCTAAAGACATGATTTTCTTTCTTTCACCTCATGAAAGAAATCTTCAATGAAGGTAAAGAACGACACACAAGGTAACCAAAAAGACAAATAAAGGGAGCAGGAGACACTTACATTAGGAAGAAGCAAGTCAGAGAGAAAAAGAGTGAGAGACAGCTGAGTGTATCTCCACACAACAGTTGTAGTGTCACCCTATCTCATGGAGACACACTTAGCTTCCCAGAATGAAAGCAGTTTGCATTGCACGGGTGCCAAGTGCACGGATGCTACAAGTTGTCTCCCTTTGGCCATCACAGGCTTGCACTTTGCAGGGAAAATGAGACAGCTTGGGCCTGATCCAGTCCAGCCAGGACTGTCAAGTGCCTCCTTTTCCTGCAGCCCTGCTGCATCCTACAGCTGATAGGGTTGTGAGCGTGAAGCACTTTTCCGGTAAGCGCTAAGGGTGAGTTTAGACGCACGCACGTGCGTACACACAGATGTACTCACACATATTTTTCCACCATTATCTGCACATGGAAAAAAAATGCATATTAAAAATTAAAAGGGAATGGAAAGCCCATGACAAATAAATCACGTAATTGGCCCCAGTCCATACTTGCAGAAGAGGTAGAAGGTAGGACTTACAACAAGGAAATGGAGCTCATGCCTTTTTTGCTAAATGAGTAACTGCAAGTAATAAAAGTAGAAGATTCATACCTGTGTGGTCCAGTCTTTGGAGAAATCTCTTGATTAAAGCTTAAGATCAGGCACCCAGAATATCTTGAGTTTTGTTCTCGTCTGTAGCTATTTTACCCACAAGGTGGGTGTCATTTGAAAAAAAAATCTGTATCTCTGAAAATCTGTATCTGCTCAAGGGCTCTGCTTCACTGTTGCAGGATAGTAATCAATTCAAGGAGATGCTTCAAAGTTAAACACTTTTTAAAAATAATCATGCAATCCTGAAGTGGGGAGGGGCAAGATAGGTGCAAATTACTGCTTTCTTCTAGATCAGGGTGACTGAAGTCTTCAATGGGTCACCTTGGATGTTGCAGGTTTTCAGAACACACTCGCATACAGACAGGAATATTAATTCATAGAGAATTCTCTGTTCACACTGGTTACAGAGTGACTTTGGGGTCATTCATGTTGCCCTTTTAAATATTTTTTTTACTGCAATAATGTCAAACAGCTACAGAATTTACTGCTGCTTAGGCTGAAAGGGAGCTGTTTCTCAAAATGGGGAACTTGAGGAAGATGTTTTCACTCAGCTGGAAGCTTTATGGGGCAAACTTCATCCGTCGTCCAGAAGTAAATGTCAGCTCCCTTGAGATTTTGGAACTCAGTGTGTGTTCAGTCCCAGAAATCAGGTGACGAACCAGAACTTCAGACTCTTAGAAACCAAACACTTTGTGCTTCTGAGAGGTTGCATTTCTTTTTATTTTTTCTGCATTTTTTGCCTTTTTCTTTAATTTTGATGGATGATGTTTTGTTCTGCAGTGAGTTTTAATGCGCATCGCTGTGGAACAATTTCAATTGTCGAAAACAACAACAACAAAAAGCAATATTTCAATATTTCTCAAGAAAAGGCTTCAAAGGTTTCAGATCTTTTTAAAATGTTTCTGCTTTATTTTGACGTGGCATAAAAGTTTTGTATGCATTCTCGCATCCGCTATTGTGACAGCTGTATTTAATGAGTGCAAAATGATCAGAAAAACATCCTTTCCTGTGGGTTGCCATTGCCAGCAGATGACAGGAGAGAGGCAGTACTGTAATAAGAGAAGCGATGAAGTAGTTCGTACTACTACTGACGAAGTATTTCTAACTCAAATGCCTGGGTATGCCTTTTGAAAATAATGCATTGGTCACATTGCCTGGTGGTTTCATCAGATTTTGTTTCCAAGTGCATTTTGAAATAAAATTGTGCATCCTTAGCCTCAGGTCATGAAGTGGTTTGTTGGAACATATTATTTGTGGATAACACAGTCGGTTCCCTTAAGATGAAGAAGAAAAGGTCCTGGTCTTGCCTATAAATACTGGCCTTTCCATCAAACTGATGCTAAGCATGAAATGGGGATCCACAGATATGCTGGGAATGAAACATTACACAATACGTTTGCTCTCTATTTTATATGCATATTTAATATCAGAGTATTTTAGTGCAAATTGGAGACAGCATAAAAATAAATCTAAATGGATTTGAAAGGCGGGTATTTCTTTTTCAAAGCTTTGTCGTTCCTGACTTCCTCTGGTGACTGGTAGCTTATCATGCCTTTGTACAGGAGATCTAAGTATTTCATTCTCTCTTGTGTCTCCATATGGTACCATTTCCCAGATAGTCTTCCTTTGGTCACAAGATGACAGTGAGAATGGATTGTCAAACTGGACCACTATGACAATTTACTCTGGGGGAGAAAATCCTGTGGGTGTTTAGACGCTTTACTGTAAGTTATATTTGATTAACTTATCCTACTACTGACAAATAATTAGGTCAGCAATTAATTTCAAAATGCAAATGTGCTACAGGCCTTCATGTTTTAAGAAATTCCCTTTGTCTGTAGTTTCTACTTGTGTTAAAGTCTTAATGGATTAGGCTGTGTGAAGGAACAAAATTATGTTTTCTAATGCTTTATTTACTAGGTTGAGTTGGACTTTTTTAGCAAATATTGACTGCAAATGTTTGTTCAGAAATGATCATGTGTGGTGGAATTTAATGGAATAAAAAAACAGCAGAGTAATGATGAACTGCTCATTTTAAAATATATATTTTTTCAGACTTCTGCTGCAAAATATTTATCTACCTTCATGGATTAGGAACAGAAAGATAAACCAGAGGGTTAAGAGGAGACCATGGTAGCAAAGTCATTAGTACCTGCTTAAGCAGTCTAAGAAACCAGGGTATATCAGAAAGAAAAACATGCTTAATATCACTATAAGTGTGGCTCAAAGAAACCTATCTACCAGCCCATCTCTGGGACTTTATTATTAAACAAACACAGATTAAAGGCTCAGCCTTTCCCAAGAGAAGCTCAAGAGAGTTTTCTGTTGACTTTAAGAGAGTGAGGCCCCTAAGTCTAAGTTTTCTGTGATTAAAATCATGCAATTTTTTTAGAAAATATTCAAAACAGGCAGTTGTAAACAAACCCAAGCACCTAGCCTGATATAAACTGGTATAGAATTTACATAGGTGACACACTTACATCAAAATTTCCTATGAATTTATTTGCTTAATCTACTCAAGTCAAGAATGAGAGCATCCACTCTAGAATTGGGCTAGGGTTTTGTTGCAAAATTTTTACAGACCTTAAAGACGAAGTTTTAAACAGATGATGACAAGCCACAATTTTTATTTTTAGCTGTGCAAGCTAGTTTGGGTGAAATAATGATAAAGGAAATAAAAAATCGATATATTCTTAATTATTATTTTTGTTGTTGTTATTGTTGTTTATTGAAAAAAAAAGGTATTTTTACATTACTTTTTCTTAAATTACCAATGCCAATAACTAAATGAGAAAAAAATCTGGAAGAAAGATGAAACTAAACGTTGCACTTCTGGAAGATTTTCATTTTGAACGGAAAAAAAACCTAAAGAATTGTATGACGTTAAAAATATGTCTTGCCTACACAGACAAAGTTTGGTTTCCAATATCTCCCAAAGGATTACGCCCAGGAATCTCTTTCCATCTTAAGGAGAATCTGAAGAATTTTTAAGATTTCACCAAGTGAGAGCAGGCAACACAAGGCTGAAGTTTCATTTTGCATGAAGGAGAATGTCTGTCTTTCTCCCCAGAGCTGTGGGAGAGAACTGGATACAAAAGAGCTAAGGTGTTTGGGAGCTCTGCAGACAGAAGTTTTAAGATACAGGCAGAGTTTGTGCTGCTCAGCTGAGCACTGGCCATGGACCCAGTTAAAGCACCACATTTCAAGAAAGATGCAGTCTCCTTCAAGACTGTCTGGAAGAGAGAAATGGCAGCGATCACAAGTTTCGGAAATGTGACCTGCGAGAAAACCTGAACTGGGGTGATTGCATCTTCAGAAGAAAAGAATGAGTGGACATAACAAAGACTTAGAATTTGAAAAAAAAAAAACTCTTGCAAAAAGACAGGGAAGAGTTTGCACTGCAGGTATACAGCAAAATGAGAGGAGATAACAACCCTACTTTGAAACAAGGGGGATTTGAGCCAGATGTTGGCAGAAACTTTCTGACAGTGAAAACATTGAAGCTGTGGAAGGGACTGTCTGTGACAAGTCTGGAGTCACCTTCACTAAAGACCTTTGAGAACAGACTGGGCAAACTACTTTCCAAAAGAGTGCAAATACAGTTTCTGACTGAAAGCAATCCCTTAGCATTTAATACACTGATATTTTCAATTGATTTTAAGATGCTGATGGAACTCCTGTATTTGTAGTAGTATAAAATAAACTTCTCAATTAATCTGTGTCAAGAAACATACAATGAATATCCAGCACGGCCGCTGTTATGCATGAGAGCAATTGCAGATGGAGCTTATTTGCAGAAGCAGGATAGATAAAATGGTCTGCATGACCAAAAACAAGCTCATTAAAATCATAAAAAGTAAATAAATAAATTTAAAATTAATAAAAGCTTTCAGTGATCAGCAAGCTGCCATTAAATACTAAAAACTAAAGGAAGGCCATATGCCAGAACTTCATCATGGAATTTGAGGTTTGTTAAGTAGCCTTTAGTATCAGTCACTGTGACCAAGCTGAGAGGTAAGAGGCAAAGAAATCTAGCCCGGTGATGGTATAACAGCAATTTGGTAAAGATGAACAGAATGTAACTGGAATAATGTGAGTTTAAGTGAGAATTATTATTTCTTCGATAGTATCTCTCTGTTTGACAAAAAAA
>VWZK01008446.1:14393-59479 GCA_013396935.1 Baryphthengus martii | reverse complement strand
AAAAAAAAAAAAAAAAGGGCACATTATTAGAGCACTTCACTCTTAAATTTTAAAAAACTTATGAAAGTCTCATAGGTTATATTGTTTGAAACAAACCTCTCAGATCAGAATGACCTCTAGAGTCATCTACAAGTGTTACGGTACACATCAAGCTACAAGGAATTTTTTTTAAAAATATAATATTGTCACACTCTAAAGCTAGGATGTTTCAAGATATTTTATTAACGCATTTGCATCTGTTTACATTGAAGCAACAACACTAAATATTCTAACTGTTTTACAGAAGCCTTCTTGCTGGCTTCCTTTCCCTTGGATGCTTGTGCACTATCATTCCTTCTTTGTCTCAAACAAGGAGCGACGCATCCCACCTCCAGTGGTCTGTCTTTCTGTCATCCTTGGGAACAGTGGGCATTTTCTTATCCCGTAAAATGGTGACTGAGGATGGCCTTGTGGGGATCAGAGGGGAACTCCCCTTGTGATAGCCAGACAATGGCATAGGCCTGGCAAGTATTTGTTTCTCCTGTCATCCATTGTGAAAGGCATAATCCCAAGGAAATCAGTGGGGAATTTTAGTCTGGACTTTGTAGGCCAGATATGCCTAATATAAAGCTGATTGAGAAATTATTCTACTGAAACTCTCCAAGCAATCTGGGACTTTTCTTTGAACAGGAAGCAAAAATAAAAATGCCTTGCTTTGTTTTTCGTAAATATCGGATGTCAAATCTCGGCCTTCTCTTTGAGCCCAAATCACAATCAACAGACAACTGCCAATGGCGGTTTCTGAATTCAGGTAAACTTGTTACACTAAATCCTCCCAGTGTTGTGTTATCATTTGGACACTTGATTTTGAAGTTGGCCTGATTCTTTTTTTATGTGATTTCAACTCCAGTAAGACTTCATCCTGTGTGTACAAACAGCGATACAACAACTGTCGTTTTTAAATAAGTGGAATTCACAAGCTCTGCAGTAAAGTTTGACTCGATAAACTTTTTTTAAAACCATCTTATCTAATTATCTGCTTTGATAATATTTTAACTTTGGCATAATATGGTAATGTAAAAGGTCTCTATTTTGTGTAACATGGCAGAGACAGACTCCACAGGCTGTCTGGTGTTATCCCAAAGCATGTATCCCATCCACATCCCGCAGCAGCCCCACAAGGTTTCTTTGGTTGTTGTCCAGATGCTTGGATTCCGGGCTCTTGGCATCACTTTGTTTAAGAACCCAAATCTCCAAAACAAGGAAGCAGACACAAACTCCAAAGGCCTCTCTGCTTTTCAGAACATGCTCTCAGTAAAGTGAGGAGCAAAGGGGTAGCTTATCACTTTTGAAAAGCCCCTTCAGCACTCCAAAATCCCCACTCTGAAGTGTCATAACCACTTGCTGGCATCAGCGCCACTTTTATAGCTGTAGTTGAAGATGTTGAAAAGTAGCAGGGAGAAGAGAGATGCCTTAAATCAGATGGGACGCTTTACTTTTTTTGAGGAATAGTATAATCATACACAAAAGCCAACCAGCAGAGAAGCAAAAGTAAGCAAACAGAGGGGAATTCATTACCTGGAAATCATGCACACTGGTTTCGGAAAGGAGGGGAGGGGAGCAGCTCCCTTTCCCTCAAAAAAACAAATATTACAGCATCTTCATCCTCATAGCAAATAAATATGAACCCTTGAGAGTGATTACCTTATTGCTGCTCTCTTCCTTACTGCCCAAACCAGCCACCCATGACAAGTGAGCCAGTTAGAGAATCCCAACAGGCAAAAGGGAAAAAAAAAAAAAAATACAAACCCAAATCTCACATTCCCCAGCTGCAGGCATCGTGGAAAAGTGCCTCAGGCCCCACACATGTGACTTCACAGCAAAACCTAGAGCCAGCCCTGCGGGGTCTGGTACAGAGAGTGAAGCAATGTGACTGTGATTAGGATGTGTGGAAATTAGAAAGTCTCTTGTTTCAAGAAGGTAGGTTATCTACCGAGCCTGCTCTACGCTTCTTTCAACTCTAATGTGGTGAACAAAGGCTGTCTGCAGAAGATGCTGTATTTCTCTACCCAGTCTATGTCACTTAGAGCTTTTTATGCTAGACTGGTTTTAAAAACTTCGATTTAAACCAACATGAAAGGTCCTTAAGCAGTAAATAGCATATTATATCAAAAACAAATAGATTAAAAAGTGAACATCCATAGCTAGTGTATTTCTTTCCAGAAGAGTTTCACTTTCCACACTAACTAAAACTCTTAAGACTGGCAGATCTGGGCCAGAGGTTTGTAATGGGCCTTTTACTTTTTTTTTCTTCCCTATCCAGTGATAAATAATCAGTTTGAGAGAATTGATAAAAAGAGACAAGAATGAAAAGTGAGTATGACACATTTATGAGACAGATTTTTCATCTGTTTCTTAAATACAGCACCTTTATTTCAGATCATATTAAAAAGAGACGGGAGAGCCACCCAATTTATGCTGTGCTGCAGTAGTGAATACATATGAATATATGGAGCATAGCTTGGGAGAGGCAGAAAATTCACCAAAAATTCCCAACAAGTTGAAAACAGTTATGTTATCATTCAAGAGTTGTTTATTTAAAATAGAAAAATAAAAAACAGGCCACATGACTAGAGGCAACAGAGGATAAAAACACATTGTTTCCAGACAAACCTCCATCAAAGACATATGACTCAGGACTCTGAAGTCAGAATATCTTCATATCTTAAATTTCCACCAGCACTTTCAAGAAAAGCTAGAGTTCTGCTATGGCATTTGCTACACGCTTTCCCCTACTGATTGATAACAAGAAGTAGCATTAGCAGTATTTTTCCCTCATCGCTCCTCTGAAGCTAATGGAGTCGAGGATTTGTTACTTGATCTAATGGCAATAGCTTTCCAATAGACATGCACAGAATCATTGATTAGTTTGTCCTCTCCTTGTTTGCTTTGGAACACTGTTCAATTTACACCAATTAAAGAATGCTTGGTTTGTGTATTGAAGAATAATTAAGGGATGGAATTCCCTATAGGCTACTAAAAATGACATCTGACTGGAATGGTGATTACAGCATGAAGGCAGCATTAGTATTTAAATAGTTTGACTGCTATATAAAATCATTACAGCATCTCACCATGAAAAAGAGCATTAGTTAATTTTGCCTATAACAAAATTAGTTGTATGTATTTGCCTGGTCACTTTAAGTAAATTTGACAAGGCTAATCTTAAAGCAAGCGTTCTAGGTTTGGTGGAAGGAGCAGATAGAGCACTGTTTAAAGTAATCATTGTGACAGATATGTATATAATCTTCAACCAAAATACAAATATGCACAAATAAACAGCAGAGCTTTGCCAGAGACACTCAAATAAAATTTAAACATTAAAAAAATATCGGCTGCTGAAACTGAAAAAACAAGTGTAACTGGCATATTAATTATACAACAATCAAGGTTTCACAAACTGTAAACACACAAGAAATCTTTATGTGTCCGCCACTGTGGTTCTCCCAACATTTAACACCTGTGCAGTGCTGCATGGAATAAGGCATCACGGGAAGCAAATGGACACAGTGGAAGGAGTCATCCTTACAAGCAGAAATTCCCTACGAAATACCCCAAAGAATTAAAATATTGGAGTAGCCTAGCACATCCATGCGAGTCTTCCTTAGACAAAGTTGTTCTTTTCTTTGGAGTACAAGGTGGAGGAAAGGTTCATTCTTGAAAATATGTTTGAGGAAAGAGGGCTTTTTATCTTGTATTTAACATTCTTCTATGCGTATTAAATTCTATCTCCTAGCCTTAGATTATAGTATCAAGCCCTTTTTACAAGGGTTTGTAGTGACAGGACAAGAGGTAATGGCTTCAAACTGGAAGAGGATAGATTTAGATTAGATGTAAGGAAGTTCTTCACTCTGAGGGTGATGAGAGACTAGAACAGCTTGCCTAGAGAGGTTGTGGACATCTCATCTCTGGAAGTGTTTAACATTAGGCTGGATGAGGCTCTGAGCAACCCGGTCTAGTGGAAGGTGTCCCTGCCCATGGCAGGGGGGTTGGAACTAGATGATCATTAAAGTCCCTTCCAACCCAAACTATTCTATGATTCTATGATTCTATCTACAGTAATGATCTATCCAAAACATGACCACTCCATTACTACAACATAAACTTCTTGGGGCCACTCCTGGAGTGTATTTACTTTTCCATAGCCTACTTAAATATAGTGTGCTTCTTTTACTAAACTTAGATACTATAGTATATATTATAAGGTCATCTGCCTGCTCCAGGACCTCACATTGCAGCTACTATCCTTTCTGTGAGAATTTGTGCAGTTCCACTTGAAGGTTGTCAACACCCTCTTTAATTCATTAAAGGGTTCTCTGTGATGGACCATAAGGTTTTTCCATTTAAGCCTCTACGGGGAATGAGACTTATCAGAACATCTACATTGTGCAATGCATGACTGTGTTAAAGATACCTGTGCTCACAAGCCCACGTTCCAAATGAGGTGATACATCTGCATAACAAAATATATCCTTATTTACTTGGCCTAGCACCCCTGGACAATCTGCAGCACCTCTTTGCAGATTAAATTAGTCTTCAGCATCATGCTATTCTCATGACTGTGCCTGGTTCTACATGTTGCTTATGGATATCTTCACTGGACTGTATTCCACCGCATGGATCTGTCCTAAAACTAGATTTGGGACAATACACTTCATCACAGAGTACCACCACTGACTTTCCACAGGCTTTTGTTCCAACATTTTAAAAGTCTTTTATTCTGGCTTTTGTTTTCATGTTGCACAAGTAGTTCTCACTTCTGTACCAGATTTCCTGTTGGGATCTCCTGCTATAATCTACCTGACTAGACGTTGGGTTTTCAAGAGTGAGACTAATGCTTCCTTCCAGTGAATAATCTTCTTTTGCAGCAGGGCTAATATAAGGGTGTATTCTTCCCTCCACCCACGAGAAGAATGTCCATTAATTTCAATAGAAACTCTCCATGCAGAAAGGGGAGAACTGTGCCCTGGGGAACCTTCATGGAAGATTAATGGTAAGTAGAGAAAAGTGATACAGTACAGGCAGAACAAAATCAGAACCCACCACACAAATAAAAGTGGACAAGGGTTCATTTTTTAAGTCAGTCAGAACAGCAGGAAGACTTTGGAAAAATCAGGGCTGTTTCAGTGCACTTTTGCATACACTGGCTTTCAGGAGACACGAATAGAAACCTAACAGTAACTCTTTTTTCATACCTCCTCTCACAGGTCTCACTGGCAATGAAGGATTTGGCACTTAATTCCTGTACTTTCATGTGGCAAATTAGGAATTTGCACCTTAAAAGGAAATTGCTTTTCAAACTCCCATAAATTCTGGATTTTATTTTTTTTAATGGTGGAAAACATTCCCTACTTTCATCCCAACACGTAATAAATAGCACTCTCCGCTACTTCTCCTAAGAAAGGTGTAGGAAAGTAAACCTGACCAAACAGAGGTGTTTATCATTCTGTCTGAGGAGAGGCTAAGTGTCTAGAGCATGTCCTTAACCATTTTGTCTCCTCAGCCCTTTTGAGTTTAAATTTACACATTGCTCTCTTCATCAAAAAATAAAGTGCCTGTTAAGGAAAATATTTAACTCAAGGCTTGGTCATTTGATGAAGTAGGGCTCACTGCTATTGAATAGTCCACACCAAAACTGGAAGGTGAACAGAATTGCAATATGGTTTCGTTTTCAGTTTAACATCATCTAAGTAAAAGACCTTCATCATTTTTGCCATCATTGTAGATAATGTCTTCTGCAATTGCACCGGTACAGGAGGAGGTTGATGAATCAGACTGGCTCAGTGCGAAAGCAAGCAGCAAACGTTGGTTGGTGACTCTCCCAGAGGAAGCACTGAAGGTGTGGCTGGTTCTGCTGACCCCAACACAAGGTCCTTTCTGTGGAAGGCTTGAGGGTGAGGTGGAGCCCACCAGAGTGGGACAAAGGACATGATCGAAGTACCTTTAAAGTGTTTTTCTTCATGAAGACAAGGCAAGACTAAAAGATAAGGAAGTGTGACCCAGTAAAGAAGCATCATCTCATCATGTGGCACTAGGCTAGCAATCGTGTCTGTCAGCAACATACCACCACCCCACCACCCCCATTCTGACTGTTGATACCCAAGAGAAGATGAGCTTATGAAGAGGTTAGTACACATCCTGACTTGATTTATTTTTGAGTCCTTTCTGGCCCAGTTTCTTCCTCTCCTCACTTCCTAGAACAACAAAAAGCCAAAGGCAGGTGTTGGGATGGCACTGTTTTTTCTTATTTAATCTCTGAGGCACTGTAAAAAACAATCAACGGTCATGGAGCATACATCTAAGAATAAGTGACTCAAATACTAACATGTGAATTTAGTAAAGTCTGTGGAGTGGAGATAAATTACAGCAGCAATTGAAGTTGAATGTGATATAGAAATCCAACCAACAGAAGACTGTCTGGAAACAATTATTCAGAAAGCTGCTGACCCTCTATTTCTTTAAAGAGTTAAATATTTGGATTGGTTAACTGGCAGCTGCAATAATAGGCATATGCTCTAATCTTTGATCCGTAGCTGAATTTGCAACTCTTTGTATGAGAAGCAGATCACATAGATTTGCATATTTTTAAGGATCTATAGGGAGAAAAAGAAGAACAAAACCTGCTTTTCCAAGATGCCACTTTGAGATCATACAGAGTGTCATGGGTCCCCCCAAGTACACTAATGTTCAGAGCCAGTTACAAGACTCACAGATTTTATAAATGGCCCTAAACTGTGACATTCACATCTGACGTTTAATCAAAATTGTTCCTAGAACAGAGAATTGCAAGCTGAGGCTGCTTTGTAACTCTTCAGAGGGGTATGTATGTCTGTCATTAAGATGTCATCTCCACATCCAAATTTGTGTCAGAACTTCCCTAAAATCCGAAGGAGTCCAGAGGTAATAGATAAATTAGAAAATGTTTTGTGACCAAATGAGAAACTGTTGTCCAGACTCAAATGCATGAGCAAGTAACAAGACAACCATGAATCACCCCACTGGTAGGATGGATGTTAACCAAACTTCATTTTCTTTGTGTTCAAGGTTCATTTCTTGCACAACTCTGTTTTCAACACCAACTGAAAGATGTTTGCTGATCACTTATTTTGCAGTTGTGCCTACGGCATAGGAGATTTCCTCCACTTGGGGTAGTATTCTCCCAGAAAATAGCTCCTTCCGACAGAAGCAAGTAGTATATTGAGTACTGTGAAGTACTTTCATTCCTGCAAATGTTCTCAATTGTGGGGTGTTTCAACATAGTCTTTATTCATTTTGAAATACCCACCACTTTACAATAAGCTTTCTGTCCTGGTTCACCTACAAAACAACATTTAACACCCACAAAGAAGATTACGATTTGTCATTTGCCTATGGATACTTCCTATACATCAAATACAAAACCACGGATTACTGCATGTGACTATGCCGATGTGAAAGGAAATCAATGCAAAGAAGGCACTCTCCAAAAAAAGCTTCTGTCAAGTTTTCTTATAGTTTCAAGCAATAAGCCATGTGGGGGCATGGTATAGAAGGTAGACTAGAAGCCTTCTCGACACCGAAGGAAGTGTTTCCATGCACTATCTGCCTTGTTCTGTAGGCAGGCAAGACTTTGTAAACTCCTGGCAAAAATCTCATGAAGATGAGAGGAAGGTGGTGCATGTTCATGGATGAAGTGTAGTAAGAATGTGAGGTGATGCAATAGTATTCAGAAAGCTTTTTTTGAGTGATCAAATCATCGGCAGGTGAACCAGACCATGAGTCAACAACAATGGTTTCGGTATCTTGAAGGTAGAGGGAGGGAACAGAAAAAGAGAATAGCGTGCAACTTTTAATGAGAAAAATTAATTGGTGTTGCAGTGTTTTTGAAAAGGGACCAACCTGTGTCCTGATAGTGCACATATTCCATAGGTTAAGCAGACTCCAAATGCAATCAAAATCCAAGGCTGAGCTTGGCTTCTTTTTGTACCTTGCCAACAGCACTAGTGACAAGAGGTGTTCTGTAACCAGCAGGGCCATGTAACTGGCTTTTCAAATTCCAGAAGCATGATGAAAATAAAGGGCAGCGACTTGTCTTGTTTATTGATTAGGATTGTTACCTTCCTTTTAATAACATGAATAGATACTTTCCTTTTGATATGTGGCATACCCTGGGTGTCCCTTCCTAAAGGTCTCTGAAAGATTTCTAATCTCTCAGAAGCTCTCAGTGTTATGTAACCTGTTTGTTTTGTGAGAAGGTAGGGTGCAAAAATGAAGAAATAGAAATTGCCTTAGGTGTTGTACAACACGATTCCAGTGGCTTCACTTAGTTATTGCTAACCATATTTTATAAATATCCACACATTATATTTGTTTTGGCTATTGAGATGATGGTTTCAAACCGATTTGAAAATGTATTGTGATATATTTTGTCAATATAATACTATAACTGTACAGTACTGGTTATATCAGTTAGAAGAAACATCTTTAAACCTGCCTCTCTACAGTAGATTCTCTGTATCTTCACATTGTACTGCATTACAAGGCCATTTGCTGAGATTTTGCACATACACTGTTAAGTGGGATCCTCGCATCTAACTACCTCTAGTCAAAATATTGAAAGATAAAAAAAGAACACCTATAGGTGATGAAAATGAGACCAAGAAAGTAGCATTTCTCACTACATTGTGTAAAGCAGAAAATCTGAAAATCATTTCAGTAAAAATAGAAGTGGGATGTTTGGGAGGCATCATCTTTAGCATGGACTATAGTAAAAGAAAAAATACATCTATCAAATCAGAACAACACTAAATCGACTTAAGTTAAAAATGGCGATGAACCAAGATATTAACAATGGAATAATGTGACCTTAGTGGTGTGGTCTAAGGCAATTGCCTATGCTCCTTCTACAGTCAAGAGAGAGAAGGAGGGACTCCACCAGTAACAGAGACCTGTTTTACTATGACCATCTGAGATATCATCCTAAAATGACCACATGAAATAGTTGAACCGAGTGAGATCTGGAGGTGCAACCTCCAACAGACAGAAAAAGAGAAGTTACCTGAGACTAGATATCTAATTCTAAGACAGCTACAGCAAGTTGAATCCTGCCCTGCATGTGAATTCCCAAACTTTAGGAAATTAAGGAACTAATTAATTTCTAAGGCTTTTTTCAGTTATTTAAAGAAATGTGTTGGGGTGAACACGTCTATTTGTATCTTGACATGGATTTCATAGACTGGACTTTGACTGAAATCTCTGGAATTATGGATCTTGAGACCTATTTAACATCAACCTAGAAAGGTTAGGAAGTTCAGGGTCTTTTATCTATTCCCAAAAGCCAACGAGGATGTAGAGGCGTTTGGTGTCAAATTCTTCTTCTTCACCTGAAATAAGTTAATTAGTGAAATAAGGATACCCGCCACCCTTTCTGAAAGCTAGGCCATTCTCAACAACAGCAGAAATACTTTTCTCATTGGTGGATGAAGCCATAAAACCAGTTTCAAATATAGTTTCTGTATCTGTGCCTTAGCAATTATAGCTAATGCTAATCTCATATCAATCCCGTATCAAAAAACTGCTTGTCTGTGTCTTAAATAAGACATATATATCTTTAGTGACTGTAATACAAATCAAGCTGGGGTCTGGGGTCTGATTCTATAAACAGACAAAGCAATAGTCATCAAAGTTCATTGAAATACATTTTATGTCACAAAGCTCACTAGTGTTTGCAAACACATGTTTTCATAAAACCGACCTTCTTTTGGAATCTCCAGATAACACTGGTCAGAGAATAAAGCAGGACACCAAGATGTTCTGTTGTTCTAGTTCTGTCCTTCACAATCGTTAAAGGTTGGATTGACCGTACAGCAATTTCTGTTTTTCTTGAAATGGAAAGGGAGTGGGAACAAACAGAAATAAAGATATATAAAAGAAGGAGAAGAAAAGAGAAAGGAAGGTTGCAGCCTCTGGTTTCTCTTTATCAAAGATAAAAGATCGAAGGGCTGTTCACTTGACTGAGGGCCAGGCTATGGGCTAGGATATGGGTCTCACTCCTCCTGGGTTGTGGTGCTGAGCACTCAGCCTACCCCACTGCTCTGACATACCGGGGGATCCCTTGCCATAATGCTGGAAGAAGGGGGCTCCTCACCTAAACATCTTCCTGGGGACAGTGCCAGTTTGCATCAGTGAGGATTTAACCCGCCTGTGACAAATGTAGTGCAGAGAGATGGTGTTGGGCTTAATAAACTAGCCAAATAAAATGTGATGAGAGTGTCTGCAGTAACGAGCAGAAACACCCTTCAGTGCAGCAGCAGCAAGAGAATACCAGCTGAGAGCCAAGCCTCACCTGTTGGTGAATATAAATCTTTGGCTGGTTTATGCACCAAAACGCCCCAGAGATCCCCAGAAATCCGTATAAAGTGGGTCAGGAGAAGAGTGCAACAAGCTAGCAGAGGAGTTAAATGAATCTCTTGCATCATGTCTGCTGCTGAGAGTCATGTAGAAATTCCTGTGCCAAAGGCACTTTGCAAAGAAAATCAGAGTGTGGCCTTTATACAGATTGAAGTCTCTAAGGAGGAAGTTGTAGAGTAACTTGAGAAACTCAAGTGCAGTAAATCACTACAACCGGATGGTGTTCATCTGGGAGTTCTGAGGGGAAATAAAGCGAGAAAAAGCCAAGATACTGACAAGGGGATGCCTTCTTCCCTTGAAAAATGCAGCAGCACAAGGAGGCTGGGAAGCCCTATTATGTTGCCTGTCTTCAAAAAGGAGATGAGGAAAATCCTGGGAATTAGAGCTTTGAAGTTTGCCACAGTTTTAGGGAGCCCAAAAAACTAGTTCTGAACAGCAGTTCAAGAGAGAGTTTGTTGGACAGGAACATCCCATGAGGGTGTTCTTCGGTCTCTGAGGCTGTTACAAGGGAGAAACGTACCTCCCTGTAGGATCAGAGTACTTCAAAAAACAGCAGAGCAGCCTCCAGAGGGAGAATGAGATAACAGGGACTTCTCAGAGGAAGGTGACCAAGTGATCCAAATGTTCAAAAGTTTTTGCAGAGGTCACTTATATGCAATTGTCACAGAGGATGTTAAGAGATAAAATTGAGAAAATTATTTTGAAGATTATTTGTTCCTGGAATGAACTATAAATCAATCCAGAGAAAGTGAATGTGGGAAACATTTCTCTTTCTAGTGAGTGGAAAGGTGAACATCCCATAGGGGGCATTAGGACTAGTGTCACAACAAATAAACGTCTTTGAATCCCAGATCCTAATGTGTTCAAATCAGCATATCCAGAATCCACCGCAGAACTGGATCCAAGTCACACATGTGGTTTCCATCTTAAACGAGGACAAATCAGTTCCCGGATTCAAACTCCTTGAGCCTGAGGTTTGAATGCTCATATCCAGAGTATAGCTCCAGCCTACAAGACAGTTACGTACAAAATACGGGGGGGTGGGAGGCGTGCGTGTGTACACATAGCATGCAAAGGAAGCAATTAAATGCAAACTCAAAACGATTTGAAAAGTGATTCATGGCAGAAAGTTCTCTGATGTAGAGATTGCATTACGTGAGTATTTACTCTCAACATTAACTTGCTGCAACCAGTTCAAAGGGCAGAAAATTACGAGTAATAGGACAGTGGGAATTTTGCCAGGTTTGATGAGCCCACTTACAGTCAAACATTTTAACTTATCTGGATTTACATGGCTTCGCACCCTTCCAATTTCCCTCCTGTTTTTTTTCAGTTCCTGCAGGCCCAGTACACTGAAGGCAAAGCTAGTTTGGTTTTAATTCACTCTATCTCTTTTGAATCCATTAGATTTTGAGAGCTTTCAAAGGAAGTCAGAGGTAGGAATTAGACAAAATATAGAAAGTGGGACATTTCTGGCTGGTTTGTATGCTTTCAGCGTCTAAAAAGAAAGCTTTTTTTTTTTTTAAGCAAGCTGTAGGAGGTCTTGTAAAAATAGATATTTACATTTACATACTGGGACAGATCCTCAGCTGCCACAGAACAGTATTGCTCCATCTTCTTGAACAGAACTAAACCGAGCTACCACAGCTGAGAACCTGCCTCTCAGGTGTGAATATATGTGCGTAAAATATGTTTAGGATTCTGCATTTTTCCAAATGTACAGAAACCTCTCCTTCCTTCAGGTGTTTTTGCCTGTGCACTAAGTTGTGGGAGTTAAAACTCCTCTGGTTTTAATTGAGGGTGGTGCCTGCAGAGAGGCAAGTTGAGGAGGAAGGACAAACTGCAGGGAGAAGGATGCACGCACAAAGGAACCAGTATGAACAGAGAACCACGGAGAAGGAGGCAGGGGGGAGAAACAAAATAAAATGCTGCCTCTCCCACATAGCCATGCTCTGGTCTAAGGGCATTACTTCTATATAGCAGCTGAAAACCAAGCAATATCTGCATTCACAGCAACAGGGAGTTAAACTGTGACCGAGCAGCAACCATGACTTTTGGAAAACACCTCGGGTGTTTCCTGGTAGATAGCAGGTATAGCAGGAGATCTGCTATTGATAGCAAGGTGGAGAAGCAGTTCTGTACTCAGCTGTGCTGCTGCTGGAGTCATGTAACACAGGACAGAGAGCACGTGTCACATCAGATAGTGCTAATAGGTGCCAACAGCCACCTTCACTCCTTCCCACTCAGTCTCTCCCTGCGTGAGAGTCAGGTGTATATCCATGTGGAACAACAACCGCCTGCTTCTGCCCACACAGTGGGACCCTGGTAGCAATTCAGACAGTACTGGACTCTGGACACATAATGTACACTGAATATCCATAATAAATAATAATTACCACAGCAGGGGGCAGCAGCCAGCTGTGGAGGAAAAGTAGGGCCAGCTGCTGGAAGAGATGTAGGCACTGGCTGAGCATGCAAGTTGGGCACCCGGGAGGGTGAGAGGGCCATGGCTGGGAGCCAGTGGCATCTTACTGCCAAGAAGAGGGAGATAAAAACACAAAAGAGGTTCACCAGAGGGAGCTGCTCCCGGCCACCCCTCAGCAAGCGGTAGCGGCCCTGATCCAGGAGGGAAGGCTGATGGCAAATAGGAGCATCGCCAGCCAGAGTGCGAGGCCAACACTGCTCACACATACCATGCTGGAGCTAGCAGGACGAGCGTCAGCAAGCCAAGCAAGCATGCCGCAGGGAAGCAGCCCTCCATAAGCCTCTGATTTGCAAGAGAGTCGTTCCTTCTCCAGAAATGAGCACAGACTCATCTTGTTGCCCTCAGCATCTCCCCAGAGGCATTTCCAGCTGAAGCAGGGTCAATACTGCTGAAATGAGTACAGCTCCTCAAGAGACTGATAGGCAATGCTGGTCAATGCTGGTCAATGTCTTTTTGAAGCATCCTGAGGCTCAGATCTCCTTGATTTCATTTAGAGAGGAGTGTCCAGGCAGTTCTGAAGACCCTCAAACAGCAGCTCTTTTAGCTGACTCCTTCTGAAGGTCTGATACTTAATGCTTGGGGTGCCCCGTGATATGATAAACGAAAAACTGCTTTTCAATACACTGCACACACTCAGCAGTCCAATGCTGCAACTAAAACTTATCACAGATTTAAAATACTTTTTTCTAACCACCCTGAAAAGTCATTTCTAAGACCAAAGCAGTTCACCAGCCTCATTTTCACAAGGTTGTTCATGGCACACTCCCCACATACTGACTTCTCAGCACAGCCAGTAGCATCCCAGGGTAGGCTCCTCTACTTGCCCTGTATGTAATACTTAACTCTTTCACTAGCACAGCGTAACAATTAACTAATGCGTGTTCTATGTAGCCATTATAACAACGTGGCACATTTTACTTGAGTTTAGCGAAATTTAGCTTTGCTTATATTCATGTCTTATCTTCAAGCTTGCTTTCTGTGCCTAGTTATAGATAAACCCTGTTTGTGTTTCCTTCCGAAGGAGGAATGTGTTTATTTCCAGATTCTATATGTAACCACCAGGAAAAGTCACACAGGACAAATGAATCTGGGGTTTTTTTGCTGTGTTCCTAGTTGGCTGAGCATAGTGGGTGTAATGTGGGTGATGTTAAAGGAAAGCCACTTTCCTTCATTTCTCAGCAGAGAGGTGGAGGGATTCATTTAATTTTTTTTGTCCCAGTAAAAAGAAGCAGTTACTGTTTGGATCTCATTTTATGTAGCCCACAAGAGAGTGGAGAACTCGATAGAGAACAATCTCAGGCAAATAGAGCATGGTACCAGGAAGAAATATCCAACATTTTTGCAGTTAGTAGATGAGCATAATCCACTTGTGAGCTCAAATGCAAATTCAAGGGCAACAGAGAAGCTGCTATGTTGAATATAGATACGGTTCAAACATAAAGAACCAGATTCTTTCTGAATAACTTTTATCTGAACATCTGACCTTAAGAACCAGCCTCAGTTCAGTGCTGGCAAACAGCAAGATTTGGAAGGAAGTTCGGGGTGTTGCACTATTTTGAAAGCTCTGTTTTGAACCAGCTGTCATTACGAATGTCTGCTGGTACCCCGTCTTAGCATACAGCCTGTCGCTGTCGAGCGTAATGGGAACAAGCCAATGGAGTGTACTGAGCTGTGCTTTCTTGCATGTCTTTGTAGCTTAAATTATCCCTTCACACAGCCACAACAGGTAAGCTTTGAATCTATTTATGCCACATTCTAATTGGTTCCATTTAATTTGTGTATGTGTCTCTCTGTGTGTGTTTGTAGATACACGTATGCATATTTATATGCACATATGTACATTTGGACATCATTATTAAAAGTAATTATGCATATTGTCACAGATTATTGCTATGTTCATCACAGATTCTTCGAGTAGTTGGCTTAATTATACAATAAAACAACCATGGAAAGTTAATGCCTTCTTTAGAATAAATAAGGAACACAGGATTCATTATACCATATACGTTTAATGGTTTGAACATCTCAGTGCCCACATGAAAACAAGGAAATATATGTTGCAATAGGCAGTATAATTATTTCAGCAAGGAACATCCACCCCACACTCCTAGAAATATGAGATTCAGCATCACGAGATCCCAGCATTATGTCATCAGCTGCATGAGTTTCACAGCTTATCTTTCTGATTTTATGTTACAGAAGTAAACTCCAACAAAAATGTATAACACTGCCAATTTAACAGCACACTTATGTTAATACTGGTTGAAATGATTTCAAGGTGAATAGGATCAGCGTTACTGTACATGTGTGGGCACTTACATATATATACACACACACACACACATATCAATGCCTGCATGCATATGCACGCACTATGTATATAAACTGTCCTTAGAGATGCTATTATTTTAAAAGGTTGATTCCAAGTACATTAAAGTTGAAAAACAATGTTCCATACGGTTGACCAATTTAAAGAAGCCCCTGCTGGTGCACGGAAGACCGAGCTAGCTGATATCATTAAACATCATCAGATGAGGCTGGAGGTAGCTGAAACGTTCCTTAATGAAAATTTAAAGAGAGAAGATTAAGATGATATTCCTCCAATCCAACAGAACACAAAGGTAAAGACATTCAATTACAGCCAAGATCTCATTTAGCACTAAAGGAGTGTTGTTTGTTGATCAGAATTTATTGCCTGAAGTGAACAGCTAGGCTTGTGACTATGTATATAATTACTTTCTACAATGTACTCTCCTAACACTCAGATATAGCTACAGAAGATGATGCCTTCCATAATTTTAAACTGCAATGTCCATGACCAAGAGTTAGAAAATTTCAACAACAGCAACAACAGCTCTTTTTACCTGTGCTGCTTTATCTGCTAATATTGTAAGAAATAAAAGAAATCCACGACGACATGCATTTATTTTTTGAACTACTGGGTTTAACTGTTTGAATAGGGTTTTGTTGGCCAACAGAATAAGTGGCACCAAGAAAGTGGTTTGAGCAGGATACTCTACCTGTGTGTCCGTCCAAAGCGCTGGCAGCTTCCCCCTGGGCACAGCAGGAGGGTTTCTCAGTGAGAAGACATTGAGGTTGCTCATAAATCTGTCATTACTTCAGAAAAATGGATCACATCCTTAAAATCTCATAACTAAAAAAAATACTGACAGGGAGGAGTGTGACAAAAGGAGACGAAGAATAACCAGGAGACTGAAAGGACTGATTAGTTAGGGAAGATTAAATGAGCTAAACAGCCATGGGTTGACTTAATGCTACCTAAATAAAACATCAAACTAGTTAAAAGATACTAGAGGAAAATAGCATCAGTAAAGGAAAAGAAGGAGATTTGCAAAAGGACATAAGTAGGAGAAATATGATGATGTTAAGAAAGGAAAAAAAAAAAAAAAACAACTTCTGACAACAAGATACTCTAGGCAGCACAATCTCTCCCCAGGGACGTGGCATCACTTAGGACATTTAATCTAGGCATACAAAACAACTGAAAATATGGCATAGGAAACAATCTCACGGTGTCAGAGAGCAGTACTGGATGACCTAAAAGGCACATTGCTAATTTGTGTGCACCTGTTATCTGTGATTTTCCTTGCTTGTATGGCCAACTCATTGTTACATGTCTGTATTTGGTTTCTCTGGGCCCAATCCAACTCATGCAGAAGTTTCCGACAGGAGCAATAGGACCTCAATGTCTTTTCCATGTCTTTACTGCTCTATAAAGAAAAAAAAAAAACACAAAAAAAAAAAAACACACCACCACGCTGCAAGAACTATTAATGTATATTGCATATGAATGCATGTACAACTAAACCAGATCAGTCCCTTAATATTTCTGGGATATTTAAACCTATGTTTACCCTTAGTGATACATGGGAAAATGTGTATTTGCTTTCATATAGTGAAGCTAAAATGTTTGCCCGGAAGAAACTTACAGTTTATCTAAAAATAACTTCTAATGAAAAAGAAGAAATAGAAAAAGAAAATAGAACAACTAAGACAATCCTTTACACTAAACTAAAATATACATAAATATTGCGTAGACGTGGCAGAGCTCTTTCCATTGCTAAAGCAGTAGCTCATCTGACAGAAGAAGCTAACGATGAATTCTGAACTCAAGACTATAGTTTTCAAATACTTTTACTCAATATTTGAGGGTATATAATCAGATGATGCTGAAATTTCAGCTCACTTGTAGGTAGGGAATGACTATTTTGTGACAGTCCTTTGAGAAGCACAAATTTCAGTGTAAGTGGGGTGGAAATTTCAACAGTCAGAGCTCCCTGTTGGTGTTGTCCATATATCTAGCAGCTGGGATTGTAAATCTTTAGAGCAGCGTTTGTCGAAAATACTAAGCAGACATTTTGGTAGCCAGTATTTGAGCCTGTGGCTATACTGCTTTAGCTGTGATCTTGTCAGCTTTTACAAGATAAGTAGGGTCAGGCAGGGTCAGCCCTTGGATTGGTAACTCTAAGGAAAGGCAGGAGCTGCAGGAAGCGTCTCAGGCAACAGAATGGGTGTAACTGTTTTTCCTGAGCCTTTTCTAACACCCTTACGTATTTGGTTTGGCCAAACCCAAAGCACCTGATGAAGGCATAATGCCCAGTTGTGGCACGAGAGCAAGATCCTCACCCTTTGCAGTCACCAAGCACCTCATTTTCAAAGGTGTCTTCCCCTGACCTGGTGTGGAGATGTGCAGTACAGTAAACAGGAGATCGCAGAACTCAGCTTCCACTTGAGCGTGTGTGGTTGGACAGCATGTAAATGCATGGCCCCACCATGTTCCATCAGGAAGGGGGTACAGGTGAACCAATTTCTGACGTCTTTGGAGATGCTGGCAGCTCTAGATTAAGTCCTTGACTGTGTTTATAAAACAAAAGGCAAACCTATTGAGCCAAGACCTTTCACACCAACTCTCAGCCTCACAGCAGGTATGGAAGGGCTGATAATGAAATCCTTGCCCAATGTTCTACATTGCCAAGAATTTTAAATTGTAAGTTAACCAATTTCTCCTCTAAAGTTCAAACAATAAATAAAATTCTGTGTGAAAAATGGAGCCTTTTATTCCTTTGTCAAAATCTGATCAGAGTAAACTACAGATGTTAAAAGGCACTGTAGTTCAAAGAATTAAAAAGAATCTTATGTGGTTTGTATGAAGAAAAGAGTTTTAGAGAATAATATGGAAAATATTATAATGCTATTATATAAATCAGTGGCACATCCTCACTTTGAATACTATCTTTAAATTTGGACACCTCATCCCTGAAAAAAAGAAAGTAGAAATAGAACAAGTCCATAGAATGGCAATAAAAATGATAAAAGTCAAAAGGATGGGAAATTACTTGAGAAGAGATAAAGAACACAAGCACCAGCTTGTCTCTCAGGGAAGATTCACCCTTATGGGATGGCAAATCATATATGAACCCTCTCCATAAACTTGGAACAAGCGCTGTTGGCTGAGATAATCTAGAAGATGTCCTTGGACCCCAGCAGTTCTTCTTGAAGGCTTTGGGCCCTTGCACAAAGCAGACATTGCAGATATTTTCCTCAGTGTAACCTGTCCTCTAAGAGGACTTTAAGCCACTGGAGGCCAATGTGACTTACGGACAGCGGACAGGACACAGAGCTGCATATTAGAAAGACAATTTTTCTTTTGCTGACTATATCTCAAACTCATTTTTTGGTCTCAGTTTCAGAAACTTCCCTTTTCCATACCTTTCTTCCAAACTTTGGATGAGTTTTTCAGAAAGGCGTAGGTGATTCAAAGGGACAAATCCATTGACTCGCTGGCAGTCTTTTCAGTTCAGTCACTCAGCTCCCTCAAAAATGTGCCATTTGTCTATTCAAACAGTCTCAGCCCCAAAGGACGTGCACAGTCTCCCTCACTTTGTGCAATGCGATCCCCAGGCTTCATCAGAGCGTTACTTAAGCATGACTACAATATAAATAACATTTTGTCCTCATGATCTTCCAACCTAATTAACAGCAAAGGAAGAAGGAAAAAAAAAAAAAAACCACAACTTTCCTATCCTGCAAGGTGAAACAAAGAGGTACCAAATTTCAAATGGATAAGAGGCATTGCTTTTCCAAACAATGTACAGCTAATTAACAGAACTTGCTGCTCCTCAGATAGCACTGAGAGAAATAGCATCATATTTGCAAATGAGGAGGCATTTTTAGGCATAAAAGCAAATCTTCACACAAAGTTCAGATTGGGTTAAACTGGGTAGTATGTATTATGCAGAAGATCAGGTTAGATCACAGAATCACAGAATCACAGAATCATAGAATGTTAGGAGCTGGAAGGGACTTCGAAAGATCATCGAGTCCAACCGCCCTGCCAGAGTAGATCACACAGGAACGTGTCCAGGTGGATTTTGAATGTGTCCAGAGAAGGAGACTCCACAACCTCTCTGGGCAGTAGACCATAATGATTGTTCCTAGTCTTAAAAAAAATCCGCGAGTTTTACAAGCTGGTGTTGTGTGATAATATCTAATCATCCCAGCAGTTCTTAGCTCATGCTGGTCAATTGATGGGGTCAGGAAGACATCGTTATCCATGGTAAACTGTTACGCTGTTAAATCTGCAGTGTGGAGGGAGTCTCCTTCCATGTTGTCTGGTGTTGGCCTTTGTCAAAATCAAAGCATCTTAGGATTGACCATTGCCAGTAACCCCTAAGGAGCAGTCAGGATGGAGACTACTACTCTCAGACTAACTGCAGAACATCTTTGAACATCTATACATGGGAAGTGAGGGGCTGTCTGACCTACCGATGGATTATCAGTGGAGGTATGGATTCCTACACTGAGTCTTCAGAGGATCAGGAAGGACTAGGAGACCATTAAAACTGGTTGCTGTTCACATTTCTTTCCAGAAGTGGACAAATCTTTTCTCCTTCAACCCTATAATAGAAACCCTGGAGGCAGCAGTCATATTCACATTAGCATGGTGTACTTTACAGCCCTGTTGTCAGATCAGAAAAAATCAGACTCAGATCAACGAAGTCTTGAGTAAAAGAGGTTTGGAGGAAGGTGAGGAAACCAAAAGCTCAATGGCTGCAAGTAGCTTTATCTTTTCATCTATATGACAGCACACCCTGGAGTCCTAGTGCCCCATCACCCAGATCAGAGTCCCTTCAGAGTGTCCTCTGTCCCTGTCTCAACCCCGACTCACCCACAGGAGTCTATGGAGATATAAGGTCCATCCTCAATTGCCCATGACTGAATTGTACAGATGAATCTCAGAAGCAGGATAATATTCTCTGTGGGCAGGTATAGACTATGGTGCCTCTGGCACTCTTTTCTATTTCAGATGTCCTCAGATGGGGGCAGAGGCCAGGAGATCTCATTTGTCCTGTGAAATGTTACCTTAATGTGGTGGTGCTTGATAGATATCTGGTTCATCTCTAAACTATTAAGAAGATGTTAATGCTGACAAGGTACCAAGAGAATAAAGAGTTGGGTTTTTTCCCATGATTGCACTTACCTACGACTTCAGTGGTCTTACAGGCCCCACAAGAAATTAGGGAGGATGTCTTCTAGGCAATAGCTGTGCTGGAGTCATTTCAGTTATTGCAGGTTGTGAGTTGAAAAAGTTATCTACTGGGGAAAAAAAAAGAAAAAAATTAAAAGGAGCAAATCAGCTCCTTACACTAGCAGTTTTACACAGGTGATCTGTACTTTCGTATAAAGACAGAGCATATACATAAAGTAAGCATGAAATGCACACACAGTTGTGATTCCAGGATGTTTGTAATGGCAAGTTAGATTGTAAATTATTTCTTTGGGGGACAGAAAGCACAGTGGGGAAAAAAAATGTATATTATTCATAAAAATGATTGTCCTGTTCACTTGTATACCTCTGCAATTTTTTCCGTAACAGCTTTTTACTTCAAAGAAATCACTAGCTAATGACATTTCAAACTTAAAAAAATCCACTTATTCACAACCCTGTCCCTGAGGGAATTCCCGTGTGTTATCAGAAATTTTTCCAAAGATCATTAACAGATATTACAAACCAATTGAAACTGAGTATTTTCTTTGCAAATTACTTTTAACTTTAGAGCTATCGAAAAAAGACATTGAGTGATTTAATTTACTTAATCTGTCTACAGATTGCAGCTAGGCGCATATCCTGTGATTGCATTTCCAACAAAAAGCATATATAACTATCCTTAATAGAGATATTTTTCTAAATTATCGTACAAGATCAGTGAGATCGCTGAAGATATTAATGTTTACTTTTTCATTTAGAAAATTGCACTCAAGAAAGAAATAGGCACCTTTATTCTGTTGTTATCTTAGAAATAACAACACACCATCATACTTATTTTACCTGCTATTTTAATTAAAACTCCAATAATCATCACGTCTGTATATCCTTTGAGGATATGTCCTACTGATTTTTCTGAAAAATCACTGTATTTTCATTAGGCTGTGAAGACATTATTTTCGAAACACCTTGCGTAGCAATGAGCACGCTGAACAAAATCCTCTATCTCGTACCAATCCAAAACAGCTAAATGTAGAGCAAGTCAATTGGGCAGAGGAGGGCTGGAGAAAGAATTTTATTCTCCACCTTGCTGCCTTAAACTCCTCCCAGAGAACGTTATGCGTATCGGCATCACTTCTGCAGAAAGTATGGAAAATATCTTCCCCCATGAATATTTAGCTTGTAGATTCCTGGCTAGAGTTCCTGCTCTCTTTGCAGATAAGAGATAAGGGCTTGAACCCCCTGAAGCTCAGGTGGACTTTGAAGATATCTGCTTTGAATGATAGTGAAGGCAGCTGCTGCACTTTCTGTACTGCTCAGTCCTGTTCGTGTTACACATGCTTTGCCAGGCTGCTCTTTGTAGACACGTGGGCAAAGCAATGCATAGTTTGAGGAGTTGAATCAGGATTAGCCACTGAGAAGTTTTACTCAACTGAGCTGGTGACTGTCTGGCCAAGAAGAAGGATGTTAGATATCTTATGATCTTTATCAGCAAGAACGTGGGTGATGAATTTAAGGGGGTGGTGTGAATTGGGATCCTAGACTTGGGAGATCTTTAAGTCTCAGTCATTTCCTCTTGTGGTTTTGGACCCAGAGATGACTGTTCAGAGAAGAACCCAGATTCGTCAAAGTGGTGCCTAAGAATCTTTCCATATCTTACTTAAAATGGTTGGAGAAGTGTGTAGAAAAGGTGACAAAGGATTTGTAGGTGGTGGTTACTGTTGCACCTTGCTCAGATATTCTGCATCTTCCCATCAGCTGGGTCAGAAGCCCAGGAGCAACCTAGAGACCTCTCCATTCCCAGTACTACTTAACTCTCACTCTCCTGCCGTTTTCCTTTCCTGAGTTACAAGAAGAAGATCCCACAGTGAAAAGAATTTTTTTCCCAGTGGACCAAAAAGCATGGAGTTGGTTAACTTGAGCCAATTTTGAAACCATATCAGTAGCTGAAAAGTTTACTCCCTGAGCTACGGGAGGTCCAGGTTTGTCCTGTGAAGGTTGAGAGACAAGGACTTTTTACAAAAGTCCCACATCATTAACATGGCAGCTTGTTCCATTCCACCATCCCATGGTGGCAGGTGGGCATGAGAAAGGAGATGGGGTGGCTGCTGTTGAGCATGGAGTATCTGCACAGGTTATTGGCTTGGTTTTAATCCACACTACACTCAGATAAATGCAAAGGGAGGATGCTACATTCTCCCTTTCTCCCACTAAAGGTGTGGTCTCTAATTTATCACTTTCCTGCTCTTCATTCACTCACATGCCCTGCTCGAGACACGTCTCTAGTCACGGTCCAAACTCCTAGTTCACAGCTACAATAGTGCTTTGGGTGTCAGTAGCTGCCGCTGCAAAATCCTACTGCTTTTTAGGATCCCCTTTTTTTAGAGGTGTCTCCCTCATCTTTCTGTCATACACAGCTAACTGTCATTACAGCGTCAGATCAGATGGTGCATCCAGAAAGCCAGAGCCTCAATACATTTGCTTTGCTTGTGACTTTAGCTTTGCACTAGCAACACAACCTCTTGTGCATACCCGGCTCCAGGAATGGTCAGTTCAGCACTGGAGCATTCTTTCCCTCTTCCCTCCCCACTGTTCCCCCCTCGCAGGTGACTTGAGTTGCTTATGGTTTAATACAATCGGCCGCCCCACGTTCTGGGGGTACTTCTGCATGAGAACTGGCATGGGAAGCCACCACCCTGCCTCCATCAGAGGTGACCTGGACTTTTCCACCTGCCGGTGTCAGGCGCTGTGCCTTCAGCTGCCAAACTGGCACGGCTCCACCGGCTGCGGCAGCTGAGCGCCTCTGTTGTCACTCAACCCGGTACATCTCCATGGAGTCTGATAACACATCTGCTAATTAATGCCAGTTGTGATCATTGGTCAGATCCTCAACTGGGATAAATTGACATGGTTCCATTTAAGCCTGCGACAATTAGCGGCAGCTTAGCGCTGACCCGGTGGTTTTCTTTATAACGTGGATATACGTCTTGTTGAAAGTGAATAAAACCCACCAACTAATTGCATATAAACTACCAAACAATCAGAAAATGAAATGATTGTCAGTAACTCCCAGCCGGGGCCAAATTACAATGGTGACAAAGAAGTGATAGCCCCGGATATGTTAACAACTCTCTGAGCTATTCAAGCTCCTTATAATAAAAATAATTAATAATAATAGACGTGCTTCTCGGTACATTCACCTTTCTGTAAGGAAAGCCTAATGAGTCTGTCTTTTAAAAAAGAAACTATCAGGAAATTCAAATGTCATTCTATTAATTTGTAAGCGTAGCGTTTTACATTTTAACAATTGAAGAGATCAAACCTAATCTTGAATTCAATTTTTAAGTCTTAGAAGCAACACCAGTAAGAAAAAAGGAACAGTCCAAGAACTTTTCTCAGGATTCCTTTTCTGCTGTTTGTCAAAATTTCATTTTGATCAATACTTCCACCCTGTTAGGCCATATCACCAGTTCTCTCAACTATAGTAAGCAGAGCTGTAGTAGGTATTAAATGCTAACTAGAGTCAAGCAAGGCACTCCTGGAAACAGAGCAAAAGTTTGATAGGTTGTGTCAGAAGGAACTGCTGTTATTATTATAATTTATTATTTGTTAAGCACTGACAATGTGCTCAGTTCTGCTGATTAAGTTCTTCTGAGCAAGTTCTACTGATTAGCTTCTAAGGACAACACACTGTACTACAAAGAAGATATGTGACAGCTATCAAGACTTTTGCTTTCAAGGCTCACTTAGCAAAACAATTACATGCCAGTTATGCAGGTTTTATGAAAAAAAAAGAGAGAAAATGCATAAACTGAGTAAATATCATGACTTTTGTGTTCACTAATTTTCCTACTCCAGATCTCTCACTTCAGTACTGTCTGACAACCTCAAAGCTACACTGAGATTCGAAGAAGATCTAAAGCCTCATCCCCACTTATATTCAGTCTTAAGTATCATGCTATATTAAAGGCAAGCACGCAGGTTGTATTGTTAGGAACTGTCTTTGGATTTGGGACTCTGTCCCTGGGAAGGGCAGAAACGGCTGAATGGGGCCAGCTCAAGACAGGCAGAAGTCTGAGCAACTTCAGACTCACATGCACATTTCCTTCATGCCACAAGGCACATTGGGCAGAGTTAGCCAGTGAGTAGGTGGTGACTTGACCTTAGAAAGACTTTTGGGGGTGCAGGTGCCAAAAGGAAGCTGGTTTCCTATCCTGCTGGGTCCTTGCTGGGCTGCCAGGGCAGTTTCCCTAACAGACATATTGTTAGGTCTCTCCACCCTGAGCTATAGGGACATTTTTGCAGGGCATCTGGGAGTTGGGCTCTTGGTTTTGTGCTGCTCTAAAGCCATTGCAGTAATTCTATTCCTGAGATACAGGTGAACTTTGTGCCTGTTTTACGTTTACTTTAGCATGTGAAGAAATCATAGTTTCTCTCTCCACCTTCACCCTTAGCTCATTTACATACCTCCAAGGTGGCAGATTCCCAAAACCAGGCATTTGATGGCTAAATAACGTGTATGCATCTGTGTGTACACAGCAGGAGATGGGGCTGAGGATTGCTTTAAGAACCACTGGCCAAATTTGTGTGTCAGGAGGGTGCCAAACAGACATTGTCCCTTGCCCCAGACAGGCAACACCTAGGCTTTCTAACTGCAGCGCTGCCAGAGCTCCAGCTGTGCAGATGTTCTTAGAAGAAAAACTCCCTTTTGTCTGCCGCTATCCTCTAGCCTGCACACTTCCCTAAATCCCGCCAGCATACTTTCTTCTTTTTTTCTTTTTTTTGTAACTGACAGAGAGAAGTGAGTTCTTATATAAATCCTTTGTGTGAAGATCAAACTACGTGCATGTAGAGCTATTATTTTTTGGGGGGGAAATCTGCCCTAAAATAATGATTCCATGTTATCCCCGCAGAGCGTCTGCGTCGTCTTTTAAAATGCATCCAAGGCCACCCTCAAGACCCGACTGAAGACTGGCAGGCAGCGGGCTGCAGCTGAAGGCTCTGTGCATGTGGGGAGGGCAGAGCGTGGGCAGCCCAGGGCAGGATCGGGGTCAGGGGCAATGCAGCCGAAAGGGACCGTAATCTGAGTTGCTCCTCGCGGACAATGTCAGCCTTTGTACTGATAGAAACCTGTGGGACAACGCAGGAGCTGGACTGGGACATGTGAAAAAGGTGTTTCTTTACCTAAGCCAGCTTGGACTCCTCAAGCATCCAGCTGGCAAAGCCTGAGGTTTCAGTCAAACCTTGTAAGTTAACATTAGTTTACTAACAGACCAAGGAGTGGAGGATTTGGTTGAGAAAACATAGCCTTCCATTCATAAAATCAGAAAGCCTTGTAATGGAGAAAGGAGAATCAGTGAAAATGATCGGCTGATTACGGTACTGTTGGGAAATTATTTTTTAGAAGGAATAGCTAAAGAAGAAAGCCCCCAAATGACAGCAGCACAGCGATTTAGGATCAGTTTCAACGTGGCTTGGTGTCTGACTATTTAACAATTTGATCACCATCTATAAAAATGACCAGGTAGTAGGAATACTGAAGCCCCCATGTACGCCACCAAAGAGTTAGCACGATTCACTGTAGCAGCATACCTTTGGGAAAGCCTCCCTCTCTCCCTCTTTTGCTTTTTCTATTCTTCTTTCTCTTATTGTGCTCCCAATTTTCCTGAATATAATATAGTCAGGGTTTTATAACCAGCCCTAATTTTCCCAGAAGATGCAGCTTTTAAAGAGCAGCACAAGTTCTTTTACTCAGAGCCATAAAAAAAAAGCCTCACACTCCAGTGTGACCATCTAAGAGATGGAAGAACAAATTCCGTTAAAATAAATATATTCTACCTGTGCCCATTCCCCAGCAAAGCCAGCCAAAGCCAGAACTAAACCCTAATCTAGCCTTTATTAAAGTGGAAAAAATTCCACTTCCTTTTATTCCCCCATTCATTTTCTGCTGCTGTGATTTTCCAAATTTTAGGCAAGCCTGTGACCAAGAACTGCAGGGCCAAAAGGGGCTGGATGTGCCATATTCCTGGCCCAAATGGAAGCAGGAAATACTAAACATCTTGCATGGAAGCCTGTTCTCATCAGGTTTATAGCCCAGCTTTTTCCATCAAAAGCAGTGAGGATGGTACAGACGCAGTTCAGAAATGCATCCAAGCATATGGGAGTATATCTACACTAATCCTCCTTTTGAGTTCCATCCAGCATTAAATCAGAGCCACACCGGAGAGAGGAATAATGCAATAACTTGTGGAAAAAGCATGGCTCCTTTCTATTAGGATGGGGAAAATCAAACGTGACTCACACTTCTCCTTAAATACTGCTAGGGGAATGTTAACAGCACAAAGCGTGGCAGAGACTGGAAAAAAAAACCCTAAGTGAGGTACCACCTTAACTTGCCTGCCCTGTGACCTTAAGTCCCTGTGCACTGCAGGCTACAGGTGCAGGGCGATCACCACTGGGACAGCATCAGCAGCCTTGTCAGAGTAAGGTGATGAGAGGCAGCGAAACTCATCTGAGAGACTGCAAAAACACCTTTTTGCAGGGCTAACCCACACTTTGCTTACAGGACTGTGGCTGCAGCCACTGTCCTGAGACATGCCCTGAAAGCATTGCCACCAGAGTTCAGGAGAAGAAGGGGTGCACGGCCTTATTTTCCTAGCTAGAACACAGGGAGCTCTGTCTGAAGGAGCAGAAGGGCTTTGCTGAGCTCATCGGAGGACAAGAGGGCCCTATGGCCGCGGCGAGGCCCGGAGGGTGTGCCATCGGCGCTGGCTCCGACATGGGAGCAGAACGGGCAGGGCGGTGACACCCTGCTCCACGTCACCAGCTCTGGCCTCACCTACTGAAAGTAAAAGCAACAGAAAAAGCTGCAAGATGAGATCTGCACCAAGTGCTTGAGATGCTCTATCATCAGTAGCACATGTTGACCAGGGCTTGAGTCCTTCATCGCTTCTTCCTTACGTGCAAAGAGAAAAAAGAGATTTTTCTAAGAAGTGCAAGCGTATTCCACAGCCTCCAAACACTTCTCCCTGGACGTACAGGCAAGGCACAGAAAGAAAGATTTTCAACAGATCTTACTGTGGGAGTGCTGATGGTTTAGGGAGATTAAAAAGAGCTGTCAGCTGACAAAACAAGGTGGGTAGTTGGGAATACTAGTTAGGAGAGGGTTTGGCTAACTAGTGACAGGGAGAAAAATAAATACAGCTCCACGCACACAAGCGTGTCCACGTGCAGAGACAACCTACCACTCAGGCAAAGAGCCTATGGTTTACCCACATTAATATCCGCAGATTTCTTGAGTTACATTTATTCTCTTTTCCTGATGAAAACTGGAAGAAATCGTATTTATGTCTTTTCTTAAAGAAAAAACATCAGTAGATTACTCGGTGGAAAACCCTCTAAAACACCCAGATCTTCAAAATTACTGACCAGAATCTTATCTGGTGTAACTCAGCCTCTCTAGGTTGACATCTACAAAGCAGAGCATCTTTACCTCAGCTTCAGATCTGCCCCCATATGCTGTTCTTTAGAACAACTTGTCTTCCCCCCTCTTTTTTTTTTCCAGAACATGCATCTGGTTTAAGGTGACTTTTCCTTTCCCAGCATATGGAGCTGAATGATTGTGATGATTTACATTTCTTTTAAATCACAGTCTACTAAATGGAAAAATAAATGCTAATAAGTTGATATGGTTTACTTCTGAATGAATTATTGATATGAATGAGTAGTTGCAGCTATCATAATTACTGTTTATTAAATAAATATATTTTGAATTAGGGACCCTTGATTAAGAAATCACACTTTTGTCTGAAAATTGTTTTCCTGCTGCTAGTATAAGAAATACTTCACATTAGTCAAAATAATAAAAAAAAAAAAAACCACAACCCAGGTTGGTGAAACGTTTCCATTTTTTATCTTTTCCTTTGCTCTGTGAACTTGCCAGCGCTTTGTGCATATTCTCTTTCACTGCTTCTCTCCTCTAATCAGTTAAGTGAGGCTTTTTCCCCTCTGTTGTTTGTCTGGATCTGTCACATAGCACCTAGAGACACAAAAAAACATTTTAAATAGGAAAATGCAAAACACAAAAACTAAAGGATTGAGGATCAGATACCTGAAAGTCCTCTCAACATTTTCTTTCAAGCTGAGCACGTTTCATATTAATGGTGTCTCTTTAACATAAATAATGATCTAATGAAATAAATATGAAATCGAAAGAATCATAAAAAGAATTTTACATTTAAGAATGCCATCTGTGTAACACTTAGCCTAACAATGAAATCATTTCAGTGCCAAAACAGCTCACTCCGCTTCCAGCACAAGTTACAGGAAAGGGTAATGGTTTTGCAGAACGGCATAAAAGTCTGAGTTCAGTCGCAACAGGAACACCTGGGTTCAAACTCACGGTGCTTCACACGGACAATGAATCTCACGTGTGAGTTTTGAACTAGCCCCTGCTAATGTTTCCACCTCGAGTCATCACAAATTTTTGATGTGGCTGCCGATTTTTACCACAAGGGAATTTAGATAATCAGAGGGGAAGATTTTGTGGGTCAGCGCAAGGGTATCTTGCGACGATTACACCGATTCTCTGCTTTCCCACTGTGCACAACTATCCTGTGTAATATCCACAGTCAGTTTTGTCTGACCGAAGAGCACAGGACTTAGAAACAAGATCCCCTTTAAGTATATCTGTAGCAAGAGAAGTTCTCCCCACAAAGCTTTTAGGGCTTAAACACCAGACCTACTGTCAGCTATTAGAACCAGTGTCATAAGTCACAGGCAGTGGGGAGGGCCGTGTTGCAGGATGGAGATGTCGTTTCATGGAAGCCAAGTTCTTGCCGTGTGCGAGGCGGTGCAGCAGAGCCGTGTAGAACACAATGGAGATTGTTTGTTTATACCAGTCGAAGAGAAGGGAACATATTTGTTTTGAGTGAGCTGTGTTAGAATACATATTGTTTTATATGCCCGGGCCTCATTACGCTGTGCTAGTCTTCAATATGGATCAGATCTTAAAACTGCTCAACATACTGAAATAAATGTGAGTTCTACCCACAGAACATCTCTAGACTTAGGCCTCATGTCTATCAATGTCATCTCAAAAAAAACAAATGTTCAAAAAAGAAAAACAACAAAAGTATCTTAGAGACAGTGGAGGATGCTCACGTGCAGGAGATGCCATTCAAGGAGATGCTGAGGAATTACTTGGAGAGCGAGAAATCCACATAACAGGGCTGGAGAACAGAGTGAGCCTGAAAGAAAAGGAGAAATAATTAAGGTTCGCTGAAAAAAATATGACTTGTACCAGTCAGGTTTGTTTTTTAGAAGTTATTCTGAAACCAGGAGGAAATTCTTCCTTCACACCAGGGATGCGGCCACATTAACATCTCACCAGGCAAAGGTGGTCGCAGTCCATACTTTGCTTAAAGATATAACTGTGGGAGCATCCACAGAGGAAGAGTTAAAGCGCTGTTCAACAAACAACCTGAAGTGCTGTACGCTGTAGTCATATAAAGGAAGGGATGAGCCAACGGAGAGAGATGTTCAGCTGCAATCAAAGAGGATCTGAGTCTAACTGAGCACTCACATGACAGTTGGGATCATTTCGGATCCCTTCCAATGAAGATAAAATAGCATCAAAAGCGGGAAGGCTTTTTTTCTTCCTTTTAAGGATGAAAACACAACATCATTAGTCAAATTTACTCTGAACTTCCACCTCCTCATGTTGATTTGTACTCAGGTTGAGTAAACATATCTTTCCATCAAGGTAAATAAATGTAAAAGCCTATCAGTAACTTAATTGCTTAACGAAGGATGCAGTGTGGGGTGTAACACTGTTTTTGACTATACTGTTGAAGTTAACAACCTCTTAAAAACACCTATTACACAGCTTGGCAGCAAAAAAAAAAAAACAAAAACACCTCTCTTCCTCCTTGAAAATACGCTTATAAAATTTCAACCACTTTCCAATCATTTTATCCTAGTGTTGGGGAGGGGGTGGAAACCTCCAAGGCCAATTTTCCAGGTGGACTAATGTAAAATCCAGTTTATTCACTTGAAACGCCGTCTTTTGGGGGCCTGCATGTCACAGAGAAATTGAGCTTGAGAGAAATGAGGAGTCCACAGTAAGAGCAGAAGTTATACAGCGTGGAGGAAACACCTGCAAATGTAAATGGCCATGGTATTGAGCAGGACCATTTGCTAGGGTGGGTGGGGGGCTCAGCTCACCGATGCCAGGCAGGAGCCTGATCTCGGATGCATAGCACACACCCAGAGATGTCTGGGAACGTGCCCTCCTCTGTCCTTACACACCTAGTGCCCTGGATTGAGAGGACTCACGGGAGAATGCAGTTGTTCCCGTTAAAACCAAACCATTAAGCAGAGGTGCAGGGAAAATCAGTTCTCCGGTGAGAGGACGGCGAGGGAGGAGGGTGTGCCATGCGTCTGAGATCGAAATCTGGCTCGCGGTGGGCAGGCAGGCAGAGAGCAGAGGCGCAGCTGCCAGCCTGACATGATGGATCAGAAAAGCTACTAAGGAGCTGCGAGAGTCCAGGCAATCGAAGCAAAGAAGAACAGAGAAAGGCAAATAGGTCAGATCATCTTTGCAATCTAACAATTAAACCATCATCCACTTCTAAAGATATAAGATGTCCTAAGCTGTAGACATCTCAGCACGTGATCGCCACCGTGACTGAGGGACAGGTCTACCAACAGGAATTAATAATCATCATTACTAAGAGTGCTAATAATTTTGGATGGGTCATTCTGTAGGGAACCCTCTGAGGAAATAACATGGTTGAGCATTTTGGCTTAGAATTAAGTAGTCCCGTATCAGCTTTACACAGCCCATTGGAAAACAAAGGTGTGCTCAAAATTGTCTGTTACATAGGCGGCTCTCGCCAAAATCTCATCCTCCTTCAGGTAGTCAGTAGCAGGGAGTGCCATGGAGTCGACTTCAGCTGCTTTCTTCAAAACCCTTTCAGAAATACTCATTTCTGCTGGCATATCACTCAGCAGCTCGTTGTTAGGATTTGTTCTCAGTGCCATGCATGAACTGAGACTGATATGTGGGGCAATGCAGAGTGACAGCCTTCAACCCTAAAAGCAGGTACCTGCTTCCCTTAGCAGATACCCACCTTGACACTGACTCAGAAGGATATGTGCAAAAATTATCTTTCCTCTCTCATTTGCCTGTGTTAAGCTTAAGCATGTTCATCCAAATTAGCAATCAAGCAAACTGTGCATGCAGAAATCTGCACTTGTACAAACTGTGCAGTTTTTTTGTAACATTCCAAGATTAAATATCCTGACAAAAGATAAAAACCCTTTAACAAATCTGCCCCTAGAGAAAAGTAACATTTTTTATTCCATTTACTGTCAAATGACATAAAGAAAGTATAGCTGAACACAGCCCTATAGGTTGATTTGTTGCTTTAAATAATGTCACTAACACACAGATATCAATGTGATGGTGCAGAAAAGAAAAAAAAAAAAAAGTTCACATTGAGCTAGATTCAATTACAGACCTAGAAATTGAAATTAAGTCTGATGCTACATGCTTAATTCATGCTTGTGTGACTGAGAAAGGCAGTATCTGGTTTACCTTGAATTTCCTGCCTTAGTGTGGTGAAAACATGACCCATTACATTGATTAAAAAATAGTTTTCAAATGCAGCTTAAGTCATATTGCACTGGCAGGAGGGGACAAACACTTTTTTGTCCTCAGCGTACTATGGGATATAAAGAAAGCCGTTCAATGTCTTTTTGCTCAACTCCTAGCTAGGTCTTACAGCTCCCACTGAAAAATACGGGAAAAAAATACGATGATCTCTTATAATGAGAAGTCAAAGATTCTTTTTTAATAAAAAAAAAAAAATAAGCATCTGTCCCTCAAAACCCGTAATCCTCCCCTGACCACATATTTTGAAACAGGTGCATATAGGCAATTATCACATACGTTATGCTGGTTTATACTTATCTCATTTGGGTATTACACATTCATGTTCAACACCCCAAAATACTATACCATACCAGTGGAATTTCAACCAGCGCACATTTGACTACTGATTTCACATATGGGGCCGGGACTAACTTTTCTCCTAATATGGTGATGGCACAGGCACTATTTAAACGATTCCTGAGCCTTGTAAATATACACCAGATGTATCTTTTGTAAATGTTACATTTTTCAACATCTCAGCATTTGTGAATAGCTGAAAGCGATGCCAGCCATGCTTTAATGGGGCACCAAAGCGTACTGCATTCAAAGAAAGGACGCACCATTGCAACAGTCCAAATCACAACCGCTGTCGAAAAGCCACACTCCGGCGTTATTGATTAGCACCAGGTAAGGTAGCGCTCCGCGTTACACCGGAGCTGATGTTTCCCTGTACGCAGAGAGGGATGTGGAGCTCCTAGGGCTGCCCCGGGGAAGGAGAATGGCAGAGCTCTGGGGAGCCAGATGTGTCCCCCTCCCCTCCAGCCACCCCAGATGGTCAGAGGTGGAGTGGGAAGGGGTGTGGGGGCTGCCGCTCCTGCAGTCATGGTCAACATCCATTGCCAAAAGGCAACCACAGGGATGCACCCACCTTCCCAGGGCCGGGGAGGAAGCAAAGCACACCTTTCCCACCAGCACTGATGCTGTTCGAAGCTACAACACGTTCTCCTGTGCCTCGGGCTCCTGCTGCTTGATCCTTCCTCATTGCAGGAGTAACTCGATGTAGGGAGAGGCGCCTCCCATCAGGGATCTTTCCTGGAGCGCAGGGTGAATTCATGCAGCTGCAAGAAGCAGTGACCTTCTGGGCTTTCCTGGCCCTCTTTTTCCCCCCAAGCTTTATCAGGCTTTCCTGTGTCACTGCAGAAATCTCACAGATGACCCAGGAGCATGTGTGCATGACAGTCTATGGGAAAAGTCCTCTCCACACTTTCTACCTCCTGGCATTTGCCCTTCGCATTGCTACCACATCCTGCTTACCCTGACGGTCTCTCTGTTAGCACCAGGCAGTAAAAGGAGCCATCAGAAAATCAATTATCACATTTGTCTGAAAACACACTTCTCCTTTGCAAAATTTGGCCCCCAGCTGTCCCACAGATAAGAGGAAAGGCCTTTGTAGTATTGCAGAGTCACTACTATTCACAAGGCAGAGCGCTTTTGCTCTGTGGATGTTGTGCTGGAGTTGCACGCCACACCTCAGTCCAGTAAATCAATCAAAATCAGAGCTAGGGGACACAGGACAATAAACTTCGAGGGAATGGACTAGATGTAATGCCCCACTACAAGTATTATTTCCAAGTTCACAGGCTTGCAAATTAAAATGTCCCTGGATCGCTGCCATAAAAAAAGAACATTAAAAATCAGGGGAAGAGGTCTGGGCATCTGTTAGAAGCATCTAATATATACCAAATGTGTATGCTGAGCTTCTTAGATATCTGCGTTGCTGAAATATAGCCTACAACTAATGTAAAAGCAGGAATATTTTAATTGTATTTTTCCATTTGATATTCAAATGAAAAAAATATATCTTATTAAACACAACACTTGGCTTTGCTATTTTAATAAAAAATAAGTTGTTGAGGAAAAGAAAAGCAAAACTACTGATTCCTTTCCTTATGATGATCAAATGAGCCTTTCATGTTTGTATCTTATACTTCACTTTTTAGCATTTTGAGGCAAATAGCAGATATCAAAACTTAGTAAATAATCAAAGACTTATTCAGTTTTTCCAAACTGTCATGCTGCTTATCTTGTAATAACTGATCTCTTAGGTAGCATAAGATATTTAATTGCTACTGAAGATTATTTGAATGAAAAAAAGAGACGACGTTCTCCCTTACCCCTCAAAAAGACAAAACTATGTTCTTCAAAAAGACACATGCCGACAGATAGATTCTGATCTCTTCTACGCACGCACAAGTGCAGTAGCTAATTTTACAAGATTTGATAGGAGCTGCATATCCAAGATTACACCCTGTCCTCCTGACTGCACATTCCACATGGAAAACGGCTTAATTTGGAAATAAATTTTGTTGCTGATAAATCCAGACTCTGTAGTTTCTGGGCATCTGAAGAACCAAGCCTATTAAATGATTTTAGAAAGCAGCTAAGTAGGCACAGCAACTGTATTTTAAAGGGACTTTTTACAGTGTTGGCAAAGTGCGTATTCACATATCCCCCCTGACATGATAGACTGTAATGGCTTCGGTCTGTCATGTCAACCATCTGCATATTAAACAGTCCCTAAGTACACATTGACACAGCAGACCCTAATAGCTCTGAAGCCGTAACAATCTATTGAGTCAATAATATGCATGTTAAAGAGCATCTCCCGTACTTCCATCAATACCTTTTATCTTTTCCTTAATTTGTATCTTCTTTTTATATGTATATCTGGAGTTAAGGTTTTAGGAACCTTTATCCTTTAACGTGCTGCCGCAGATGTGAAACATGTGGCACAGAGAGGCAGTAGCAAAACCCATCCCTAGTATCTGGGCCAGATCTTAAAACGAGGACTGTAATATTTTCACGCTGGCAGCACATATTCTTCTACATAAGGTGGAAATAGCCCCTCTTTTCTGCTGGACCAGAGCCGGTGCTCGTGAAAAGCCCGGGAAGGATTCTTGATAATTTCACAGGCTTTGGATGGAGCCCAGTGTGATGCTACTCGTTTCCTATTATACATTTCCTTCTAATTAAATGAAATAGGTCACAAGAGGAAAATGAAACAAAAGACAAATGTATTTACTTACAGTAATATCAACCCCCAAAAAAGACAATCCAAAACAAGAGAAGAGACAATACAAAATACACTGTCTCTTCATTAATTTGATGTTACATCTAGTACCACAGTCTTAATTCATTCCTGGGTGATCCCAAGATCTTTCACGTCATGGAAGAGGGAGACTGCTACTTAAGCATAAGAAAATGGTGGCTTAACAACTTCCTTTGTCTAAATAACCACAGAGAAAAAGCTTCATTTGCTTTTCCTCAACTTCGCGTCAGTGTACCATGGTGTGATCCTCCCGCACCCTGATCACAGGACCTTCCCATCTTCTTCCGCTCCTCTTGCTTTCTGCAAGCACCACAATTTGGCTCCACACTTTTAAAAGTGAAAACAAAGTGCAGTTTGTGTTTCCAAAAGGCAGACTCGGGGATAGGGAGGCCACTTGACCCTATCGGCAGATCTTGCTGGCCTGAATTTCCCTCTTCTTTCCACTAATTTGACACCAATGTGTCTTTGAAGCACACATGGATTTATTCCAGCATATTCCTGATTAACTTTCGCACCACTGAGGGCAGAATAGTGATACTCTCCCTGTTGCTTTCCAGGACTGTACAATTCATCCTCCCTTTGCCTTGCACCATCTTGTGTTCCCCGGCACACCAGACCAGATCATCTACTTCTGTGCCTCACGTCATGACAGCATTCCCTAACCACATGACAAGCACTGCAGGCACCTGCCCTCTATTAAGTCCTCAGCAACTTTTTCCTTGTAACCAGCAGGCTTTTCTTCCAAATGCAATAGCAGAGAAGTTGATCAGATGCCCACACACACGCCCCGGGATCTGCCCAACCGTGAGGAAGGTCCTCAAAGCCTCGGAGTCCTGCATCCGCTTTGTCCTACGTGCCACCATGTGCATTATCAGGGCAGGATTTTCTAAACAGTAGGTAGCACAGTGCTCACACAGCCACAGTATTCATTATTTGAGCTTATCCACTGAAGATCTAGCAAGCAGATTTAGTTTTGTTCAGCAGATTTTTTTTTTTCTAAATGAAAAAAAAAAGCTATTGAAAAAAAAATCAAAGAAAACAAACAAAAGTTAAAGGATGGGTGCCTCAAAAAAAAAAAAATCTAAAAGCAAAAGTGACTGAACGTCCTGCTATCTACACTGCCAGTATTTCCTTTAGCTGAGGGAGGCAGCCCAAGTGGATCTCTGGAGAGGCTTATTCCTGAGGGAAACTCTTCATTGCCAGCTCCCTTGTGTGGTGCTGCAGTTCATCACCAAATAATAGAAGCAGCACAGTCCTCTCCCTGCAGCGTTACGGATACAGCTTTGCTCATTTGAGTAAAACGTGTCCTTGCTGGACTTGCTGCAGGAGCTCTCCTTTGCTACTGACTCTACTCAGCCCTGTGGCAGCCCAACAGCCAGGACCAGACCAGCCCCGGTGAAAGGAGGAATGTCACACAGTAATAATATAGCAGCTCTGGCTCATACAGTGGCAGTTGCTCATCTGGCTCTTCTGTTTGCACTTAACAAGCCCTGTAGGCTTCCCTGTACTTACCAGAGTCACCACACAATGGCAAAGAAGGACGGGAGAAGGAGAGCTGCTGGCCACACAGCCAGAAAGGGTGTCCTTTAACACAAATCCTCTGCGCTGAGGATTACTGGGTTTGGAAATGCTCACTCCAGGTGGCCGGCACTTCCAGGAATTGTTCCACTAATTCATGAGGAGAGGTCACCCAGTTCAAGCCCACATTAGAGCAACTGATACCTGCCATCAGGTGAAAGAAAAGTCACCAGCCTTGGTCAGAAAAGGAGACGGCTAAGTAAGGGAAATGAAGAGAGAGCAAGTGAAAGAAACGTGGTGCCGTAGGCAGGGTGCTCCACGTCACCCCAGGAACCACCTTGTGCATGTGGTGAGAGCAAGGCGGGCTCTCCAAGAAGGGCCTCACTTCCTCCCCACCCCATCATCCTCCTGTGCAAGCCCATCCCGTGCCCAGATGTAGCTGAGCCTGCCCCAGGCTGGCCTGATCCGGAGCCCACCAAAGTCAATGGAAAGATTCCCAAGGACTTCAGTGTTGAGGGCTCCATCCCCTCAGGCAAACGTGGGAGAGCAAAACTCTGGGCAAGGCTATGATTTCACTGTCTGTGTGCATAGGATGTCTCCTTTCCCACACAGAGGAACGCTGGCCACCCTTCCCACTTTTTTGGTTCTCAGTGTTCAACACTGCACCTGGAGTTATCTCCCATTTACCAGGGAGCTGATTTAAGTGTCTGACTCAGTCACATATGTTTGGCTCCCTTATCCAGAGTAAGATTTGGCCTACTAGCTGTGAAAACAGCTTATATCACATGTGCTGCAAAGCCTAGCCAGAACAGGCTGAATAAAGGATGAAGTTTAATCATGGAAATGTTGACCTACAAATAGAGAACAAAATGTTAAACCACATGGTATAGGGTGCTGCACGCCCCAAATATCAAGGAGAGGAAAGAAGAATCGAACACATTTGGAAAGTAAAGCTTACTGTTTGGGGTTTGGTTTTTCTTTTTTTTTTTTCTTTTTCTTTCTGAAGATTCAGAGAGTCAGACCCACACTGTTCCCGCTCGCGATGACATCCTGGCATCTGAAGAACAACATGACACCCACCACAAAATGCTGCTGTTGGCTGGCGCCGTCTAAAGTGTTGAGGTTTGGTGAGGGAGGTGAGAGTGCCAAAGGAAGGCGAGTAGGGGTGTCACAGCAAGTGGGACCCAGCCACCCGCGTGACTCGAGTCTACGGGACCTGTAGAAACTGGGTAGAGGTAAATAAGACAGGGAGGAATGTCCCTTTCATCCCGTATCCTTGAAAACTAGCCGTGGGTTACCTCTAACACCTGAAGGGCTCTTTGTCATTATTTTCACACCACCTTTCAGCTGGGACGTTCTCACCTTTTTGGGTTTCACACAAAGAAGGGCAGCTTTTTTGGCAGAGAATCCATTTCCATTTTTAATCACAGCCATCACACAAACAGTTCATCTCACAGGATGCGAAAACTTTCTCATAGGCTTTATTTAACAGCATTTAGGGGGTTGCAAAAGACAAAGAAGAATTTTTTTAATCAACGGTCGTCTTGCTTTCACTAACTTGCAGGCTTTGTCTGTAGGTACGCTGCATTTTAGACAAACGTAGTTAACACCAGCCGGCCAGACCTTACTGACTGACAACTGTTTCTTTACAGGATTTCTATGTGCCAAGGAGCTGGACAGTAATATCCATTTGGTATGCATGGAAAGTACTTGCAGAACAATAATCACAATAATTGCTTCTGATTCTTGTGTTTACAACACTGCCAAAGTATCATTAGAGCCTTATTTATAGATAATAATGCTTATTAATCACACATATTTGAATTTTGGAATGTATTAGATTAATATTCTTTTGTAACTTGGTTCTGTACTAATGCTGTGAAAAGCACTTTCTGAATTCAGCCCACTGGGAAGTGCTCGCCTCGGAAAAGTAAAAGCATCCAAGCCATCTGCAGGTGAGGGACAAAGGGCATACCTCTTCCTCAGTGGGCAAACACAGGAGCCGGACACACAATTCCCAAAAGTAGCTCCTTTGGACTAAAATCGGAGGCAGGTTCCTGAAAAAAAATACCGTGAAAGGTGTGATAGTAGTGCCATGCTTGAGCTCGCTTCTCGAGGTTCTATGAAAGGGTTTGATTTCTACTGCTTTATAAAGAAAATGGTCAGGGAGGGGGTAGGGGAGGGGTGAGGAAGAGGTCCATCTATCACCTTCCTCTTTAACAGCTTATTCTTCCCTATGGGTGAGTTTAGGCTGGACCTCAGGATTCTTCATCAGTCGAGAGGTCGGTAATGAGAAACGTAGTACAAAAATCCCTTCTAATTTTGGTTATTAAATAATTCCAGCTTTTCTACACCAATGTCTGCTGTGATTCAATAGCATGATGGAACGAAAATGGATTTTTAAAAATGACAGTTACAACAAGCAAAAATGTCACCCAAATCTAAATATCAACTGCCATATATTCATATTCTCCTTTGTCTCCCTGTAGCCCATTACAATGCTGAAAAATACACCAAAGCAACTGCAGTACCAAACTCTCCAATTTTTGGTGTGTGGCCAGCTCCATAAATTTGCATTTAAACAAATAAAATCCAGAACTGTATAGTATGTCTTCTCTTTTTTTTTTTTTTTTTTTTTTTTCCCTGAGATGGTTCTTCAAGCAAATTTAAAGAGGCTCTGTCAGTTCAGGGACCACATTTCCGTCTGCTTTTTTTTTTTCCTTTTTACCCACTGCTGATGTAATGTAACTACTATAGACGCCAGAAATTAGAGAAACGGGAAAGAAAGGAGGGGAGTTGTATTTTATTCTGTGTGTCCATTTTGTGGGTTTTATGGCACTCCCTGTACAGTCAGGATAACCTGTTCCTCAATGTCACAGCCTCTATTGTCTCCAGGGATCTTTCACAGTGGCAGGAAACAAAAAAAAAAAAAGAAAAAACTAAAATGCAGAAGCTTTAAATTGTGAAGAACACTTGTGGCTTTGCTGCAACTCCCCTAAACTGCCCTTAGATAATATATTTTAACAGTCAAAATTACCAAGTGATGGTGCCCCTTTAAAACATGTTTCACCCATTAATATTCCAGCGTGCTTTACTTACTGTGTTTATAAAATGCCAGTATTGAGGTTTCCCAGGAATTTCGAACCTATCAAGACAGCCAAGGCTGAGCACAGCCCAATCAATTCCAGACAAAGCCAGGATTTAAAACAAAATAAAAACCTAGCAGCACAGTTAGAGATGAAACCAAAGAGTGAAGTTGGGGCCAGGATGCAGAGGGGAGATCCATCCTTACGGGTTCGGAACAACAAAGAGGGGCATCGCTCCCACCCTGGGCACCCCAGCTCCTGCTGAGGGCCGTGGGACCAATTTGTCCCTGGTTTTACTGGGAGAAGGGTCATGGCTTCACCCACCACTTGCAGACAAAGAAACTATCCCCCAAGTATGGGCACCGGGGCTGCGCAGAACTTTGGATTGGGCCCCTTTCCCACTTCCAGCACAATACCATCTGGCCAAAACTCGATGGTGCTGCACTAAGGAGACTTTGACTGATAACCAGTCACAGGTTTTGGTTATTTTGCTTCTTCTCTTCTGAAGAAGGGGCCATAACCCCAGGTGCACACGACCTGCAACGGGGTTCACCGGCACAGAGGCATCTACAATATATTATTCTCTCCTCGGTCATTGGCTGATCCTGGAAAGATCTGCTATATTTTCCTTACATTTCAGTGTGTCACGGTGCAGAAAGCTGCCCCTCTAACAGGTCTTTAAAATTTGCATCTTGTTCTTGCCTAATGGTAGTAAGAAATAGCTGGAAGAGTTCAGTACTAAGATCCTAATTTCAGAAAGTCAAAATATCAGCATTTAAAATCATAATTCACCCTATACGGATTCCAGGCTTCTCATTTTCTTAATTGAGTAATGAGGAATAATTTCTACTATTGATGTCTGGGTTTTTTTTTAGGTTGGTAGTGGTTTCATCATTTCTCCTACTTCACCGAATGAAAAAGCAAAGCAAACAGTTATCACATGGGGAAAGGTAGGTTTGTGTTTTATACCTGCAGGGCTGATGCTAAACCTATACAAACATAAAAACACAAATTTCCAGCAACAGCATTTTGCCTTTTTTTTTTTAACCCGAAGTCAAATTTCTACGTCCATGTTTGACTTTCTAAAGAAAAGTGACCACTTTTTTTTTTTTTAAAATATTATGTTTTTACAGTTCATGTTGAAACCAAATGAAGGGGTAAATGCCCAATGCCCTTGAAAAATAGTCCTTTTCCTGTGCCTGTGTGAAGCCTCGGTATGGAAAAGCTGGCCCTTTGCACAAAATAAGTAGATGACCCTAAAAGCACTGCTCACATGCAATTTCAGCACATGAGTCAGAGTATGCAAAATCAGATCTCAAGCCACAGACAGCAAAACCACCTTCCAAATATTAAATGGCATTGCTACAGGTCACATTTTTGGATTTATAAATACAGGATACAAAAATCAGGACAGAAAAGTTTTGACTAACTTATTCACTAACCATATCTCCATGATCACAGAACGTTAAAAATGAACATTCAACTGGAAAAGATCTAAACAGAGGGAGAGTTTCAAAAGTGTCTTTTTGTTGTACCATTTTCTTTGCTATATTTCTCACTAGAACAACATTATTCTGTTCGTATTTAGCATTGGTTTTATTGTCAAATAGTTATTCTTTCTGTTATCAGATTGCATGATTATTGTGTATTTATCCCTCCAGATACGTATCAGGAACATTTCTCTTCCTTATTTTTACATCACTTATAGCTACTAAAATTTGGAATTTGTACTTTCCTGTCGTCTTCGTAGAACTGTAAGACACAAGCAGGAATAAAAATAAAACAATGCCTTTTCATCAAGTAGTCTGCTAACCAAAACGAGAAAAAATAATCTTTGTGTATTTCTAAATAGTCCTGTAGGAGTCATATACTTTCACTATGTGCTATATATTGTATAGTTTCTTCCTCTGTTATGACATCGCTGATTACTTAAAAAAAAAACTTTCAAAAACATTAAGGCACAAACCTTTGTATGAAGTACTTTTAGTATGCTTTTTATTCTGACAAGATTAATAATTATCCTATAAGCATGACACAGTGTTTTAAAATGTTGTTTCTGCTATGAGTTAGCATTGTGCATATGGGTATAAGCATGGAGAGAAAGGTTATTTCACAGCAGAGAAATGTATATTTAAACAACTTGTGATAAAACGGTGAAACTGTTTTTCCTTTTTAAGGAAAAGCGTGGGGGTTTTTTTTCCCCTCAGTTATTCTGAATTTAAAATATCTGCAGTGAGTTTCAGAAGGGCACTGGGCATTTGTAATGAAAATACCAGCTACTGAAATTAATGGGAGGTAATTGGGGGAAGCACAGCAAACGTCCCAGGGCTTTGGACAAACGTGGCCAGAAAGAGATCTGCTGTGTGGCAGGTGACAAGCGTGTACCCTCCCAACCAACAGCAACCTGCCTCCTTCCGTGGCACTTGTGACTAGCTCCTGGTGGGAACCAGGTTACGGACTAACCAGAATTCTGCTGTCCTTTGACAAGACAGTTCCTAAGCACTTACAGTCCTCATGACAGCCTGAGTCTTTCCCAGAACATCCAACTGCCCTTTTCACTAAGCCCATGCACACCCAGCACCTTCCATCAGTGCATAGACATGGGGTTTTTTGCCCAGCTGTTTAAAACACCAAGTCATATATTTATCCTATGCATCATGCGTAGCAACTGCACTTACTGCTGGTTCACCAGAGCCAAAGCAGAGACGATCTAAGCCTTAGATGGCTCCAGTGGAAGGTCAAGGTGGCCCTCAGCTCTAACTCCATCCACATCAAATAAATGCAAAAATAATCCCTCTGTTGATATCAAGGTGCAATGGAGTGGACTGAGGGCCAGATCCTGCTCATCCCAATAAGACAAAACTCCAGGTGGCTTCAATGAACAGGTCAAGCAAGATTTGGCCCGTCCTGAGGTGCACAAGGTTTGGCTTCCAGAGGCTGAGCTGTACCTGCTCGTTGAAACAGAGCAGCGAAAACCAGGAGTCAATAGATACTGTACTAAGGAGAGGACCAAGGGCCAGGGCTACACTTTCTCCCCACTAAAACCAATGGCAAGGCAGGTGGTGGCACTACAATTCGGTCCTGAGCCTTAGCGCTGGGATTCAACCCTGCTACACTCTTTCTACTAACTTTCCCTGTAGGAGTGATTGTTAAACAATGTAATGCCAAGTGCCAGAGGGCTCGCTTTTTACAATACCGAGCTGAATCGATTCAACTCCCATTCTAAATTTAAAATATGATTGCATTACTTGTCTTCATACTTTTTATAAAGGTCCCGTTGTGGTGCGGTTTCACGAGGTATAAAAGCCCATGTAGGTATTATGGGCTGTATCAGTTCATTTCATCTCATTAATCAGCTACTTTAAAATGTTTTCCTTTCAGTGCAGTAGAAAAATTAAATAAATGCTCTTTTTTATCTTTTCCTAAATTAAATTCGTATTCCATAATGATCGTATTTCATGTGCAAAATAACAAAATATACTTACATACCTGACTTTACTTCTTTAGTGAATTGCTTCATTTGTAAAATGTTGCATAGGAAATTGGAACCTAAAATGAATTACTTGTTTTTTCTTGATATGAAACCTTGTTTAAGTTCACAGCAATTTTAAATATGATACATTTAAAATATTAATATTTCCCATATATTATTCACTGACTTTCAGGTTTCATCTCAAGTTAGTGGCACTTCATATTTCAAAGGAAGAAGTGTTCCTTTTTTTCAGTACTAATGTTCTATTAATTCACTTTGTAATATCATTCTGGTTCAGACAAATGAAATTGCACTAAATTGCTTATGCCAAGAATCATGCTAAAGTTGTTAGCATTATATAAAATTCCATATTCCATTACTATTTTATAAGATTTTTATCTTAGTGGCATCTTTTTAGGCATAATTCATAGCCCTGTTTAGTTAGTTCTAGAAGGACAAATATATGCACAAATATTTTTGTACTGCAATGGGGTGTGTGAGGATATTTACAGTAAAGTCTGTAACTTCAGTGACTCTTGCAAGGCACCAGATGTAAACTCTTAGTGAACTACCTTAACAGCTTTTCCATTATGAACATTTTTTATTTTGGGTAGTTTTCTCTTCCAGCATATATTTCATCACACACGTGTATAAACACGCACATACGCACCCCTATACATTTGTGAAAAATAAATTTGTGTGCGTGTAGAAATACTTGAAATGCCTCATATGCATATTATGCAACACATGCCATTCGTGTAATCGTTACATATATAAATAAAATTCATTTTATAGATACGAATAAAATATGTGAAGGAAGTCCTTAAAGGATCTATAAAGGCCTAAATGTAGGCAGATTCTTCATCACAACCAAAGAACTGAAAGGACTATGGATATAAACCAGAATCTTTTTATATGACCATGTATCTTTTATAATCTTTCCATAAAGTCCACATGGCTGCATAAGTATTTCCAGAGGTGTGGATGGAAGTTATACCTGGACAGGGTAAGATTTCTTAATGAATAAAGCATCTTCTAATCCTATGAAATGCCTTTCAGGAGTGAAATAACTACAAAGCGCTGGAGCAAGAGGAGCAAACAGCAGTAAAATCACCTATAAATAGCTGTAAGGAACTATAAATATACCTCAGTATTTGTATAGTCAACTTTCTCTGACCATCATCAAAATCAGATGTTCAGGAGCTAGAAATCCAACTCCAAGGAATGCAGATTAATACATTTATACAAATATATAGTCTGTGCCTTACACTTTAAGTTTGCAACATAGTTAATAATATACGTTGCTTTTTGATGTCTGTTATTTTGCTTCTTTTGCAATTTAAAAAAAAAATCAGATTTTTTTTCTTTAAATTTGATCCAACTCTTTAAAGAAATAAATCACAAAAATAACTGATTCAAATCCCTGTCACTTGTGAACACAATGAAATTTTATGGAGAAGAGCAAATACAAGAGAGCCTCCTCAGAAGCAGAAATGAATGCCCTGTCTCTATACGGTCCTCAAACGCCAGGATTTTGAAATATGAATTAGACCTCAAATGCAAATTAACCTCGGGAGGGGAGGGGGGGATAGAGGGGAAAAAAAAAAAAAATCAGAGAGACATACCAAGTCAAACGCTCCTTTTTCTGCCTATCTCGTCCGCAATGGTAAAATAGGCTAAACAAAACAAGTGCACATCAAGATAGAGCCAATTAAGGAACAGAAAGCGGGGAGGGGAGAGTGGAGAGGAAGGCACCTTACTGAACACATGGGGAGTGGGAGCGCAGGATCCCACCAGACCTACCTTATGAGTGTTCAAAGGAAGA
>VWZK01008441.1:0-25662 GCA_013396935.1 Baryphthengus martii | reverse complement strand
CGGCACCGGGAGGCCCGGAAGGGCCCGGCCCCAGGCTCCGGTCCCAGGCACGGCCTCGGTATCGGGTCGCGGCCTCGGCTCTGGGCTCCGGCCTGGGCTCCGGGCCCCGGCCTGGGCCTCTGAGTGTACCCCTCCCTCCCCGAGCGCCTTATACCGGGGCAGGTGGGGAGAACCCATAGCCGGGCGCCTGTCTCGCCGAGGTACTTACCCTAAAGACCTTCAAATACAGAGTTTTATCCAGAAACATCAACTCTGATAAAGTATCGCTTGTCTTAAGGGAAGAGCAGTAATGTATCCAGGGGAATTGTGACTGTGGTTGGGTTTCCCCACTGCATTAAGAAGGTGTTTCTTCTGGTGGCTTTTGGGGTGCTAAGGTCCTCTGCTGCTTCTGGAGCGGGGCAGAGGCTGTTGTAGCGCAGATCCAGCTATCCTGCCTTCCCTCCTCCCGGGAAACAGCTCGATTTCACCCAGCACAATGCATTTTCATGGAGATGAACCCATCAATCCTTGTTTTCACGCGAAGAGTTGCTATTTATAGCTTCTGCGAGTGTGCTTGTTACAGGCTTTTTGTTGTTGTCAGTCTTGGAGAGGCATCTGGATGTGAGAGAAGTAGTTTTCCTGAGCCTTGGTAGTCATGCATGTTTGGGGGTGGAAGGACAGCTCCAAATGTCTGTAAATTTAGCATCAGCTCCATATTATCAGTAAAAATACGCCTCTAAAGTTCCCATATATCCTCTGTTGAGTTGATAGTGTTATATCACTACTGCCTTCAGCTCTAATCCGTTGGGATTTGTTCTTTTGTTGTTGGGGCTTTTATGCTGTTGTTTTTGGTTTTTTTTTAACTGATAGTAGAAGAACATGCATATGTTAAAAGTAATAAACATTAAAGTGCAAAGGCCACATCCTTTTAGGCTAATCCTAATAATTACATTGATAAGACTACATGCAAGTAATGCGTGGAGGTATATAAATCAGGTTAAAGTCCACCCGTAGTGAGAGTGGTGCTGTATATGTTTGGCAATGTCATCGAACCCCCAGGTGTTCATACTTGTATCCAAATATAGTAAAGCCAGTGGCAAATAATGTTCATATTTTAATTAAAGTGCAGAAAGGCAAGAGAAATTTCAACATAACTATAGGTAGTAACCTCACTCATCAACAGTGAGGAAATCTATTTATTCAGTGGAAATAAATTTGTTCTATGAGAATGGAATTTTGTATTAAAAGAGATAATTTTTGGCTTATGTTGAGTTATTTTTCTTTCCTTGTGTAGGAAACTTCATTTTCCTTGTGTACCAGAATTGTTTGGGAATAATTCACTCTGGAAGTGTTGATGATATTTAATTATGATATCTAACACGTGTTCTGATGGCTTCTGTTCTGCTCTTTCCTTGTGTTGAGCTGAGGCAGGGTGAGTGGCAGCATTACTTTCCACTGCAGAAAAGAAAAGTGGGTCCGTCATCTCTGATGTGTAATGGGTGACTCTTTCCGTGCTTCAACCTGGGTTACTCCTAATTAATAGGGAGTACTAACGATAATATATCCTTACCAGCAGTATTATTGGTAGCATTAATGATAATTGGGAAGGAATCAAATAAAGTCCAATGATCTGCACTGGCATTAGAGCCGTTTGATGGGATACTATTTTAAATAAATAAATATATTTTTTAGCTTATTTCATTGTCACAGAAAAAGTACCTGGTATCGGCTTCAGCAGGTCAGGTTGTGGTGGTGCTCAAAACCCGGCACTAAATCTTTCATCATGTCTTTGTTCTATTCACTCACTGACTACATTGAAATTCTTCCTACAGGTGGAAAAGAAGAAAAAGGGCAGGTAAGTCCCAGGCACAGCCGATTAACGACCGTGTGTGGGGAAACAGAAAGTTTAATAATGGTGCTCAGTTATCAGTGCTCCTTCGTATTTCCTGGATATTGTCATTGATGTCACCGTCGTATTCTAGCCAGGTTAAAAGATTTGTTTGTGATTTGGAAATGGCTTCATGGATCTCTTGGCTGCATCAATAGCGAGAGAAAGATGTTAGTTTGTGTGGTGTGAATAATATGAGTTCTGGAAAGAAATCCATCGCTGAGCTCCTATTGCAGTGAGCTGGACCCTGCGCTGCATAGTTAGGCCAATATTACCGACAGGTCGTTTATTAAGAATTTCAGTGGGCATGAGTTAAGCTGTGGTAACTCAATGTTTTGTCAGAGACCTTTCCAGACCAAAGCGACATCATCACAGCTGATGTAGTTTTAAGCTAGAAAAGTGCAGTTATGGTCAACTTGTGTTCTCTGCTCTAAACTTGTGCCGCAACAGGACAGAAAGATCTCTCCAAGAAGTCCATATGTGATGCTCTGCGTCTCTGAAGTGCTGATGTGTGGAGGCTCTGACTCACGAGAGCTACGCTACTTCTTCATTGTTCAAGTACCTGCTTCGCATGAACTGGTCACACAAAAAAGACCTGATGAATTTGCTTTAGGTAGAATAGAACCATCCTTGTGAAATAAGTGAATGGAATTTGGCCGTAAGTTTGGAAGTTCATTGCTTACCTGCATTACTCAACCAAAGAGCATGACTTCTGGCAGTGCTCCAGCTGCTTTAGGTGTGAACTCGTTCCTGAATTGCACTTATTCCAAAGGCATTTGCTTTTACAACGTGGATTTATGTACACTCAGAAATCAGGCTGCTGCCATTGCGTATTCTTGTTTTCTGAGATTTCGAGAATCGATTCTAAATCTACGTTCCTTGTAACTGAGTTTCACAGTGAATTTATGTACGGCTTCTACAGTTGTTTCCACAGGAGAATTGTAGAGGAAATTCACCCACTATGTAGTTTCTCAACTTCTTCATACCAACAACAGCACTTTGTACAAAAATATGCTATTTTTAAATTTTGGTGAGTGGACATACATCTTTTTTTTCTCAATTCTTGAAAAATCTGTTTCATTTGCCCTAATTTGAAGCCTGTTCGAGCTAGTTGAAGAAGTGAAATGTGCTTGGAACAAATCCTTGTGTGGGACTGGAGGCCTCGTTCTGCTCTCTTGAAGCCAATGCTGAAATAAATACCACATCACCACCCAGTTTTGGTCGACGGACCTGAGTAAAGAGCAAAGTCAGATCTCAGAAATTTACAACATGTATTAAGAGGATTCAAGTATTTCGAGACAAGTATTCCGTGTGACTGTTTCAGAATAAAATGAGTAACAGTGCAGAGAAAATGTTTTTCTTTTTTTTTTTCTGATTGACCTCCTTCACAAATTAGCCAATCTTTAGGGCTTTTTATTTTAAAATAAGAGCATTTGCATAAAAGCATACATGAGCCTCAGCAGGTTCAAGAAGAGTGGAAATTGGTACCAGAGTTTAGACCTAATGTCATAGGTAACCAACTAGCTAAGAAAATAATTAATGTAACGATTGCAAATTGTTTGGAAATACTGTATTACTATTTTTTTTTTCCTTTAAAAGCAAGAGTATGAACAGGCACCAACAATTGTGCTTCATATAATTTCTTTTAAGTGTCTTTTGCTTGATCCTTATAGTTTCCCGGTTCTAAAATTATGTATTTCTGTTGCCATTTCTGTTTCAGTTGCTGGAGGAGTTGGGGGTTACTGGTGAAAGCATTAACTTAGCTACACGTGGCTACTGGACTGAAATTTGTGGGTTAACTTTGATCCCTGGGAAAGTATTTGGAAATACTTTGCCTAGGTGGCATTTTCTCTGTTAAATTGCTCGATATTCTGGTGGTTTTCAGGACAGGGTCAGATGACTCATTTTTGTGGAAAAATGACGGGAGAAGGCTCAAAAGAACGGAGCCACTGACATTGCTGTAGGAATTTCCTGTCCCACAGTCGTACTGGGGAGTCTCCGTAGAGTGGATGTTGCATTTGTCTTTATAGTTTTGAATATTAAGGATTTAAATCTTATTTTTAGACATTACAAAGATGTATGTATATGCAATACTGAGATGTTGGGTGCCTTAAAAAGAATAGATAATAACAGAGGGTATAGCACAATATAAAATACTAATAACTATATGTCATCTACTGAATCTTTAGTGTCCATTTACATTTTCTAACGTCTTTCTTTTTCTACTAGAATTTCCTATATCTCTCAAGAATACCCTGTATATTGTATGAATTCTGAAAGAAAAAAAAAAATCAGCCAAGGGTCGAATCTCTCCGTATTTGGGAATTCAAACAAATGCCAGTAACTGGAGGAATATTCCTGTCCGTGGCCATTTGTTGGAGCACTGTGCCAGCGAGGGAGCTTCTCTGTAGCGATGCAGATTTTGCAGTAGGGCTTGAATAATTTGAAGCAGGAGTTGCTGAATTGTGATAAATCACTTCTTGGACTGGCTTAGATCTGAGATGTGCTGCTGCTTCTGACGGCACTGCCGTCCCTTCTGCTGCTGGTGGGGGCTCCTGCAACAGTAACTCTAAAAAAAACATAAACAAAAGAAAAAGCAGAAGAAAAGTTTGGGAGTCTTTATCCTACAGGGCCTGTCTCATCTGACGTTAATGACTTCCTCCAAATGTTAATGTGGCATTAGCATACTGATTATAGGAAAATATGGGGGGTTTTCTTGCTTTCCTCAGCTTTACTTTGCTTTTCTGGAGACAGTAGCTGATTTACATGTTAAAGAACTGTAGGAATGTGTTTGTTAATATTATTTCAGATCATACTTGTATAAAAAAGTCAGTCTATCACAACAGCAACTGTCCTAAACTGAGATGAGTTTTCTAGAAAGCTACATAAACCTTTGGGTTTGTACTTGGTCTCTAAGTGATTATATGTGTCTATATGTATCATGTCCATTATCTGAATAATCCTTGAATCCAAGTCTGTCATTGAACTTCAAAAGCTTTGGCTTTGCAAGATTAATGAATGGGGTGGTGCTTTTTTGTTCTGTGAATTTTTGATTTGATTTTATTCAGAGTGTGACCGAAGAGAGGAAAACATTGCAGCGTGAAAATTCTTGCCAAACAATACTTTTTAGTAGGACTTTCAAACTTAATTCTTTCTTTTCTTTTCTTTGGAGAATGAAGGAGCTATGTTCAAAAGAGCGTAAGAATTGTCACTTGGGCTTCGAGTTGAAATGTGCTCACTCTGCTGTGTCTTCTCATTCCTGAGAGTGCCTGGGGCTCAAAGAAAGATGTAATTTCCCATTAGTGAGATTACAGGGTGAGATGTGGCCAGATAATCTGCTCTACCATTACCTGTCACCCTCAGCAATCAGGTACCTGTGGTGCTGCACCACTGGAGGTACAGTGCTGTGTGCCCAGGGAGCAGGGGAGTGCTGAGCACTTAGAATTATTAAGTTGTAGTGTCCTGGTGAAAAAAAAAAAAGCTTTAAAAAAACTGGAGGTCGGTAAAGGATGTTAGCCATTTAAAAAATTGTCTCTGTGTTCTTTAGAAAACTCATCCAGATTTTCTCTGGTTTTGTTAAACTGCCGTCCAAGGGGCTCATCTGATGGGTCTTCATCAAAGCACAGCTGAAAAAAAGACGTACAGCTAATGCACTCTTCCTAATTAGAGACCATCGTTTCTTGTGGCATCACTTCTGTTATGTTTTCTTGCAGTGACCCACAAACCTGGCTGCTTTGGAAAGTGAATAGTATTGGCAAGCAAAGAAATATGGCAAGTAAAGGTATTTTTTTTAGATCCAGTTTGTGTTTTCTTCAAAGAAAGGGCAAGTCCTAGCTGTGGGCTTCCTTGTTCTGCAGCCCTCACCGAGACTAAATAAAGGCACTGATTAAGGCACAGAGTCATTGTTCAATCCATGCTTAACTCTCCCTTTCGGTTTTAAACCAACAAAGTTAGAAACATGAATGTATCTCGTCCATGTATGTAAATATATATATATATATATGGAGAGATATATATCCCTCCTGGGAGCCATGAGGGGCCATGATGCTCCAGCCAGCGATGCTGATGGGAGGAATGGCATTGGCATGGCTGGGGGGTGGGTTAAGTTGTGACAAGAGGCAACTGTGCCAAGGCCAATGATGCGAACGGCACCTCCACGTCAAGCGTCTTGCTGGGTTAGAGACAGTCAATAACCACACATAACAAAATTCAGTAACAAAATTCTTGTTGAGACCTCTCTTTTAAGAACAAATTCTCTCAGAGTCCTCTTTTTCCTGCCTTTGGCCTGAGTTCTCCAGTTCGTTGGTGTTCTCAGCATTGCTTTTACCTGTCTGCATGCTCAGATATTCATTTGGCTGACCATTAAGTTCCAACACCTCGGTTTGCACGTTGACCCACGTGCGTGAAGCGGAGACCAATTGCCAACATGGTTGTCTTTGTTGGGTTTTTCTGTAGAGTGGTGTTTTGCACCTCAAGACTTCGCTCTAAGATGTATCGACCGGATTGCCTACCTGTAACTCCGCTTTGTAAGCAGCCTCCCGAGGTTAGCTGCGGTTGTTTTACATGCCCTGTACTTTGCCAGCCCCCCCTACAAGCCAGCCAAAGCCTGTTAAAGCCTTCAGAGCACAAAATCCTGATAAGATGGATCTCTAACAGGTATGCATTGGGGGTAAAGCGGAGACGTTCCTCTTGCAGCAACCTAAAATGAAGTTGCTGTTCGCTCAGAGCAGTAGTAACTGCCTCCTGTGGGTAATGTATGTCATGGAAACTCTGATATGAAGTATGTACAGTATAGACATATGTACCGTGTGTGTATATATGTGTGTATACACATATGTGCTACCGTGGTGATGTCTTAAAGTCGATTTTGGGGAAGTTCTGGGAGATTCAGATGTACAGCTTGCTTTGGACTGCTATTAAAACTCGATGTTTTGGTTCTGAAGCTAAAAATAGATACCTTAAGAGCTACATTCTCAAATGTAGGTCAGTGGAGGCACTTCTCAGACCCTATTAGCATTTTGGACACTTAATCTTAGCAGCGTATTGCATCTCCTAGAATAGGTTAGTGGAGGCAATGCAGGAGAAATGGCTGCGTCTGAAGTCATTGGAAAAGGTTGCCAAGTTTCTCAGGAAGCAGAGCGGCAGAGAAATGAGTATTCTGTTTAATTTGGGGTGGGAAGGCAACTGTGGGGAGTTCAGCAGAGGTAACTCGGATTATCTTGGCTCCGTGGAGGAGGGAGAATTTATAACTCTAGCTAGCTCTAAAGAAGCGAGCCGTGTGTGCATTTGTGTGTATATATATATTTATATATATATATGTATATACAAATCTGTGTATGTGTATATAACACTGTGTATATATATGTATGTATGTATATGCATAGAATGTATAATATGTGTATCTATAGATCTGTATACATTTCTATAAATTTCTATTTCTCTATATAATACTCATGCAACTATGGGAAATAACATTTCCACAGAGTGTCCTTTTCTTTAAAACCCAACAGAAAAGCTGCTTCCATTAATATCATATTGGCACAAATATCTTAAGTTCTCTTTTCTGTGTAGAAACGAGTGTTGCTTTGTAGTTGAGCACAAACCTGGGAGGTTTTTACTCTTCTGGAGGACTCCCAGTAAGTCATTAGCTGTTCCACAGCTGTCCTGTATTTATGAACTGGAGGCCAAAAGGACTCAAGGCTGGTTTAAAAGGCAAAGGAAAGAAGTCATTGACTGTTTGTGCTTTGGAAATTTCTGTTGCACTCAGAATTTTGATGGTGAAATAGCCACAGCAGTAGTTATTCTCGTTGCTGTTAATGTGCCACCTAATGCGAATGGCTTCTGAGCAGAGGGGAAAAAAACAAAGGTGAATTTCATCCTCTAAAGTAAGTTATCTGAATCTTGGTTACTTTGACTCAGTGATGTATGGATTTTCGTTTAGGGTTAGGATGTTAGGCTGTAAATCAAGAGTCTTAGCTCAGTGAACATCTAGTTCAGTATGTGTCTTTTATGTTATAATTGATTTTAAATGATTTCACTTCATCACCAGAACAAAATATACCTTAATTCCTGATAAGCTCAAAGAATTTCTCAGCTGGAAACCCATCCATATCAGGGTGAATTTTGCACTTGACTTCAGTGGGGTTGAATCAAATCATGAAGCGCCGATGTTGAAACAATCTTGTAGTTGTGCAACTCAAGTAAAGCTGTAATTTTGTAATAAAAGTGAGCCTGAAAATGACTTACTAGTTATGTATTCTATGATTATAGCATCTTTCTATTGACAAGACCAAGTTGCTGGGTACTGGCACCTCTGCCCTGGTGAGACCGCACCTGGAATATTGCATTCAGTTTTGGGCTCCCCAGTTCAAGAGAGACAGGGATCTATTGGAGACAGTCCAACAGAGGCTATGAGGATGATTAAGGGACTTGAACATCTCCCTTATGAAGAACGGCTGAGAGACCTGTGGCTGTTTAGTCTGGAGAAGAGAAGACTGAGAGGGGATCTTATTAATGTCTATAAATGTCTGAGGGGTGGGTGTCAAGTGGAAGGGGCCAGTCTCTTTCCTGTGGCGCCCAGTAATAGGACAAGAAGTAACAGGTATAAGCAAAAACATGGGAGGTTCCACTTCAACACGAGGAGGACCCTCTTTCCTGTGAGGGTGACAGAGCCTGGAACAGGCTGCCCAGAGAAGTTCTGGAGTCTTCTCCTCTAGAGACTTTAAAAACCTGCCTGGATGTGTTCCTGTGCGGTCTGCCCTGGGTGATCCTGCTCTGGCAGGGGGGTTGGACTCGGTGATCTCTAGAGGTTCCTTCCAACCCCTAACATTCTATGATTCTGTGATTTTTGTGCTGCCAATAGTTAGTTGTGAGTTTTGCCCCCAACTGTGAGCCAGGATCAGCTCAGCCCCTGGAATAATGCCCCATAATATGTGGCAGTTCAAAGGAAAAGCTGCAAAATAATGATGTCTGTCAGCCTCCCCTAAGCCGCCTGCCCTGAGCACTTGCTGCTCGCAGAATTCCCCCATGGGTATAAAGGACATAAATGTAGGTCACGGTAACGTGGATTTGTCACGATTTTAGTTCCCGTGTGGCGGAGCCCATGTCCCTTTCTGACTGTGCATGGGGATGGGCACAACATGCTCGGGGTTGGTACTGCTGCTGAGAAACGTCTCTCTGCCTCCAACGCGGCCCAGGCCTGAGCTTTGATGGTTATTAGAGCAGCGTGGCTTTGTCATGCTGCTAATCTGCCATCCTTTGCCAACTGTAACCTGATTAGAAAAGGGGGAGAAATGGATGATTTATACATCCTTTCCTTCCTTTTAGGGCTGAAGATAAACAAGAAATAATCACAGAAATCAAACCAAATAACCAGTGGCTTAAAATATGTGAACCTGAGTAAAATTATCTACCTTGGCAGGAGGGTTGGATGAGATGATCTCCAGAGGTCCTATCCAACCCCCACCATTCTGTGAAATATTTCTTTTAAGCTTCTTGATTATGCTTTGCCTTATTAGTTCATCTGGAGGAAATAAACACCTTATGGGAAAGGGCTTCCCAATCTCTTTTGCATCAATGTTACAGTGAAACCTGATGTGATGTAGAGCTGCCTGTTCAAGCAAATAGGTCATTTCCATACAGATGTCATACTTTTATGCAGAAAATGTGCTGAATTCATAGATTATCTTCTAGTTAAAGTGATCCTGTTGCTGTTTTGTGATTTCAGCATATTTGCCTGAATGAAGACAACTGGAAGGGGAGCAGTAAAAAATGATTATTTTTTGATTAACTCATGCAGGCCTGATGTCATGCTAACCGCTTGAATACGGTGTCTCTGAGGCATGCACAGGAGCATCATCCTCAAATGTCTCATTAGTTTTCAGCAAGAAGCATCAGAATTTGAGCACAGTGTATCACAAAGCTCCAAGGGCCGCTGCTTTGCTGAGCATCTGGAGACTTTGGGAAATAAGTTTTTCTGATGTCACTTGTTAAAGATGCCTTGATGTCCCTATCCTCAGGGAAGAAGCTGTTCACATGAGAAGCCCACAAACCAAAGCTGGTAAAAGAGTGCTGAAGTTTGCAAATCTCCTCATACTCTGTAGCAATCTCTTCTTCACAGGATGAATTTAATCTATAATGAACCTGGGCTTCTTGCACAGCTGCTCGAAAGAAACAATAAACCAACTCTGCCTTCTATATAGTTGAATCTTGCCACGCCACTTTATATTTAGGAAAGGGCCAGTGTGGTTTGAGGAGCAGACATAGAAAATCCTGTGTTGCTATAGATAGATATCCTAATAAATGATGTGTCCTAAAGCTGTAGGTGCCTAAGGCTCCGCTGGTATAAATCATTGCAGCTCCATCGCTCTTGGCACAGCCGCGCTCGTATCCCTGCGCTGGGGAGATGATTTGAAGATGTTTGGTACCCGCTGATGTAGCAGTTTCTCTGGAGGGCTTTCCATGCAGCCTGTAGTGGTTTGTTAAATAAGTTTAAAAATGAAAAGTAAGCCTAGCTTCTCAGCTAGCGTGAGCTGGTGTTAACCCAGCGTAGGCTACTTGGTGCTGGTGGGAAGCTTGACCCTTCTCCCTCTTCTCCCAGCTGGTGTTTTTTTTTCCTGTGGGAATGCAAAGAGCTGGAGCCATTGCTACATGATGATCTTTGGTGGTGCCTGTGTTGTCTGGCCTGTGGACAGGCTGCTAACTTGCAAGGACAAGGGTTCCCCAGGCTCCTATCCAACTTCTTCATGAGCTTCTACACTCACCTGAAACCTGCTTCTGTCCTTGCGTGTTGAAAAAAAATCCCAAACCAGACAAACATAGATTCTCGAAGAAAATCTTCCTTTAGGCAACCCTGCTTAAACCAATCAGTGAACCAATTGTTAAGTGAAAAGGACAGTGGCACTCTACTAGAATACACTATGAATTTACAGGAATTAGGCTCATACAATTCATGTGAAACCAAGATGTCTCAAAGGTTGATTCCAAAGAATAATTATCTCTTGTAAAGCACTTAATGACGGAAAAGCTTTGCAGCTTTCAGGAGGGGACCTGAAATCTCCCTGCTTTATTGCTAAAGATACTTTAAATTCCTATAGAAGAAAATTGTATATAGATATAAAAAAAAAAAAATAGAGATATTTTCACAATAGCAACCATGATAAACCTCTGTATAACGCATTTTATTAGCAAATAAGCAAGGGCTTACCACTAAGCACCGAGTCTTGTCTGGAATATAGGCAACACTGACCAATTCTTCCTCTGACAAAATCTTTATTTTTCCTCCTCTTCCCTCTGTAAATCGTTCTGGTATAGACTCATCCTAATTTAACGAGATGCCCTTTGCTCCACCAGTAGCATGTGGGAAAGGAAAGTGAACTTACGAGGTTTGTCTCTTAGGCAAAGCAAAATATTCCTGGCGGAAGGTTCTGTCCTAGTCATTAATCTTACCTGGAGCTTTCAGTGATGGTGTAGTATCTAAATATTTAGATATTTAAAATTAATTGGAATTTAACTGGAACAAAGCTTCTGCTCCCAATTTCCTGTCTCCGTGAGGAAGACAGTATATATTTCCTCTGTTGTAGAAATATTATGAGTATAATGTATGTTATTAGATGTGCAGATACTCTGTTTAATGACACATTGCATATATATAAAAATAGAAAAAGTATTAAAAGTATTTTACTAGTATTCCTCTCTGTAGTGAATGGATTTTAAAAATTCAGTAAAAATTAAACAAGAAGTTAAATTATTATTATCAAAATAATTGTTAACTTACCAATGAGGTTTCAATGACCTTGTTTCTTTAGGTTATGTGTAGCATATTTAGTCTTGAATAATATGATGGTCCTTGGAGGAGTGCATGCAAACAGACTTTCATCTGTTTCTTCGTGCATGAAAAATAAGATGTGCAGAGAGGCTGAAAACCTATACGTGCACGGGACAGGTATAGCAGCATAATATACTGTATAAATGAACACTTGCTGGCAACATCAGGGTCTTAGGATACTCAAATTAGCCGCTGTGAAGAGGAAGTGCATGCTTCACACACGTAAAAAAATGAACCCTGTGAAGCTGTCAATGCCTTGAATTTCTTTCTTACCTTCATTATTGGCTGATGTTCAGTACCTATAATTAATGTGCTTGGAGTGGGTGGATCTCTTTACATTTGCCTGGTTCTTTTCACAGCTAAATCACGAAACAAGAAAAACTTAAAATTATGATTCTCTGCGAAATGTTTTCCAAGTTTCTTGGTGCCACGGTGGGTAGGGTGGAAAGAGCCCAAACACAGATGTTTGAAAAAAAAGCTGCGATCATGAAACCTTCCAGATGAGCAATCTCTTGTGTTTTGGAGTAGGTTCCAATTATTAACTTTGCATCCCCTTGTAATAAATAAAGAAAACTCAAATATTTGGGAAGTCCTGAACTCTAGAGCTATGCTGGGTACCCAGCAAGTTTTGTACCTCTCAAACTGGATATAAATTTTGAGCTCTGTAATGTTTAGGAGAACTAACATTTGAATCAGATCCTGTGTGAGCATGATAACATCTAAAGGTTTATGGTGTATCTGTGACAATTGGCACATTAGCGTTGGCATAATTGGCAGCTGGTGGGGAGTCAGTGCTCAAGCGTGAATTGGCCGTGTGTATTTATTTACAGGGAAGTACTAGCAAAGGCAATCTTAACCTCAAATATATCCTTCTAAAAAGCCCTGTTTATTACCACATCTGATAGAATAACAGCATTATCCCTCGTGCAAAACCAGCAGTATCCGTTTTGACAGCAACTGTCTTGAATGACACTGCATTTTTTAGTAGCCTAAGCTCAAAAAAAACCCAAACCTTAGAAAGCCATTCGTGGCTTCATAGCAGAAATCCATGCCCAGCATCTGAATAAATGCATGTCCCACTCGCCATGAAATGAATCCCTTGGCGTCATTTCTCTCACGTTGCAAATATCCTCAACGTTTCAAATCTTCGGCTTTTGTGATTGCACTTGACAAATATTGCTTCTGATGGAACATAGGTGGGTTAGTTTGGTTTTGTCTGGATATTGTGGCATCATTAATTTGAACAATATCCCAGACCTCCTACAGCTGGTTACTGCTCCCTGCGGTGGGCTCTGATTCAGGCGCTCCCTGATTGCTCTGGTGTGTCACGGAATGCCTTTGATAGAGGTGGAAATTCGCTGGTTATCTTGAAATGAAACCACTGAGCTTAAGATGCAATCTGCATTTGAAAAGTGAAGTTTCTATCAGACAGGGAGGAGAGAAAAAAAATACATCCATTCCTGTGATCTGACATATGAAGAAGTCACTGGAAATATTCCCACATTCTTAGTGACCTGAGGGCCTGGCTAAATCAACCGCAATATTAATTTAGAAATGTATGTCTTTCTAGCCTTAGTTGACTTCAGTGTAAATATCAGAAAAATCCTCAACTCTGGAGAAGGAAAGCACCAAAACCACAAATCGACAGAGATCAGTCTGACGCTGGGGACATAAAGCTAGACAGAGGATGAGAGTCACTGATTAAACAGTGTCCTGCTGAGTCTGGGCGGACAGGCATCAGGTGAGTAGTGAAGACTCAGCCCTGTTTGTGCAGATGATTTGTTGAATTCTGTAAGAGGGAGCTACTGGTAAAATGTAGAGTCACTGCAGGCAGTAGCTGGAGCTGGTCCAAAGAATAGAAGAGCTCTCTGGGTCAGTCAGGGTCACCTCAATGAGCACAGTGACTGGATTACAGAAAATTTAAACACTATAATTCGGATTTTGAGGACAAACAAGTAAGTGGTGTATATTGTCAGGAGGCAGCATCTTCAAGGAGAGTTAGTAATATTTTAAACCTTTTAGGTTCTCTTCTGCTTCAGTGACTGGTGAGTAACTGAAAGCTGGAAGCCAACTGGTGGCCCGTGCAAGGCTGGTGGCTAATTTAATTTAATTCCTAGCTCATTAAAAATCTAACTGTGAAATCACTAGATGGCTTCATTGCTTCTTAAGCTGAGTGGCCCAAATCAGATATTTTTGAAAAAAATGTGAACCAAAGTTTCTATTCCTTTTTTTGAGTAAACACCCTTCAAAACATTTAAGTGGCACTGAAAAGACCAAGTGCTTCTACAACGCTTCTTGAGTAGAAAAGTGGGAGCTGAGGGTAGGCTCTTAAAGACTATTCCCTCAATTTAAAATTAAAAAAATTAATTTTTATGCAATGTAGTTAAAACAACAACAACAAAAAAACCCCAAACAAATGAACAAAAAACCTCAAAACCACCCCCCCAAAATAAAAGTAGTGTTTACTTTCTGCTCCAGAACTGTCAGAGTGGCCTGGATATGCACATAGCAGAGCAATAAGAGAAAATTGCAGCTTATTGTGTTTGGGAGAGAGGATACATTCAAAAGCCTGAAGCAAGCTTTTCAGAGGGAGACTATCAATTACTTTTTGCATCAATAACAAGTTGGGTTTTGAAGAAAAAAATCTTTACTTTGAGGAAAGTACTGAAGTGGGTTAAATACAGAAAGGGCGAAAAAAACCACTGCTACTAGACAGAGAAGTTCTGAAAAAAACCAAAAATCAACAAAAAAACTTTAATCTATTTCTGTTAATTTTGTGTTTTTTTTTTTAAACTCGGAAGGGATGTAGTATATCTTCAGTAATGAACCTGGCTCATGGCCTCATTTTGGAGGATGGAAGAGAAAAAAAAAAAAAAATATATTCAAAGTGATGCGTATGGATTGGATTTGATGCCCCTAGGTTATTACCACATGCTTTGCAAAGAAGGTTAAAGTAATAGGCTGATGATACAAAACTTGGATCAGGAGCCAAGACTTTTAAATGTAGCTATTTTGGAGGGGTGACTAGGATTTTTTTATGGGTAACTTGATGCTGATTTCTGTTTATCCATCTTTTAAAGAGCTTGTGAAATGTGACATATCATCACAAGTCATTACAGTCAGGTTTGAAAACTGTGATCGGAAGTTCTATCTAATTTGCTGACGTCTTATGGCTAAAATACAGGCAGCTGGGGCTGGGTGCATTTAAGGAGAGGTATTACTTGTGGAAAATCTTTCCTGGTGGATGCTACTAAAAGAATAGAAAGTGTAGACAACATAAAAAATTGCTACAATGTTTTTTTCATAATTACAGTAAAAAGGACAGACGAGTGCTTGCTATTGAGGTGGTCAAGTAAGCAAAGAGCTGGCAATTGGGACCTCCTGCCTCCTTCCCACCCTTGATACTGATTTGCTGGGTGGATTTAGATAAATCCTTTAATATTGCCTTTGCAGTTTACCTCTCTGTAGAATGCTTATCTCTGTGCCACGGAGGCATGGTGGAAATGTACAGCTCTGCTGCCGGTGTTGAGAAATATTTATAATATATTATAGACAGAGCTAAATGTTTGCGATGAAATCCCCAAATACACAAACTCCAGACTTGTCGTGTACTTGCTGAAAGGTTAGTGCTGGGGAAGATCTGAGCAATACCTTTATCAAGTGCTGATAAATATTGTAAGCGGCGCTGGAGATGTCACAGACAGGTATTTTCACTTTCAGCTGACCTTTTAAACCAGCTTGTGTGGCATGGGAAATAAATAGTACCGTTGCTGGGCACTGGCACAGCTCTATAAAGAGGAGATTCCCAGTGGACCTCAAGAAATACCAGAAACTGAAGGATCAGCCCTTGAGTTTCTATAGGTTCATGTAAGTGTAATTTAAAGCAGAATTAATCTACATTGTTTTTTTTTCTGAAATTAAAAGGCAGTATTTTAGTTCTGGTTTAAGAGTGAAAATTGATTCCTGTGGTTTTTACAGTTCAGAAACCTGAGGAGGTTCTGTGCTGTGCTATGTGTCTTACACAGAGAGAATTATTTCATCCTGCAGTGGTTGGTATCCAATGTACCTCAATATACAACCACACCCTAAAGGAAAAGATCAGGCTCTTGCTTAGTGTTCCTGTGTAGGTTTAAGGAGGCAGTTAGAGGGAATGCTGAGACCAGTCTCCGAGTCTGGTGAAAAATTGTCCTGGATGGAGACATTGTGTTCATAATTACCGGTGTATTAGATATATCCACATTTTTGTTGGATTAATTGGAGCTGCTTCTGAGTAGCTTTAATGGAGTGAAGACCAGATATTGTTTTATCTAGACCGAGTTCTTAGAATTTATTATGACAAAAGTATCAAAATGATTTTATTGGAGTGTTTTACCTTAAAAGTCTTTTTAGCAACTGCAAGAAGTTGTGAGTCTGCAAAGAAGCCATCAACTCTGGTCCTCTGTCTTTGATGTAGCTCTTTACGAGTGCACCTCATTGCCAGTAGTCCCAGCATCATCAGTAGGAGTAACCTTAGCCTGCTGTCGTGTTTATTATGGCACTACATATTTCACATTAAATGTTATTTACTGTAACTCTGCACATAAACAACTAACAGCGTTATTGGGAACTGTCCTTTGCGTGCCCTGTGTCAAAGAGAGATGCAGATCACATTTACGACTCAAAACACACGCGGCGTAGATTCATAAATTATATAAGAAACAACACGAAGTAATGAGAGATGTGTCATCTTTTGTTTCTCATTTCAGAGGCAGCAGCATGGCACGGAAGATTTATTCACTTCCCCAGCCAGTGGCTTTCTTGTAGTCAATAGCTCATCACTTCAAGTCTGCAAATAGGAATAAAGATGCTTCACAAGAAGGAAAACTGGAAGACGGCAACGTGGCCTAAGCTGGGGTGAGGTACTTGGAATAGTCTCCCAAGGGAAGTAGTGGACTCTCCTGTACTGGGCAGTTTTAAGACTCAACTTGACAGGGTGCTGGGCCAGCTCACTTAAACCAATTTTTTTTTTTTTTTTTACTTGCGAGATTGGACCAGATGATCCTTGAGGTCCTTTCCAACCTGGTATTCTATGATTTGTACTTGAATTTTGGAGGTCTGTGTCTCAACCTAAATCAGCCACTTGGAAAAGTCCTGTACTTTTGCATGTCTCCCTCTCCTCGTTTACAGAATGCTGGTGACACCATGGATCAGTCCATGGAAAGCTGGAAATTAATTGCTCTAAAGGGGCAGATACAGGTACAGAAATACTGTAAGCCTAAATACTACCAATGAGCAGAGGGGAGGAAATGGGGAGTGAGGAGGGAGGAGCTCAAGTGGGGTCTGGTAATGCTGTGGCCACAGTGGCTCTGCAGAAATACTGGGAAACATCCAGTGCTAAAGCCAGTGAGAAAGTGTGGGGGTTGCTATTCAAAACAGTAAGAAGAAACTAAAAAGGGAACAGTGTTTTGGATCTGATTATAAGTTTGCCTGCCCTTAGGGGTTTAAAATCACATCTGCATTGTGTTCACGTGCACTAGTCAGAGATTAAAAGTCCTTGTTCTTTCGCATAAAATCAAATCAATGTGGAAAATGATTCTTTCGCACCTTGGGTGAAGCTTGTGTTTGGACCAAGGTTTCTGCAATGAACTTTCCCACCTGTGAGGTGCCCTGCGGGATGGATCGGTGAAGCACCAGCCTGGGTGCCAAAGAGAAGGGCTCAGGCTGGAGCTGGTGCCCGTGGGGCCGGGGGAGCAAGGCTGGCAGGCGGCAGCAGCGCTGCACATCCAGAGCTGCACCGTAGCCTGGAGGTGCTGCCGTGGATCATCTTCTTTGTTCCAGTACCGTCAAAACCGCGTGCACGTCTTAGCCCGATGGAGAAGATGACAGCCCTCTAAGTCAAGGCAAATAGATGTCTGGAGGGGAAATCCTGATAAAACTGCATGCACCGTGCATGTTTGGAGGCTAAACTTAGTCCTCGGTTACTGTGGCTGTCAGTTTGCATCATCAGTGCGTGCTGAGTGAAATTAGGCTGGAAGGGATTATGGATAATCGTGGTTTATTTTAAATATTTTGTACAAGCCCGTTTGACCTGCAGATTGCAGAGTAGTCCTTAAAAAGAGGAATGAAGATGTGGTGCCTTTCCTCTTGTTTTTTTTTTTGGTATTTATATGAGAAACAATAATTGCTTAACAGTAGGGTTAGAAGGAGAAAGGCATTCTCCAGATTATTGCTTTTCTAGGGCATGGTTCCTCGCGTGATTTTGTGTGGGCGCATCAAGACCCAGCAAACTGAGAGGCTGGCCCCTGAATAGCAATTCCTACAAACAGGATGCAAGAAGAATCTTTTCAATGAAATAAGTTTCTTTATAGCCAGTAAAAGCCGTTTGCAAGATTCAGAGAAATCACTAAAATGATTTCCTGGTGGACTCGCTTACCGTTTTATCATAATGTGCCAGCTTGTGCATGTTGCTGATGAAAAAGTAAAAATTCACAGAAGTTATGTAGGCAAAAAAAAGTGCTCAAAATTACTACCTCTGCTTCAAAAGCTTGTGATCCTAAAGGTCAGGTTTCAGTTGGGTTTTGTCTCTCTTTTGTAATAGTATTTAGTATTATTCAATAGCATTTCCCATCTGTGGGGTTGGAAAACCTCAGTAGATGATGTGGATTTGTGTGTGACTGGAATTTCCAATGAGGGCAACGAAGCAGTCAGAGCAACTAAAAGACTGATGCTTTATTGATCATGAAAGTTATATTTTAGTGACTAGAATAAAGAATATACTGTAATGCAAAGCACGTATTCAACAGAAAAATGCATAGACATATACAAAATAGAGAGGAAAAAAGCCCTGCTTTAGTTCATGCAATTTTTATACATTTGTTAATTTTTAATCTGAATTTATAGTAATAATTTAAGAGAACTTGATTGGCTGAAAATCCAGAATATTAAAGCTCTCAGGAAAATAATATTCATGTAAGACCTATAGAGTACTTCTGGAGCATTTGGATGCTCTTAAGTAACTGTGTACAAACCATTGAATGTCACAATTTCTTGCATTATTAATAAAAGTAGTAGCTTTGTAGCTTCCTAGTTCTAGTTAGTTCTAATTATTTCTCTAAATATCTCTAGGAAATAAGGTATAAAATAGCAAGCATGTAAAAATATTGGGTAAGTGTCTTTTGGAGCACATGCCTATAATATGATCTTATTGTTTACAGTTTTATATTGATTTTCACATCATAAATTAATTACAAGATTACAAAATGGCCAAATCAAGCCTCTTACTGTGAGGTCACAATTATGAGTCCAGTTAGTATCTTCCAACGTGAGAATCTCCCCTGGTATCAATGAATAACTCTTGGACTTGTTTATGGATGGGCTTTTGAAACTGAACTGAAAAAAATACATAAAGATCACGTGACAAAGAAACCACACATACCATTTCAGCAACACTGAAGCAGTTTTCAAACAAATAAAAAGTTAGTTACCTCTCAAAATCCACCTCAAGGCCAGGTTCAGGTATCTGGTCCCTCTGCTGTGCTTTCATTGTGTGCAGAAGCCAAATCTCAGCCTACAAAATGGCAATAATGAATTTGGGTTTCTTTTTTTCTTTATTTGTTTCATTAAAGTATTTTCAAGACAACTGAGTACGCAAACGTTTTAAGATGTTCTCATTTCCGTTTGAATTGTTTTGGTTGTGCAATTCACCCCCAGCAGCATTTTGGGAGGGGTGCCAGCAGGACACGTTTTTCTCCAAGCACCATGCACATGGCAGGGTCCCAGTTGAGCAGACCAACCAGAAAATTCTATGTGCTGATTTCACCTCATCCCAAGGAAGCCAATTTTTCACTCGCTCCTTTTACTATGGAAGGAAGAAAGGGACAAGAAAGCGGCAACTAAAGAAAAAGCAAAGATCTGTCAATGCCACCAGTTCAGGGCCAGGTCACTCAACTCCAGAGCAAGAGCTGTGCCTGCAGGTGTGATACTACAAAATGCGGCTGCTCCCTGGGTGTGTGAAAAGCAGCTTCCCAAAAGCCCTTAGACAGCTGAAAGCTCCAATAAAAAATAGTGAGAGCTGATGGTACGAGGAACGTCTGAACTCTTACCTGGAGCAAGGAGGAAATCTGAGGACAAGGCTAAATCCTCTTTGTGTGAGAGGTCGGGACGATGACAGGCAGGAGGCTGGTGACAGGTCTCATTTAGTCTGGCATCACACCAGAGCGGTTCTGACACTGGATTTTTTCCTGTAGAGACAAAGTTGCAGCAATAAGCCCTTGGCTGCAGAAAAAGGAGCGACAGCAGCTTTGAAAATTAAGAAGCCTCATGCGGTATCTGGACCACCACATGTAAGCAAGGGCACCATGGACTAGGGCAGGTGACAGGAGCCACTTACCTTGTCATCTTCCCAGGAAGGGGGGATGTGTAAGCACAGGTCACCAGAGTGCCTAAGAAATAACCTCATTTGTGATTATATTGCCAGTTCTAGTTCCTGCCTTCCGATCCTGGGTGAAACAAGTGATGAAACAAGTCAAGAATGGAATAATTTTTCCTCCCAATAGTCTTTTCCAACGTCAAACTCAGTAAGTAACTAGGTCAGACAAAATATTAAATGTTTTCTTGTCCTTTTTGCTGTTTCTTGTTTAAGCAACACACTTTAGAGGTGAAAAGTACCTAGCATAATTAACTATATATTTTCTCTTATTTTTTTCTTATTTTTTTTTTAAGCTTTCTTTCACAATCTGTACAGCACAAGTCCCTTTTTAGCCTTAAGTGATTACTTCACCTTATTTCATGGCTACCCCCATTCTTTAGGGGTTGGGAAAGCATCTCCAAATCTTTCTCCCTGTTGCTTCCGATAGCAAAACCTATGTATGTGCCTGAAGCTCTGTAGGTACTGAACATGTATCTGCCTCTTCCTGGGGGAGCAAAGCTGGTGTACCTGGTATACATGATTCCCTAAAACTGCTCCAGACCTTGTGTCTGGGCTTCTGGTTTGTAGAAGCTGCAGGTCACCTGCAAATTGAAACACATCTGGCTACTGGGCAATCAGATTGCAGTTTGCTTGAGCATCCAATCAGCATGCACATAAATGCCCACCAACAGGGCATGCTCCACAGTGTCTCCTGGCCAGCAGGTGACCAGGCATGAGGTCCTGGAGCTCCAGGTTTCTACTGAAAAAGAGAAGGTACTAAAGAGGAAGGTACTCAGGTGCTTAGCAATCTCATGTGGGCCATTCAACTCAACAAGTTTGTTACTACTGTAGGACCTAGCTGTTGATATACAGCTTTGAGTTCTCTACCTGTGGCACACTTTTCAGGGTCTAAAATTAGAATACTTTGTAGATGTTTAGAATACAGTTGCATGGGTGCTTTTGAATTGTTACTCATGTGCTGCAGTTTTGGGGAACAGCATGTAGTAGTCTGTTGTTCTTTCCGGTGACCAGTTTCCATTACTGAGTAATGGAAATGTGTCATCAGGTCCTCGCAGTGGGGACCCTTGCTGAGTCAGCTAGCAGTGCCCACCCTTCAGTGTGGAGGCAGCTGCAGCAGCTGAAGATGCACACCCCAGCACAAGGACATGGATCTGTGGGAGTGGGTCCAGAGAAGAGACACAAAAATGATTTGAGAGTTGGAGTACGTCTGCTGTGAGGGCAGGCTTGAAGAAATGGGATTGTTCAGCCTGGAAAGGAGAAGGCTCCAGGTAGGTTTTATCATTATCAATAAGATCCCCTTTCAGTACTTAAAGGGGTCTGTCAGAAAGATAAGGGTAGATGTTTTAGCAGGGCCTGTTGTGACAGGGCAAGGAGTGATGGTTTTAAACTAAAAGAAGACAGATGTAGACTGGAGAGAAGGAAGACATTTTTTACTCAGAGTGGTGAGACCCTGGGCCACGTTGCCCAGAGAGGTGGTCATTGCCCCATCCCTGGGAACCATTCCAGGTGAGGTTGGTCAGGGCTCTGAGGAACCTGCTCTAGTTGCAGATGTCCCTGCTCACTGCAGGGGGGTTGGACCAGATGAGCTTGAAAGGTCCCTTCCAACCCAAGCCATTCTTTGATTCTGTGAGTTACAAGTTGTTCCAGCACGACCTTCACTGTGATTTGAAAGGTACTAATAGTGCTGATGACTTTAGTGCTGTCCCCCAGGTAATACATGAAGGCTGCTGTTATATGGGAAAGAATTCTGGCATTTTAGGAACTTACTTTAACAAAACAAACACCCTGAAATGCCAGAAGTGTTCACTCCTAGAAGATCACCAGGAAAGTACAGGGAGGGGACTCATTTAATATAAACAATGAAACTGTCTTCAGACTCTTTTAAAATCATAGTCCATGCCTATGACAATCACATCTGGTTGAGTAACTCCCTCTAGGCCTTTGCTGTCAATGAAAATATTCTCCTACCATAGTATTTTAATTCATTTGAAAGGTTAAGAGAGATGTGGGTTAACTTAATAAGCTTTTTTTATGTATTTGCGATCCAAATCAGAATTTGACTTCTCATTAGAGAATAAGAGGGTTGTGCAGTAATTAATCTTATTTGTCTGTGTTGTGGATTTTTCTCTTTTCAAGTTATCCTCTATTTGTAGTGGAGGTACTAAGAGGAAGTCTGAAGAGTGTCTGAAGAGTTCTCTTCCAGGCTTGGTTCAAGGGTTAGTTCCCACTGGTTTAATATCATTTACAATGTGACTTGAATGAATGAAAATTTGGTCAATGTTTGATTTTGATAAAGCTATATTTAGGCTAATTTAAATGGTGATTTACTCATTTTTAATTATGATGATTTTTAAATTTTTTTTTGAAGTCATTGTAACCTGAAGGGCTTCCAGGAAATCTTGGAAGTTCTGCTGAAAACAGATAGCAGTTCAAAGGAAATAAAAAAAAGAATATATAGTCATACATTTCCTGAAATATAGCCCTTAAGGAATTTAGGCAATATTCTAGAACCATTTTGCAGAAATCTGTCTCTTCAGATATTAGCATAATATTTCATTGGGAGCGGTGTGGCATCTAGCACAAAAACAAGCTTTTTGAGTAATGCCACAGTTAAAACAAGGGTGCTGTAATTTCCTCCACTTTCTAAAGGGATCTTGGTTCAGATGTTCAAGAGTAATTTATCTGATGGCAGCAAGAGTGTCTTCACAACGAGGTTACACCAGTAGTAAAGCTATTCCATCCTTGGAGCAATGTTTTCTGTGAATGCAAGTGAGGCATTGTTAAATATGTAGAATTAATAGAAGATTGAACCATGTTCTTAAGGAAGTATTGATAAAGAAGCAGTATTAACTGTAAGGATAACTAAGTTCCCACAGAGGTGCTGCTGTTGTTTTGATCATTTAAGGCAGATTTTTTAGGGTGCTCCTTGTATGTTGGTCACTGTGAAAGTAATTGCCAACTCATCTTGGCTCTGGCATGACCCGTAGTCTATTGTGCCAGCCAGAGAAATATTCTGTATAAAAGATGGGGGTGCTGGAACATATGGATGACTTTAAATAAGCTTACTAACATGTATGCTTTCTACTCACTTTATGCCTGTATTACAAACACTTATTTCCAACACAAATCCAAAACATAGCACTACGCCAGCTACTATGACAAAAGTTTATCCCAGCCAAAACCAGCATGCTGCCTTTTTCTCTTTCAAGAGCCACTGTCTACTGCTGATCTTGTGAGACATGGAAGGGTCCGATTCTGTTCAGACCCTCCTGTGCTCCATGGAGTCACTTGAGTGGCAAGATCATTTAGTTGCAGGCTAGACTGGGAGCTTTACTCTCCCAGCAGCCATCAAAGAGGAGAGGATTACTTGGTCCTAGTAGGTTTCTACCCCAGACTGAGTCGCTAAGGTATTTTCCTCACGATTTGATTATATTAAGTAATGGCAACAGCTTGAGTCAAAGGATTGAGTGCCGTTTGGAATCATGATTTTGTGTTGGTGTTCAAAGGAGAGGAGATTGTACAGGAGAGTGTCTTGGAATGGAAATAAAGTGACTACAAATTAATAGACTTGTGCTGGGACATTTGTCATGTGCAAAGCGTAAACACATCTTAAGAATGAGGTAAAAAACAGCTAATATTAATGGGAGAGAGCAATGCAGAAATTGATGGTGCTGAGCCTTGTGGTGACAGTGGTATTAAAGAACCTGAGATGAGCCGCAAGATACGTAAGTCTTCTGCTTAATGAATGATTTTGTTAATACCTGAAGGCGTAGAAGAAAACGGTCTTTGTGTCTTCTTTGAACATGTGAAAACTGTACTTGGTGATTTTTGGAGTCACTTCTAACAATTTTCAGCTATAATTATCAAGACACAGCAGCAGCCCCAAAATTGCTTGCACACCACGTACCTTTGTATTGTTTGCTGCTGTCTCTGAACTCATGTAGGATTCAAGGAAGGATCAGTGTACACATGGAGCTCACAGGGAAGATCCAATGGGCCAAAAAAAAAAGGATCATGTTTTCTAGTCTGGACATCTAGAAGAGGGGAAAATGAGTAGTAACTTTCTACTGAACACAGCAGATCTTCAGTGAATAGAAAGCAATTGAGTCGTGCAAAGTCAGTTGATGCCACCAGATTTGCACAAGAGGAAGGTTGAGTGTTCTCTGCACTGGGTGTAAATACAACTCCCTCTGTAAGTGACGTAAAAATATCAGGGTGAGTTTGTTTGTTTTTTTTTTTTTGAAAAAAAAGCCCAAACCAACCAGCTTTTTTTATTTTTTTAAAAAAAAAAAATCTTCCAGCTGTTGTATTCAGAGAGAAAACATTGAAACCAGTATGATCAGAGTCTTCAAGGATTTGTGAGGAGTGTGTGTATGTGTGAAACAAAAGTATCCAAGGGTATTATTTAACGCTTCTGGATTGTAATCCTTCATTATAGTGATGTAAGCATTACCACCAGATGCAAGGCTACAGTTTAGCGGTCGCTGTGTAGGTTAAATGGCATGGAGGGGATTAGGCTAATGGAGATGGTATATGCATGCTTTGGAAAATAAATATTTAATTTTAAGATTATATCTGTTGTCAGGAAAAGACAAAACCCAGTCAGACATTAAGATTTTATACCTCAATTTTTACTTGAATCTTCTTCCCTGTAATCTCTTCCTCTCTTTTCCAATCTTTCATCTATTTCTCATGCTTTCGATGTTTATTTTTAGAATACCACTAGATCTGCTTATATAAATATTAATAGCTTATCGTTCATCCCTTGGTCATAAATTTGATTGTTTTACAACTATTGTGACTAGTTTTTTCCTTATTTGAGAAGATATAGTGACCGTCCCCTGATCAGGGAGGGTCAGGTGCCCTTTAGCCAGGGCTCAGTGATGCCCACACAGGAGCTAGGCCCCAGGCATGGTGGTTTGTGTAGATGGGGGCTTTAGCTGGATTTGTGCCACCGTGAAATGTCTTGTGTTTTCTGGTGATGTGCAACAGTTTGCCATGAGCAAATAAACATAAGCAGTGTTAAACTGTGAGTGATGAGGAGGGAGGCACAAGCCCTGAGAGGGAGTGACAGACAGGGTGGGTCAGCAGCCCAGGGCTGGGGGTGATGTGACAGAAAAGGATTGCAAAATCAACAAGATGGCCTCTAAATGTGGAGATGTGGCCGAAGTGACTTTTTTCTGCTCAACAGCTTTATCGACAGAAAGAGGAAGAAGGAAGAAACAGGGAGCTACAGGCTGGTCAGCCTCACCTCCACCTCTGAGAGGGCAACAGGCCTATAATCATGTATGTGCCCCAAAATGGTAGATGGGTTGGCAAACAACGGTGCAATGAGATGATAACAAAGGATAAAACATCGCTTTACAGTCAAGAGCAGCAAATGAAGGAAACAGAGGGGCATTAAGGTATGTCATCCCTTCCATTGCATCCAAGTGTCTGGACACCTTTACCTCGCTGCTGAGTATGCATCACACAACAGAACATATTTATAAATTATAAAGCTTTATTTCCAAAGTCTTGTTAAAGTACATTAAATGCTTTCATCCTATTCAGGTTCTAAAA